>JALJCO010011525.1:115000-204735 GCA_023101725.1 Atherinomorus stipes
GGAAGGGGAGTGCGCCCCCTGCTGGACACCTTCACGCACTGCAGCTTTTATTCATCCTTTCACTATGATGCATCTGCGCGCGCTTCTGAGACCTGGAACATTTCACACTTCATTCAGAACCGAACCAAAAAATACACGAATAAATAAATACATTTATATTTACATAAAGTGATGATAATAAGACATAAACCTTCCCCAATATGATAATCGTTTTGTGTAGATGTTTAATCTGAGTAAATTACTTCAAGCAGAAGTATTTTATCCTTGTGTATTTACACTTTATTCCTTTTCTGAGTGCAGTGATGGACTCAGACCTAAACTCTGAAAAGCCAGAGGTGGAAAAACCTGGTCCAGGAAGGAAAACCCTGACCCGGTTGGATTTAAGAAGCACACGTCTGCAGGTAGACGAGCCCGTTCATGAGAACACCAGGAACGCATGAAGACGACCCCTAACCCCCCCATCCCTAACCAGCCCTAACCCTACCTAACCCCCTAACCCTAACTCTAACCCGGCCTGCTGCCACCTGAAGAACATCTCTGGATCAAAGATCTGATGTCTCAGCAGGACCTGGAAAACTGGTCCTCATCATCTGCAGTCAGCATCTTTACTGGTCTACTGAAGACCCAGTTAGACCCACAGCTCTGTCAGAACTCTGCTGCCCGAGTTCTCACCAAGACCAGAGACCTGGACCACATCAGTCCGGTTCTGAGGTCTTTACACTGGCTGCCGGTCCATCAGAGGCCAGACTTTAAGGTCCTGCTGCTGGTCTGTAAAGCTCTGAAGGACCTCCTGACCCAGTATGAACCCACCAGACCCCTCAGGCCATCTCAATCTGGTCTTTCATCGGTTCCAGGGTCAGAACCGGATCTGGTCTTGTATCAGCTCCAGGGTCAGAACCGGACCCGGAGAAGCCGGATCTGGTCTTGTATCAGCTCCAGGGTCAGAACCGGACCCGGAGAAGCCGGATCTGGTCTTGTATCAGCTCCAGGGTCAGAACCGGACCCGGAGAAGCCGGATCTGGTCTTGTATCAGCTCCAGGGTCAGAACCGGACCCGGAGAAGCCGGATCTGGTCTTGTATCAGCTCCAGAGTCAGAACCGGACCCGGAGAAGCCGGATCTGGTCTTGTATCAGCTCCAGGGTCAGAACCGGACCCGGAGAAGCCGGATCTGGTCTTGTATCAGCTCCAGGGTCAGAACCGGACCCGGAGAAGCCGGATCTGGTCTTGTATCAGCTCCAGGGTCAGAACCGGACCCGGAGAAGCCGGATCTGGTCTTGTATCAGCTCCGGGGTCAGAACCGGACCCGGAAAGCCGGGTTCAGCTCCACATGTCTGGAACAAACTCAGATCAGCTGAAACTCGGTTTATTTCCATCTACCATCAGTTTCCTGAACCAGACTCATCGGTCCTGGTTCCTCGCTGCAGTTATTGACGCTCCACGTCACTTTCATGGAGATTTAATCCAGATTCTGTATTTATTTTACATCTATGTACATGGATGTATGTGGATTTAGGTGTGAATGTGCATGTAAATGTACAGTCATCCTCAAAATTACTCATACCCTCCAATTAAAAAAATTCAGAGCTCCATCATGCTTGTTTACTTGTTTTGTGTTTGTTTTTAATATTTCTGTTGAACCACAATTCAGAATCAGTCATTTTAATAGAATTTTTATTTATTTTTCACTTTTGTCCATTTCATCTCATTTCACTGACCGCTGACTTTTCTCCTTCAGATGGAGGGTGTGGATAATTTTGAGGACTGTAGATGCATATTTATACATACTTAACCATTTTAATATTGTTCCTTTAATCGGTGTGTTTATGTGTTCATGTCTATGGAGTTCTCAGTAATTTCATTCCTGCAATAAAAATAAAGACTTTCTCTTCTATTCTATTCATTCAAAATCAGGTTATAGACACACCTGCTCTCAGCTGCATTTATTCAGGAGTTCAGATCTGCCGTTTCTTTTTTATACCAAATGTTTTAAACCCGCGGTAATAATTTTACTGTTTATGTAAAGCACTCTGAACTGTCTTGTATTTGTGAATGAAGTCATGGCATACAGGAACATTCTGGCCACATTTTTTTTTAAAAAGTATTGCGTTGTACCTACATGAAATGTACATCAGTACACAAATGGAACTTATACATTCAGCAGCAGTAAACAGAACAATAAAATACCTTTTCAGTAATCAATTTATTAAAACTTAAGTTTTAAGAAATATCACTTATCATCAAACATATTATAATAACAGTATATTTACTCCAATGCTGCATTCATCACTTTGTTCAACCATTGAGGAGTTTCAGCATGAAATGAGACACTGAAGTTTTGCCCCTTTCAGCCATTTAACAATCAATATTGATGTATCTGGATTTTTATCAGAACTTAATTGTTTATCAATATTAACTTTTGACCAATGAAATGCCATTCAGCTAGTTTAAAACCAATATTGTCTTGATAACAAAAATAATCTAATTACAGGGTTTGTAATTAATCAATCTTGATTAATCGCACAATAATTGCCCAAAAAGTAACAACAACAAAAAAAAAAAGGATTTTAGTGATTGACTGAGTCAAATAATACAACACCCACAGAATGATGGTCCCTCATTTTCTACTCACCCTCATGCTGAGCAAGACTCTGGAGCACTTTTTTAATCTATCAAATGCAGCCGGAGATCCAGGGGGGTTGTTTTCCACCGACTTTCATATAATGGAGGTCACAGGTGCTCGCACCAAAAAGGTCCATAAAAGTCCACAAAAACTTGTCAATATTCCTCCATACTGCTCGTCCAATGTAACCCAAGTGTCCTGAGTGGGTAGCGTCTAGAATTTATTAGGAACGACATCATTTAGTATATTTTTATAGCCTAAACAGTAGAACATCTTATTTCCCCGATGTGCGTCCATGCGAGTTCCCAACACTACGGAAGCCGAGTCTCCCCAAGTTGGAAAAAGCTTCGTCCTCGTCCGGCTCACAGCAGAATGTAAACAGATGGAAAGCAGAATATCTTCTTCTACATGTGGCAAGAAACGCAACGGAGGCCACGGGCGGGATTTGATCCCCAGACTCTCGGGTGAGAATCATGCGCACGGATATTCAGCCAAAGGGACATCCCTGTGGTCCAGTAGCCAGGGCGCTAGGGCTGAAACAATTAATCGAATTAATTGATTAGAAAAAAATATTTTAGTAATCGATGCTTCGTTTAACTTTTAAAGTCCGGCTTCACGCATTGCTTCCGGTCTGTATAAACTATTTCCGGACACTCCCTACCAGTGGGTGGCAGTAATCCACCTACTAGTTGCGTGTAAACCAGTCTTTGGTGCCAATTTGTACTCATTATTATTCCATTGCATCTCAGTCACATCTTTAAAAACATAGAAAGAGCTTATCAGATTAATCAATTGATTACAGGGGTAGTTTAATCGACTATTAAAATAAATCGCTAGCTGCAGCTCTACAAGGTGCATGATCAATGCCACTTGGATTATTAGCAGAGTAGGCGCTGAACGTGCGCTCTCGTCTGGTGTGGTCTGCCGCGGCTTCTGTAGTGTCGTAAACTCGCATGGACGCACATCGGGGAAGTACGATGTTCTACTATTTAGGCCAAGGGTGTCCAAATTCTTTACATTGGAGGGCCAAACATGACTCGGGGTGGATGGTTGTGGGCCAAAACTAAAATTTGGTGTTTCAGTGTATGAAATCCAACATGAATAACGCTTTTTTTTTTTTTTTTTTACAGCCTGGAATTACTGAATATCTAAATAGGCCTTCAAAAGCATTTGGTAAAACATCAATTCAAACCTTCATGAGACCAAAAATATATCACAAAGATCATACTATATCCAACAGTGACTTTCTGCTCGAGTATTAGGCATACTACTTTAAAATCAATTTATGTAAAAAAGTACTCATGTTCCTGGCGACTTTTAAACTTTCTTGTCAATGTGCCACTGCTTTTCATAAACTACCTGACATTTGACAATCCTCTGATTTATTCTCTGATCGTGGGGCTTCCAGATCTGAGCTGACAGAAGAACCACACCATCCTTTCCCACAGTGTAATGCAACGGTCATTTGTGGTCAGAAGGGAAGTGCAACAAGAAATAAATATCAAAATAACTTTTCACATTGCTCAGAAAATCTCAATTTTGAAAAGAATGACTTTTGGCCAAAAATAATAGCTCGAGCCAACCTTGGCCCCCGGGCCCAAGGCTATAAAACTATACTAAATGATGTGGTTTCCAGTAAATTATGGACGCTACCCACTCAGGACACTTGGATTACATTGGATGAGCAGTATGGAGGAATATTGACAAGTTTTGCAGACTTTTTTTGGACCTTTTTGTTTCGAGCGCCGGTCACTTCCATTATATGAAACTCTGTGGATAACAAAAAAAAAAACCAGATCTCCGGTTGCACTGAGATTTTAAAAGGTGCTCCAGAGTCTTGCTCAGCATGCAGGTGAGTAGAAAATGAAGGATCATTCTGTGGGTGTTGTATCATAAGCGCGACTCAAGAAAAAATGCATTTAATTGTATTTCGATTAAAAAAAAAAAGAGACCTTTTTTTAAGAAATTGAAAATCTCCCTCGTAATTATCTGAACCTTTGAGAAAGACGGACAGAACTGACTTATATTTTTATCAGCTTATTTTATGTGGTCAATGCTCCTCGGGATTGAATAAAAGTAAAAAATTAAGACTTGTCTAGATTGAATTTGAGACCTTGGATAAAAAAAAAAACGGCCGTTTTTAAGATCTTTTAAGGCCTTAAATTTTAATTTCAGATTTTAGACATTTTCAGACCCTGCAAGAACCCTGGAATGAACCTCAAACCTTTCCAGGTGAACTTCAGACTTTTTTAAAGTTATGAACACACAGTTAAACACTGTTCTCCAGAAAGATGATTTACCGCAAAGAAAATACCAAATAAGTGTCTAAACCAGGACTTGACCTCTAAATGTTCTGGTTCAATGTTTGCAAACATCCTCTTCATCATCCTCTTCACATTCAGACCAGGACGACGGGAACTCCTGACAGGTTGAGATGCTGTCATGTCATGTTGAGGTGTTCCCACCACTGATGTCAGCTCTCCTTCCATAAATAGATGAGATGAAGGAATTACTGCATCATGACTGCAGTTCAAGTATTTGTGAGATATGAACTATTTCTGATGAGTATTTCATCTTTTCTCAGAGTTGTGTAAGAAGAAACTAAGCAGCATACAGTATATTCATCCTTTTTACACAAGGTGTTGGTTAGAAATGACAAAACAAATCACACGAGAGCATAAAAACCAGAGCAGACACGTGGATATTTGGCCAGGAGTAGTTTTATATATAAAATTTGAACAGTGGATACAGATGTGATATTATGTGTATAAAAAAATACATACAATAAAAGGAAAATAAATGAATCTTATCTTTTGATTTCAAGCAGATGTTCAAGTTAGCTGATGAAATGTAAAGGCACTAAATGTACAACATTCCAGTTTTAAAGACGTTAAACAGGCCAAGATCATTCAGAGATGAACAAACAAAAACAAAAACAACCACAGGGCATTTGTTGTCTTCGATATGCGAGACATAGTGCAGATTTTACATAACATATCAAACAATTCGCAAATAACACACAACTATTTACCATCGAAAATACACTGAGCGCGCCAAACGCCGCCCTTGAGCTCGCTCCAATCGCGAATCGTTCATAATTTATATTTAACATCACGATTTCTACAAACGGCACGAAACACTGCAACTCGTCACGGTTAGGAGCAAAGCGACCAGCAGTTAACGGGATGGCTGCCTTTTTACTTTTAGTCCGGTCAGAACGATGAAATGCGTCGCTGCTGAGCAGGAAAACAAACACGAGACGGTCGCACAGCGAAGCCCGCCGCGCCTGCACGCGCCACCAAATACGGACAGAACCGAAGTTTCTTCAGGTTCTTCAGTCAGAAGATCAGAATGAAATATTCGTCACCACACAAAGACACTTGCTGCACCATCCAAACATCCTCCAGCATGGACGAGTAAGAGAGCTCAGAGAGTCGGTCTTTCATGCATCTGCAGCGGCCATGAGGGATGCTAGCTTAGCTTTTATGGTAAACCCACGAAGACCCGGAGGGTCCAGATGAGGGCAACAGACGCGGACATTTTCCAGCCACAAACATCTAAGAATTAACGCTTTAACGTCTTACAGAAAATCCTTCTATGGTCTAACCATCATCTGTTTTTTTTGTCGTCACATTTGTACGTAAGAGGATGAGGGCCACTGAAAAAAAAGAATGTTCTGAGAGAAAAGTCAAAACTTTGACTTTTTTTCTCCCCAGAATATTAAAAGAAAAATTGGGGGATTTTTTTTTTTTTTTTTTTTTTTTTATTTCTCGAAAAAGTCAGAATTCTGACTTTTTTCCAGAAATTGGGAAAAAAAAAAGATTTTCCAGATTTTTTTTATTTTTTTTTACGTTCTGTACAAAAGTAAAAATTCTGACTTTTCCCCAGAACAAAAAAAAAACAACACATTTTTTTCAATATCTGAAAAAAAGTCAGAATTTTTAGAAAATTCAGAATTCTGACTATTTTTTTTACAGAACATTTTTTAAATATTGGGCGGAGATAAATTTTTTTCAATTTTTTTTACCAGAAATTGGGGAAAAAATCTTTTTTTTGTAAATGTTTGTGAGGGGGGATCTGAATTCTGACTTTTCCCCAGAACATAAAAAAAATTGTCTGAAGATTTTTTTGTTGTTTGTTTTTTCCAATTTCTGAAAAATGTCAGAATTCTGAGATTAATCTTAAAGGAACGGTAAGTAAAAAATCAAAGGTCAATGGCAGAAAAATGTGATATATAATTCAAAACTGTGTTTCTACTGATGTGTAATCGCTGCACTAGAATAGCTGTTATATGTTAAGTTTCTTAGAATGAGTCATTTACATCCACTTGATGGGTGTGCACATATGGAGGCTGCCATATTTGTTCCACCTTTTTTTTACTGCGGTGTCCCTGAATGGACAAAACAATGTGTTTTAAAGTTATACCGTGTAACTTTTGACTCTGACATTAAGCCTAAAATGAGCAGTATTAGATGATTTTTAGGGCAATATACAGTGACTGACGCGTGTCAGCACTCTGAGCGGGCTGCCCTCGGCAGAAACCAGACATCGTAACTTTGGAGAGGCGGGCCGTCGATGAAAGTGCCGTAAAACAAGTTGCTTTACGGCTCCTCATAGATAAACCATACAGTCTATGAGATAAACACAGAAAGCTGTACTTGTGCTGCTTTCTCTCATTGCTCGAAGTTTAGTCATGGCGGAACAAAGTAAAAAGATGAAAGTGATGTCTGAGCAGGTCAGATCAAAAACACGAGTGGACGTTGGAAAAGAATTCAGTCGTTGGAGATATAAGTGTGGAAGCTAAACCCCATCTCTGTTTGCCACCGTATCATTAGACTGGTAAGTAAGTTTGTCTGTTGTGTAAACATACGAGAATGTGATGCTTTTCTTTTTTTTTCACTCAGCGTTTATCCAAAACAACGTCAATCAGAGCCGTATAAGCTGCCGATAGTTTCCTGTTAGCGAAACACGGCTGGAATTACTATAGACCAAAGCTAACGTGACTCCCTAAACATTTTGTGCAATTGTGGCTGGTTTGCAGCAATAAATGCGTCTCTGTAATTCATTTAAATATCAAAGCAGTAACGGAGCGATCTGCAGTTTGCTTGGTTTAGTTGTGTGGTTTTCATACGCTGTTCAGAAGGAAGCAGAGCCACCGTAATGTCCCGTAAGCTGAGCTAATCCAGACGTTTTCATAACAAACATGAGTATTGCCAAAGTTACGACTTCATTCAGTGCAGAAAACTACAACTTGGTTTTGTGGCCGGTTTTGATTGCGCATTTATCTTTGCATTGTGCGTTTGTGTGTGTGATGTTTCAGCTATGTAAACATGTAATTGGAAACAGTTAGAGGCGCATACCTGCGCCAGGGGCAGATCCTCCAATAGTGAAAAATCCTTTAGGAAATTCTTGAATCTGATGGACTCGTTTGTTTCAATATCCAAACACGGGAGAGGAGATTTAAATTTGCATCATTGCCGTGAGGCCTGTTAGACGTTGGCGCTGTTGCAGGTTTAGCGCTCCTAGTGGCCAAAAGTTACACGGTATAACTTTAAATAAGAACCCTTTGAACTTTAAAACTGCTGTACCAGCATTGTTTAGTGGGAGTTAGAGATTGTTTAGGATCAGTAATGCCTTAAAAGACATTAAAAGACATAGTTACTCAGATCCACTCACAGATAAAAACATCTTTATTTCTGGGAGAATTTTGGCCACTAACGGCCACCATACATTCACAACAGTGCTTGGAATATGAAGTCAATAGAAATATCTTTTCTTTCAAATACCCATCTTTACCACTAGATGTCAGTAATTCTTACATACTGTACCTTTAAAATTCTGACTTTTTTCCAGAACATCAAAAAATAAAAAAAAAAAAATTGGACGGAATTCTGAGAAAAGTCAGAATTCTTGCTTTAATCTTAGAATTCCAACTTATTCAGAAATTGGAAAAAAAAAAATCTCCTGTTTTTTTAAAATTGTTTTGGGGAATTTCTCAGAATTGTATTTTTCTTCAATGGCCTTAATCCTCTTCCGCACATTTGAGCCTCACAGGAGACAAAGGTTTTAAAAACCCTGAATTTAGCGAATGAATGAACTTATTTGGCAGGGATGCGAGCATCCATGCATTAAACTGAAAGGGAAATATGTTTGTTGCCAGACTTCAGAGTTGCTAATTTCCTCCTGCTGTCCCCGGACAGGAAGTTGTTTGAACATTAATCCTGGCAAAGCATCGAGATCGTAAACGTTGGGATTAAACGCATCTCAGGAGAGAAAACTGCCTAAATTATGATTTAAAATCAGGTTTTTTCAACCATTTTTAAGCATTTTACAGCAACTTTCCTCCATGTTCCTTTTCTGAGATCTCCCTGCTGCCCCTCCTCCAGATGAGGTCCGTCCCAGAGTTTAATCTCCAACTTTTCCCAGACATTTACATTAAACAGATGTCCGAACATTTCTCACAGCTGTTAGAAGCAGTTTTCAGAACAGCCAGAAGGTTTTCTACTGAAGCTGAAGGCCACTTCCAGTCTTTTCTGGACCCTAAAAGGCAGCGACGTGACCATCCCTGCACCAGACCAGCTCAGACGTCACTTCTGGAGACTTTTTCAGCATCTAAGCCCCGTTTCAGGGTTTGAGAACAAACATGGGGTGGAAGTTTGGGGTTTGTTTCGTGTGCAAGCTATCGACTGAAGAAACCTCAATTCGAACCGTTTTGGAGGGAAAACCTCAACGCTTCCTGCAGGCGCGGCGCGCACAAACCATTAAGACTGAAGTGAAAACATTAAACAAGTGGACAACTTGGTGGACCTCTACAGCGGCCTAGCCTCCTCCTCTGGAAAGACACCAACGCCGTCCAAAGACTGGAATGAGCTACAGTAAACAGCACGATTGTTCTCTACAAACTCTGGTCAGCGAGGACATTTACTGCATGTGGAGGCGTTCAGACTGCAACACAAACATCACTCTCCAACTAAACTCAACCACAAAAAACAAAACTGCAACAGAAATTTGGCTTTTAAATGCTTTAAGACAAAGAAAGAAGGATTTGGAATGCATTTAAAGCTTAAAATCATCTGGAAAGAACTGGAGAGAGCAGATATTTGGCCCTTTAGTGGAAAAAGTAAACATAATACATAGATTTAAACAAAAGAAGACAGTTATTGTTGCATTAATGATTGTTGTGTTAGTAACTGCATGCAAACGGTGTATTGGTTTTATAAATGGCATTTCCCAGCTTATAAAAAAGACGTTTCACCTCAGTTGAACATATTTGGCTCCAAACATGAAACGATAAACGGGGTTAGAAGGAGGCAGTGAGGGCGAACAGCTCTGTCCGTGTCTTTAAGACGGAGACGTTTCATGTTCCACTGAGGTGAAAACTGTTGGGAGGTGGGGGGGTCTTTAAAGGTACCACAACGACATGCCGAAGTTCACAGAGAGCTGAAGCATTCACAGTAACACGACGTCAGGCGGCTGGCTGGAAGCCGAGGAGCACCAGCTTTATTTTCTAGATGTTATTACAACTGCATGCAACGTTACCGAGGGAACGGAAGATCTACGTTATCAGACTCTACGCGAAACAAGCTCACGGATGGAGCCGCGAGATGAGACGAGCCGCCGTCTGCAGACTGCTGCACCAGACCAGAATAAGAATCACCGCGTTGCATCAGCTGGGAGATGACATCGGCTTCTGACTGAGACTGAGCTGCTGTTTAATTATTATGTTTGTATATATATTCTGTTAATGGTGTTTATTTCCCACCGTCTTACACCAGCCATGGACAAAAGGTCCAAAAATAAATATTAATCACATGATTAGAGATTTTTTTCCTACTTTCTTTTGTCCGAATCTTCTAAACTACTAAAAAATACCATATAGTCGTCCTTAAAAAGTATTCACACCCCTCCAATGAAAGATGGAAAAAAATCAGTTGTCTGTGAAATAAGATGAAATTGACAAAAGTAATAATAAATAAAAATTCTAAGAAAATTATTATATTAGTTTTGAATTGTGGTTAAACAAGAAATATTATAAAGACAAAAAATAAAACAAGTAAACAAGCATGATGGGGCTCCGAGGCTAAAATGTTGTTGAGCAACACTTTGAGGCAATCAGGTGTTTTCTGTAACGTCCAATCAGACGTCTGCATCTGTTCACAGGTATTTTGGTCCACTGTTCATGGGAAAGGTGCTCTAATGTGTCTGGAACAGTTTGTTTTTTTTTTATTATTATTTTAACCACAACTCAAAAGCAATATTTTATTTCACTAAATTACATTTTTGCAAATTTTTATTTATTATTATTTTCTTTAGTTTCTTGTTATTTGGATTACTATTTTGAATTTAGCCTTTCCTTTTAATGGGAGGATATAAACATTTTTGAGGACGACGGTGTGTAATTTTTCCATATTATTTTAACCCTTTAAATACCAGTTTGATCACATGATGTTTTTATAACACGAAAAACACAATAAATAAGATATTTTATAAATAAGAGAGTTTAAGTTGGTGAGTTTTATTTAAAGATTGGTACTAAAAAACAAATCTGCAACATGATTTTTGATGCACCTTTTTTTTTTTTTTTTTTCCAAACAAGTGTTAGATTTATTATTATTTTAAACCCTTTCAGGTCATGAGTCGACAAAAAGCTTTTTTCTTAAATACTTATATATATCACATGATTCACATTTTTCACTTTCTTTCAACTTCAGTTCTAACCAAAACTACCACATATGTAATTATTCACTTTAACCATTTAAATACCAGTTCATGACCCTGTTTTATGAAGAGAAAAACACAAAAAAATGAGTTATTTAAAAAAATAAGAGATTGTAAGTGGCCATGGAGTTTATTTAAAGATCGTGTTAAATAAATGTTTAAAAACAGACCAGTAATGTGACTTTTGATGCATTGGTTTTTTTTTTTTTCAAAAAGTGTAAGATTTATCATTTACTATCAGGTCATTAGTGAACAAAAAGCTCTCAAAAACCAACAACTTGCATTACTGAGATTATTTTTTTTTTTTTTTTTTTACTTTTTCTCTTTCTCACTCAAATCTTTCAAACAACTTTAGCCTTGATCAAAACCACCAAATATTTAATTATTTTAATTATTTCACATATATATTTTGGATGGTTGAGGATTCTATCTAAAGATATTAAATATACTATAAATTAGTAATATTTTTCATGTATTGTAAGGTTTGTTGTTTTTTAAAGTGGCAGATTAATAAACTATCATTGTGGATTATTAGCAAACTCGTCTGCTATTTAACAAGAAAAAGGATTTTTATACGAACTGAGTATGAGGAAGAAACGGAGGCGGATCGGGGCTTCTAAACCGGACCGGATGCGTGTGAGCGGTGCAGCAGCTGAAACACTCTCCGCTCTGTCAAACTCCAGCTTCTGCAACATCTTCTCAAAGCACGAACAAAAACTTTAGTGATGCTTCAATAATCTTTTGCCAAGTTGGTGCAACAGACTGCAGAACCTCGACTCTTTGGGGCCACAAGACCACGAGGATTAAGAAATAAATATCTTACAGTTGGAATGATATCTATGAAGGCAATCTCATTTTTTGTTTTAATCCCTGTACTGGAGAACGATTTAAAGGCTGATGCCATGTCGCATCAACTGGAGTCTTTTCTTAGTGTTTTTTTTTGTGTGTGTGTGTGTGTTTACAACAAAACTATAGAGACATTACTGTGTGACAGCTTCATGCTTTCAGAGGAGAAAATATAAGAAAAAGAAAATAAACTGCACCATTTCTGTCCCTGTTGAAATATCCCCACCCTTCCCAAGAGCAGCTGATAGAGGTTTCATACTTTACTGTTTTTTCTTTTATTTTTTTTCTTGGTTTTGGTCCCCATCTTCAGTTTTTACGAATGTCAGCGTAGACCACCGGTTCCATCTTATGGAAGGAGTTTTTGCTGCCTGAGTGATCCAGCTGGGCGTATATCACCGGGCCCTGCAGCACGACGACAAAACGCAGAGCGGGAACAAGAAGACGTCAGTGAAACATGCAAACACGTCCTGATCAGCAGAAAGCAAACAGTTAAAGACCGTCACACATACATCTCTGCAAGTTTCACTGTCCGGCCATTAAAACACCCCAATGCAGCTCAGTCAGCCACAACATTAAAACCACTGGAGGGCGTCGCTGATTATCATTCTCATAGTTTTTATCCAGTTTTATCCATATTTCCCTCATTAGGGCTGTCCCCATACCACTTTTTCACTTACTCAGTTTTATTTATTTAACCCTTTTCAATAGCCAGAAGGTAAACAAAGAGCTTCACAGAATAAAAGACAATAAAACAGCAGACGTAAAAACATATAAAGTGCAAATGAAAAGCTACAATAAAATACAGCAGCAGACAAAACACTGGAAGTTAAAAGCCTCGCTGAAAAGGTGTGTCTTCAGCTTGGATTTAAAAAGAACAGGGTCAGATACCATTACCAATACCACAGGTCAAGTATCGGATGAAGCCCAATATCGATACTTATCTGCATTTTAAACCAAAGATTCTGCACATTGATCTGATAATTGGTTTTATTTAGGGATGCACGATATTGAAATGTTGGCCGATATGCCAATATTTAAAACTCATGTGGCTCATAACCGATATTGATACAGATATTAAAGCTGAAAAATAAATGATGTAATATTCATTCCTTGAGCAAAATTAGAAAAATACCTCAACTTGTTTTATGTAAAGCAAGAAGGGATGTCTGATATTATCGCCCTACCGATATTATCAGCTGATATTGGCATTGAAATGTGATTTCGGAAAATATATGTATATTTTTTTGGGACGATATTTTGAAAAAAATTAATCTTGCGAGATTTTAATACCGAAATCTCTGCAGATTTCGTTACGGAACAACAAAATCTCGTGAGATCATGTTCTATTTGCAACGGTCCAGGATTTAGAGAAGTCCCTGTTATTGTGGAAGAACTTCATTTCCCAGCATTCCTTTCAAAGTCATGTGACTACGGTGCAGCTGCTGCTGCTGCAGACTGACTTGCTTTGAAGCTGCTTATAACGTGTCTGGTTTTAAGTTGTTAGTTAAGTTGCCACATGTTGGCTAATACCTGCTAGTATCTGATATCTGGCAGCCAGATGTCCAAAATGAACTCCTCTGGCTGAGTTAAGGACATTTTGGGATCTTTGCTCACAGAGCTGAATATAGTTGTATCTCTAAATATGAGAAATACATCCTCACAGTTGTCTGCATAAATCTGTATTGGTTATCGGAATTTAAGAGTTGGACAATATCGGTATATCGAATATCGGTAAAAAAGAAAAAGCCTATATCGAACATCCCTAATAACAAGTCAAACTTAATGACAGTTGTTCAAACAAAAGTAAGGGTATATGTGCTTTATATCCTAGAACGACCTGCATTTTCTTCTCCCTGAGGGGAAAAAAAAAAAGATGCCCAAAAACAGAGGATATTAGGTTATGTTACACAAATGACTGCGTATAAACTGTCTTCACACAGAACATCCTAAAAAAAACTGTCTTTAGAAGTTTTAAAAAGTCTGTAAAAAAGAAGTTTTGGGATATTTTTAGACTTTAGAAACAGCGGCCTGATCGGTTAAATATCGGTAAATTGGGGTAGCCAATGTCTGATAGTCCGATACTCGGTTTTCAGGCCGATACGGATAGGTGGCCGATTATATCGTGCATCCCTAATTATTCTTGGTTCATGTCAGGAACGTCTTTTCTGTGGAAGTTCATCTCTAAAAACCGGTTTAACAGGTTAATGATATAAGTTCATAACAGAAACGGACACATTTATTATTTACCACTGAGTGTGATGAATTTTAAACTTACAAACATAATAATGTATCAAATAATTACAAATAAATTAAGACTCAGTCAGGAAGAAGTGCTTGAAAGAAAAGCTGGAATAGATTTCCTGGATTTTGTCGTGTTCTGATCAGATCCCCGTTTTTTAACCAATATCGGCCCGATATCAGATACTGGTATTGGATCGGGACAGCCCTAACCCTCATAAAGCATTATAGATGTCAATCATTACTGAATGTTAAACAGAGTTTCTAACATTGATGGATCTGGTTTGATGTTCTGCAGGGAAACCGGGATTCCTGCAGAAGTCACTGGTGGAAAATAGTTGGTTTGACTTTGTTTTCCTGACAAAAATGAGAATCACCAGATGTAAACCAACGCAGGAAGATGTGAAACATGACGAAATTCACCGACCAGGTCCAATCAGAGCTGGTTTAGTGTGTGGGGGGGGGAAAAAAGGGGAAAAAAGGGAGGGGGGGGGGGGGGGGGGGGGGGGGGGGTGTTGTGAATGAAAAATGATATATGGGGGGGGGGCGCGCGGTGGGGTGCCGCGCCCCGCTAGCTCGGCGGCAGTCTGGGGCCGGTTCCTGGGTGTTGTTCCGCTCCACAAGGCGGCTTTGTCGCCCTGAGCGCGAAGAGGCGAGTCGCGGGCGGCGCGGAGACTGCCGACCAGTGGCGCCGTTGCCGGTGAGAGGTAGGGGCCGAGAAAGAAGAGTTCTCGCTGGGGGGAACAGCTTAAGGTTTCCTTGCTTCAACACAGCAGTGTCTAGCAGTTTATTCCTGTTTATTCCTTTTTATATAACTTTATTTTTCTATAATGTGCCACACCATAGTGACGTACAGTATACCAGCTTAACAGAAAATTAACATTAAACTTTCTATGGTGTCGCAAAACAGTGACGTCATCAAAGCCGCTGCAGTAAAAATGTCTGTAAATGAGGACGGATCACCACAAAAAAGCCACTTTAAGCCGCCCTGAGCTCACAGGGGTCCCACTAATGTTTTGTAAGAAAATGTTGGTGAAATGAAGGAGTTTGTGGCAGATAATGCCTTATTTAGAGGCTGTGTGCAGCTGCCCCATCACTTCCATTATATTGGACATACGCTGATCTGGAGTGGATCTAAATATCTTCAGATGGAATTCAAGTTGCACTAAAACTGTCTGGATGAGTATTTCATGCTAGAAAATAGGTCCAGGTTGAAAAACAACGAACTTCCCAAGCAGTGGTGCTCAAACTGGGGGGCGGCCCCCCCAGGGGTGGTTCAGGGCTCTGTCAGGGGTGGGGGGCCAGCCAGGCCTATAGTTTTTGTACTTCTAACAAAAAATGGACATATTCTTTAAAGTACTAATGAACAAATGATGAAAAAAAAGAAAGGGGGGGGGGGAAAAAGGGAGGGGGGGGGAAAGGGGAAAAGAAAAAGGGAAAAAAAACGGGGAAGGAAAAAGGGGAAAAGAAAAGGAGGGGGGGGGGGGCGGAATATAAGAGAAAAAAGAAAAAACCCAGGAAACAAAAGAACGGGGGGGGGCGCTCCCGGGGGAATGGCGGGCGCTCAAAAGGCATTGCCCCCCCCCTGCAATGCTGTGCATTTTTTCATGTATCTCATGGTAAATGTTTGGGTGCATGTGGTAGCCGTGGTGGGATCGGGGGGGCTTGACATTATAATTTCCAATGAAAAGGGGGCACTGCAAAAAAAAAGTTTGAAAACCAGAGCCTTAAAGGATAACTTTCTTTTTTTCCAACCTGGACCTTATTTCTAAGAGCATAGACGTGCTTTTACTCACCGGTAAAGTTTCTGCATCACTTTGAGTCCCTCGGAAGATATTGTGTTGAGTCGCCCTCCAGCATGAATCCTGTAAAATGGCGTAGACGGGGCGGCCACTATACAAGACATTATCAGCAGTAAAACTCGATTTCATCTATACTTTAAGTAGAATAAACAAAAGCCCGAGTACTATTGTCCTGTGTGTTTCACAAATTGTGCTATTGTTGTCTGGGCAACGAGCCGCTCTTCTCAGCTGTACTACGGAAGCGTCAACATGACATGTGCGGCCCCCGATGGCTAACAGAAAGCTAAATCTGGACTCATGGGACAATAGTACTCGGTCGTTCGTTCATTCTACTTAAAGTATTGTCGAAAATCAAGGAGTTTTACTGCAGATAATATGTTATATAGTGACTGCCCCGTCTCCGACATTATTACTGGATGTACCGAGGGGCGACAACGCAATATCTTCCGAAGGAGTCAAAGTGATGCAGAAACTTTACCGGTGAGTAAATGCACGTATAAACTCCTAGAAATAAGGTCCAGGTTGAAAAAAAGAAAGTTATCCTTTAAATCAGGTGTGTTGCAACATGGAAACATCCAAACCTGCCTGGTTAAAGCCTGGTTAATTAGTTGTTAAAAGGAAGACTGGAGGTCCCCCTTTCACCACTGATGGCAGCGGCCTCCCCCGGCAGGAAGATGGAACCTCACCCCCCCCTCCCCAAACAAACAAACCTGCTAAGGAAGAGCACGATGAAGAGCTATAGGATGATCCCAGACAGTCCGATCGTACTTCCACAGAACGCATCGTTGCTGAAAGTCACATGATCCAGTGGTTTTAATGTCGGGGCTGTTTGGGGTTAACCAACAGAGCGAACCAACTGAATCTTCTCAGCTGACGCTCTGTAACCCCCGCAGGGACGATCGTACCACAAACACACATTATGAACTCATTACTGACATGTGCATGTAGAAAGAACCCAACCACACTTAAAGCAAGTTTTACCGATGAAATGGTGGCAGCCAGTGGATTTCTCTGTCCCCCAGCTCCTACCTGCAGAGGACCCGAGGGGCTGGTACACCTGGAGCCCTCTCGGACGGACTCCACCTTCTTTCGTGGCTGCGGAGCCTGAGAGCTCATGCTTTCCAAGGACGTACATCTAGTTTAGGGTTACGGTTTGTCATGGTGTCCAGCAATCATTGGTGCACAGTTAAAGTGAGACAGACACAAAAATGGGATACAAGACAAAAAACAAGTGATGAGAGGCGAACACATGAAACAATGCAGCTGAGAGCAGACTGGAGGGACGAGGACGGGCTGACACGCCATCGCACTTTGTCCCAAAACCAGATGATGCAAAGCTTTATTGATGGGAAAGCTCATGAGATTCTCCTCAGCATGACATAAAATAATCCTGCAGGAGTTAAATATGAAATATGATGAGAAGCTGCAGATTTAAATATCAGTTAATCATCCAAACTAAATATCTTTTACCTAATAAAGCAGTTTAATTAGAGATTTCTTTGTTTTAATGTTTCAATTTGCATTCTTAAACTGATTTTACATTTAATCCAACAATTTTTTATTGGTTTTTTTTCTGCTTCATTCTTTCTCTGATTGATGGTTTTTGTTATAAACTATACTTTATCCTAAACTGTCTCTCATTTCTGTCTTTCATGCGTAACAATTTTATCAGACATAAAAGCAAATTTTAACTTTTGGACTGTAAAAATCTGAATGCTCAGAAACATTTCCCGCCATTTCAGGTTGTAAATGGAAATATTACCTCAGGCTGGGAAAGTAAAGCAAACAAAGGATCAGTTTCTTTTAACTAATAGTACTTTTAACACCCTTAATCTTAATTTTGGTTCTCAAATTCAGTTCCAAACAGCTTAATAATTGTCCTTTTGCTTAATTACAACTACTCTGAAGTCAATGTTAAAATTATTAATCAATTTACTTGGAATTGGACACATCGGTATTTCATCAGTTAAATAAGAGTCTCTTAAATCCATTTAGTAAATGGAAAATTTGACTGAATCATCTTTAAGTATGGAGAAGTTTTTGTTTATGAAGGGCTGGGTGATATGGCCTAAAAATTACCAAAAATTAAGGAAAAAACACAGCTGTTGATACAACTTCACGATATTTGGGGCAGATATTTGACTCCCAATTCAATATAATAAGGGATAAAATGAGAAGTAATTTTACAAGTCTTTTCATATGAAAAAGATACAAAGCACTTCAGATAAATACATAAAAAAGAAACAGTGCAGTTGTAAACAAATATTAAATAGAAACAAGCTTGTAATACATATAAGAAAAAATTATGCTGAGTGGGGGTATCGGCCAACACACCCGATGTATCGGCCGCTGCCGATACCAGCAAATCTCAGCCCAAAATATCAGCCGGCTGATTTATCAGTTTATCCTTACTTTTTATTGTGAAAGGGGGAAAAAAACAGACTGATTTTCAGAAAAAATAAAAATAAATGGTCAAATTCAAATGAACTGATTGATCGTCCAGCCCAACGTTCACGCTGAAATATGATTTTCTACAGAGAATTTCTGATTTATTATACAGGAAATCTACCCGAGTACGTTAGCATACCCGTGGAAATTAAACCACTTTGTCTTTGTTTTTATAAACTAACCAACTAATGAGAATCAACCGGGTTATAACTAAAGATGCTGTGTGAAGATGAGATGGATGAGTCCATTCTTTATGGAAATATCAACACTTTGTTAACTTGTCGTATCTGACAACTGTCAACAAAAAGCCTGTAAACATTTCTCTCAAGTTCAGGTTTAATGGAAGAAGACATGATGATGATGACGATGAATTAACCTGATGGAAACAAAGCGGTGAGTTTAGGGTGTTAGTAGACAAACGTTACGCACAAAGACAGTTTACATGCACTTTAGTAACCTGGTTAGTGGAAGAACCTGGAAGGAGCCAACGTGAGGCAACATGTTGCTGCTATGAATGTCACATTAATTTAAGCTTTTAGTGATTCATCTGAACCGTTCTTTTTTCCAGGATGCGACATCTATACAACTTCAAGGATTTACTTAAAACAAGAATTTTAGCAAAAGTTTAATTTATTCAGGATTTTCTCAGATACACACAGAGGTCAAAAAAGGCATGTTGTGTAGTGGGCATGTCATATAGCACTGGGCGTGTTGTGTAGTAGTGAACGTGCTGCATGGTTGTAGCCGTGTTGTGTAACAGTGGGCACATTGTGTAGTACTGGGTGTGTAATGATATGTCGTGTAATAATGGGTGCGTTGTGTAGTAGTGGACATGTCATGTAGTGGGCATGTCGTGTAGTAATGGGCACATGGTGTAGTAGTGGGCGTGTCATGTAGTGGACGTACCATGTAGGAATGGGAACGTGTAGTAGTGGGCGTGTCATGTAGTGGGCATGCTGTGTGGTAATGGGCATGTTGTTTAGTAGTGGGCGTGCCATGTAGTAGACGTATCGTGTAGTGGACGTGTCGTGTAGTAATGAGCACGTTGTGTAGTATCGGGCATGTTGTGTAGTAGTGGGTGTGTCATGTAATGGACGTATCGTGTAGTAATGAGCACGTTGTCATGTAGTGGGCGTGTCGTGTAGTGGGAATGCTGTGTGGTAATGGGCACATTGTTTAGTAGTGGGCTTGCCATGTAGTGGATGTATTGTGTAGTGGACCTGTCGTGTAGTGGACCTGTCGTGTAGTAATGAGCACGTTGTGTAGTATCGGGCATGTTGTTTAGTGGGCATGTCGTGTAGTAGTGGACGGGTCATGAAGTGGGCATTCAATGTGTTAATGGGCACGTTGTTTAGTAGTGGGTGTGCCATATGGTGGACATATCGTGTAGTGGACGTGTCGTGTAGAAATGGGCATGTGTAGTAGTGGGCGTGTCGTGTAGTGGGCGTGTCGTGTAGTGGGCATGCCGTGTGTCGTGTAGTAATGGGCACGTTGCGTAGTATCGGGTGTGTCGTTTAGTGGGCATGTCGTGTAGTAGTGGGTGTGTCATGTAGTGGACGTGCCGTGTAGTGGACGTGCCGTGTAGTAATGGGCACGTTGTTTTGTACTGAGCGTTCCATGTAGTGGACATGTTGCATAGTCGGTCTGTCATAAAGTAGTGGGAGTGTCACATAGTGGCGGGTGTGTCACGTGGTAGTGGCGTGTCATATAGCAGTAGGTGCATTACATAGTAGTGGGTGTGTCGTGGTTAAGGTTATGGATAGATTTTACCGTAATTTCATGTGTGTGATGGGCATTCCCCAACATTGATCTGGCACTGAAGTGTAGTCTACAATTTAAGTTAATTAAGGTCGGGCTTTAGGGGGTTTCAAGAGATGCAATGTTAGCCTTTGGTATCATTATCCTGAAGTCCTCAAGTTTCTACCTTCTAGTTGATCATTTGAGAAGCTGTTCAAGAATTTGGAGATATTCCTCCTCCTTCGTTATTCCATCCACTGTGAGTAATGCACCAGTATCACTGGTCTCAGTGTTGTTAGGTTCAAAGGCCTTCACCTCGATTCCTCCAAACACACTTCTAGCAAGTAGTTTTGGCCCAAAGCTCAGTCTTTGTTTCCTTGAACCATAAAATCTCCCTCCAGAAGGCTGGTAGTGTCGACTATACAGCAAGAGCTTCTTTCTAATGTCATGAAATGTAAAACTGTGGACGCTGATGTTCCAGCAGATTCCAGTTCATAGTAGGTTTGAGCTTTGGTGGTTTATCATCATCCTGACTTGTGTCCTTTCTGAAGGTGTCAGTTTGGGTATTCTTCCAGACCTGAAGGAGTTACACAGCCATATAACTTGTACTTACATCATCCTGGAATCTGCAGTCTTGAGATGGCCCAGAGAGACTTTCCCAGCTTGTGTAAATCTACATTTCTCCCTCTTAGATCTCCACTGGCCGAGTAATGGTCAGTCCAACGAGTCTTGACAAGCACATCTTTTCTATGCTACTAAAGAGAAACTACCAGCTGCAGCTGCCTTTCCAATTTTAAGAAGAGTCTTCAGCATCTCTACAGTCAAAGAGACTGCAGCTGAAGATTCATTACCATATTTGAGCCTGTTTATAATTTCAATCCTGTGAGGATCAGAGAAAATCTTAAATAGACACAAACTTGCGCACTATTTCTCATTCTAATGGCGTCATTGAATTTGTACGCTGCATAAACATCACATCCTGGAAACAGCACACTTCAAATAACTCATTAAAAGCTAAAAACTAATGTGACATGAAATATTTTTACATAAAATACTTGTATGTTGTCCTTAAATTATTGTGTTATGAATGTTCAAACCCAACTGGATTTGACTGGTGTGTATCTGCTGTTGCAGAAAAGAAAATATAGAATGCCTAAAAGCTGTTTTTGGCAGTACAATGCCATAGCTATTGATGTCAGAAAAGCATGGAAAATGACTAGATATCAGTTCTTAAATTAAACTCTTATGAGCTATTTTTGTAATCATTATATTTGTCCAGACAAATGTACTTTTAGTGGAACCAGGCGTTAAAATGACCAAGAAATATGAGAAAACAAGGGTGGTCTCTTAATTTTTTCCATGACTGTATTTTGTTTCAGTTAAAATCTGGATTCAAACGATAACGTCCAACAAGTAAACCAGGTTTGTGTCATCACCCTCTTTTAATTACGTTCCTCACGTAACTGAAGACGTTGACTGTAACCAGGTTGTTAACTGCATGCAAACGTACTGAAAGACAAGACAAGATGTCGGCTTGCAGACACGGAGCTCATCAGCAATGTTAATGGAAAACATTAGTGTGAAGTTAGCGTTGTTAGCACACTGTGATGGAGGAGAATGACTGGCACCAGTGAAAACAGCGACCCCAATAATGGCTGGTATTATAACTGCCATTCTCAAACAGCCAGGCGGGAGCTGTCAGACATTTCTGACTGATTTAGTCTGAATTCTGTCCCAACATCAATGCCATCTCTCATTCTTCAGGTTTAATGTGTGATTTCCTTCTAAGATTAACAGAGACCGGGAGAGTGTGTTGCTGGAGCATGCACGATCAACGTGGTCAAACCACCGCAAGCATAAAAAGTCCCAAATGAACCATGTTAATCATTAGTAACTACATTAGCTCATCCAAATACTCAGGAACTGAGTTTGGTTTTCCCCGGCAGGGCTGGCCCTGCCCTCATGCAGACAGTTAGAGTCATAAAAAATTGATCATGCGCTCTTCAGCAGCTGTAAATTTGCTTTAAGCGAGGCCTCTGCATGGAAACAATAAAACTGTACATGCAGGCAAAAGTGTTCACAAAGAGTTAAAAGACAGATATTCACATTAGATCAACAGTCTGGTTAATCACATCCCGATGAACAAATCTGAGAACCAACCTTTCATTTTAACAACATTTACTTACATTCAACCTGGAACAGCCCTCTCATCTACATCATACATCGATTCAATGATCAATGACCCAACAACATGGATCAATCATGGATCCAGTGGTCATCTGGAAGATGATCTCCAAAAGGAAAATGAGCAACTGTTTCTATTTTCTTTGTCTTGAATGATTAAATGAGGAAAGTAGATCTCTACAAGTGTGT
Organism: Atherinomorus stipes; assembly: GCA_023101725.1. Taxonomy (NCBI): domain Eukaryota; kingdom Metazoa; phylum Chordata; class Actinopteri; order Atheriniformes; family Atherinidae; genus Atherinomorus; species Atherinomorus stipes. The sequence goes on from JALJCO010011525.1 coordinate 137,783, forward strand.
AACCATGGTAACATCAGACTGTACTACCCTGGTTTGGTTATTATAACTAAGTCATAAAAATATTTTGTTTGAGACTAAATAGAAGGAAGGTTTACACCTAATCTGGATTAAATGTTTAGAATTTGTTCTCCCAGTTTTGTTTTCCGTGATGTGAACATTTAAAGCTCAACATCAAAGCGCGTCATCAATACTGAACATCCAGAATTAGTGTGAAGAACAGATCATCAATGGCCTCCAAACTGAGTCAGACGGGCCACAGGGCTCCCAGATAGACATCGTTCTGGTTCTGGTGTCTCAGAACCTCAGCGCTTACTAGCAAACTGGCCACGTTTAAACCAGTTTAAACCAGAACTAACGTGGGAGGACTTTAGTCCATGGAGGTAAAATGAACAGAGATCTGATCCCAACAGCTGATGCTTTAAGTCCCGTTTCCGCCAGCGGGTCCGGGTCCGGGTCCAGGTCCAGGTCCAGGTCCAGGTCCAGGTCCAGGTCGGGACGGTTAGGTGGAGGATGGTTTGGTAAATCCTGATCTCTGTACCGTTTACACCACCAGGTCCGGGTTCAGGTCCGGGTCGGGACAGAACAGTTAGGTGGAGGATGTGTCGGTAAATCCTGATCTCTGTACCGTTTACACCAGCAGGTCTGGGTTTGGGTTTGGGTCCAGGTTCGGGTCCGGACACCACAGTTAAGTGGATTGGTTGGTAAATCCTGATGTGTGTAGCGTTTCCACAGCAACTGCACCTTTACCCAGCAGGCGGCGTATTGGTCGGACAGTGATGTGATGTCAGAGCGGTGCGACGTCGGCCTTAAATTCTAATAAAGAACACGACTCAGAAACTAAGAGAACGGCCGACATCCAGCAGTTCTTTTGATTCTTCTCGGCTTGTGGCTTTAAATGACAAAAAAATAACTGTATTCTATCGTGGTGCCGCTTTTTATTGGTGCAGAGTTGCACAGGAAGTGATGACTCTTGGGTTGTAGTGGGTCAAGCTCCACATTTCAAGGTCGGATCGGTAAGATTGGTACCCTAAACACAAAAGGACAGGTCGGGTCAGACATACGAGTACCCATCCCAGTTTTTTCCCCTGGAAATGCAGAAAAGTGCAGACCAACTGGTCCTGATCCGACCCGAACCTGCTGGTAAAAAACGGGACTCAAGTCATCAGGCTCCATTACAACCTACGATTCCCCAAAATAAATTATAAATTCAAAACCGAGCAAAATTTATAAGATGCCGACATGAACTTTTACATCACCTGTCAACAGTATGAGCTGGTTGCCAGGCAACATAAACCAGTGACATACAGGTTTTACTGGGAAGGAAATATTCTACAATGGAAGTTTTCCTTCCTGGTCCTGGTTCTGGTGGAGGTTTTGTTTCCTGGTACTGGTTCTGATGGAGGTTTTCTGTCCTGGTCCTGGTTCTGATGGAGGTTTTTCTCTCTGGTTCTGATTCTGATGGAGGTTTTCCTCTCTGGTCCTGGTTCCGATGGAGGTTTTTCTCTCTAGTCCTGGTTCTGATGGAGGTTTTCTTTCCTGGTTCTGATTGAGGTTTTCCTCTCTGGTTCTGATTCTGATGGAGCTTTTCCGTCCTGGTTCTGATGGAGGTTTTCCTCTCTGGTTCTGATTCTGATGGAGGTTTTCCTCTCTGGTCCTGGTTCTGATGGAGGTTTTCTTTTTCCTGGTCCTGGTTCTGATGGAGGTTTTCCTCTCTGGTTCTGATTCTGATGGAGGTTTTCCGTCCTTGTTCTGATGGAGGTTTTCCTCTCTGGTACTGGTTCTGATGGAGGTTTTACATGCTGGTTCTGGTTCTGATGGAGGTTTTGTTTCCTGGTACTGGTTCTGATGGAGGTTTTCCTGTCCTGGTTCTGATGGAGGTTTTTCTCTCTGGTTCTGATTCTAATGGAGGTTTTCCTCTCTGGTCCTGGTTCCGATGGAGGTTTTTCTCTCCGGTCCTGGTTCTGATAGAGGTTTTCCTCTCTGGTTCTGATTCTGATGGAGGTTTTCTTTCCTGGTTCTGATGGAGGTTTTCCTCTCTGGTGCTGGTTCTGATGGAGGTTTTCCTCTCTGGTTGTGGTTCTGATGGAGGTTTCCTTTCCTGGTGCTGGTTCTGATGGAGGTTTCCTTTCCTGGTGCTGGTTCCGATGGAGGTTTCCCTTTCCTGGTGCTGGTTCCGATGGAGGTTTTCCTCTCTGGTGCTGGTTCTGATGGAGGTTTTACATGCTGGTTCTGGTTCTGATGGAGGTTTTCTTTCCTGGTGCTGGTTCTGATGGAGGTTTTCCTCTCTGGTTCTGGTTCTGATGGAGGTTTTCCTCTCTGGTTCTGGTTCTGATTGAGGTTTTTTTTCCTGGTTCTGGTTCTGATGGAGGTTTTCCTCTCTGGTTCTGGTTCTGATTGAGGTTTTCCTCTCTGGTGCTGGTTCTGATGGAGGTTTTCCTCTCTGGTGCTGGTTCTGATGGAGGTTTTCCTCTCTGGTTGTGGTTCTGATGGAGGTTTTCTTTCCTGGTGCTGGTTCCGATGGAGGTTTTCCTCTCTGGTGCTGGTTCTGATGGAGGTTTTACATGCTGGTTCTGGTTCTGATGGAGGTTTTCTTTCCTGGTGCTGGTTCTGATGGAGGTTTTCCTCTCTGGTTCTGGTTCTGATGGAGGTTTTCCTCTCTGGTTCTGGTTCTGATTGAGGTTTTTTTTCCTGGTTCTGGTTCTGATGGAGGTTTTCTCCTCTCTGGTTCTGGTTCTGATTGAGGTTTTCCTCTCTGGTGCTGGTTCTGATGGAGGTTTTCCTCTCTGGTGCTGGTTCTGATGGAGGTTTTCCCTCTCTGGTGCTGGTTCTGATGGAGGTTTTCCTCTCTGGTTGTGGTTCTGATGGAGGTTTTCTTTCCTGGTGCTGGTTCTGATGGAGGTTTTCCTCTCTGGTTCTGGTTCTGATGGAGGTTTTCCTCTCTGGTTCTGGTTCTGATTGAGGTTTTTTTTCCTGGTTCTGGTTCTGATGGAGGTTTTCCTCTCTGGTTCTGGTTCTGATTGAGGTTTTCCTCTCTGGTGCTGGTTCTGATGGAGGTTTTCCTCTCTGGTGCTGGTTCTGATGGAGGTTTTCCTCTCTGGTTGTGGTTCTGATGGAGGTTTTCTTTCCTGGTGCTGGTTCCGATGGAGGTTTTCCTCTCTGGTACTGGTTCTGATGGAGGTTTTACAAGCTGGTTTCGGTTCTGATGGAGGTTTTCTTTCCTGGTGCTGGTTCTGATGGAGGTTTTCCTCTCTGGTTCTGGTTCTGATGGAGGTTTTCCTCTCTGGTTCTGGTTCTGATTGAGGTTTTTTTTCCTGGTTCTGGTTCTGATTGAGGTTTTCCTCTCTGGTTCTGGTTCTGATGGAGGTTTCCTCTCCACTGCCTCCTCGTTTGGATCAGGATGGAGGATTGAACCAGGATTTGATGGAATCTGCTGGTTTCCTCATCTACTTTTTTATGACCTGGTTCACATGAACACAGTTATAAACTGGACTGATGCGGATCAGGTAATTTAATACTGGACTAGAACAGGACTGTGATGAACTGGACTGAGTCAAGTCGGTTAGAGTGTTTGGAAATGACTCGTGAATCAAAGCTCGACAAAGCTGATCTGAGCTCAGGAACAAAACAAGATTTTGATATTTTAGTTGTATTTTGTGATTTGATCTTGATGGCAGAGACTGCGTTAAATCAGCTGTGACATCGTCTCACACTGATCTCTGGATAAACTCACATTATGGCAGAATTTGTGACTTTAGCAAACACTGAATCATTAGTCATTGAATCGATACATCACACTGTGATCAAACTTGTGAATTACACCCATCAGCGATAACCATTATATCATAAACATAATAATAATTCAAACCTCTACTACTCTTTAATTAAGTAAATATAACTGATAGAGAACAAAAACTGTCAGATAACGAGATACGAGTCTGTAAAAGTGAAGAACAAACTAAAGAGAGAAGGTTAATTCAGAAAGACATTCTTTGTGACATTCATGTGGGAAGTTAGCCGTGGTGTGAGGGGGCGTAGCATGTGACTTACCCTTCGTAATCATGGCGGTTGTGGAGCACCCTTATGACAAAGCAGACAGCTACAGCAACGATGACGAGCACCAGTAGAGCACCACAAACTGCTCCGATGATAATGGCAGTGTTGGACTGAGGAAGAGACTCTGGAGGGACACAACGGAGACATTTAGAGACGTCCCGGAGGACAAAACAGCAGAAATCACATTCCTTCACACATCTCATGAAGGTCGTGTTACAGGTGGACAAAGTTTCACATAAAACACATTTATGTAACCGGAACGATGACTGCCGAGAGCTCCGACTCTAAGCTGCTATCAATGCTGCGAGGAATGTTTTCTACTTCTACAACAATCTGCATTCAGCCACAGATAGAGGAGCTGCACGTCCTCAAGGACGCCCTGGCGACGGACGTCACAGATCATTGTGTTAGAGGGCAGCGCCGCCACGACGTGGAGCCATGAACCAAAACAAAGTCTGAAATGAAAAGGACTGCAGAGAAAAGCTGATGTAAAGAAGCTTAAACCATTCTGAGAAACACGGACGGAGCTGAATATGTGGCCTCCAGCCTTTTCTAACGTCTATGTTCCCGTCATAAAAACATCTGCAGCATCTTTCAGCCCTGACGCCAACTACAGCTCTTCTCCACATCAACCTCATTTTTTTGCCTCTGGTCAGAAATGTCAAACCAAAACAAACTAAGTATTTTTTCTTTGTACATGTGCTGTATCAGGGTTCCTACGTGTTTTTTTACACGTTAAATTTAAGACTTTTTACAACCTTTTTGAGACAACTTAGAACAGAATTTAATGCCCATTTCAAAGCCACACCTGTGAAAGCACAGATCCCTCTGCAGTTACAAAGATAATGTCCAAAAAGAGACTGAACAACAACCACACACACACACAGTAGATATAAGGCCCGTCTACCCGGCCTGGGATGATAATAAATTTTGCAGGATGATATATTGTCCCACACATATTACTGACGATAAACGATATTCTTGTTGACTTTACAGAGACCAAAATAATCACTTATGTAATGTCAATATACCATAACACAAGTACATCAATTCAAAACCAACAATTAAACTTTTATTCTACACCCACAGAATGATGGTCCTTGATTTTCTACTCGCCCTCATGCTGAGCCAGACACTGGAGCACTTTTTTAATATCGCAAATGCAGCCGGAGATCCGGGAGAGGGGGGGTGTTACCTGCCAACTTTTCATATAATGGAGTTCACCGGCGCTCAAAACAAAAAGGTCCATAAAAGTCCACAAAAACTTGTCAATATTCCTCCAAACTGCTCGTCCAATGTAATCCAAGTGTCCTGAGTGGGTGATGTCCATAATTTACTGGAAACCACATAATTTAGTATTTAGTATTTTTATAGCCTAAACAGTAGAACACTGTACAGGACTGAATTCATGATATTCTGATATTTTGAGATAGGATATTTGAGTTTTCTTAAGCTGTATGCCATAATCAGCAATATTAAAACAATTTCATGTTTTTTTAATTGCATTACAGAAAATAAAAGAACTTTATCACAATATTCCAATTTTCTGAGACAGTCCTGTACTTCTGCAAAGCGTGGTGATGCGAGTTCACGACACGATGGGCGCAGCTTTTGTCTGATCCGGCCCAGTTTAACGACCTGCAGTCTCGCATCAGGACAGCAGGTCATCAACCCGCTGTTTGGAAGCCCGGGACCGGACGCAGATCACAGTTTATCCTCCACTGTCTCCGTGGAGTGAAGAGATGCTCCAGATGTCCTCTGTGTTTCCCACGCCTGATGCACTAAAAGCTGGCATGAAATTCCCGGCGACTTTTGGTCCCTTTTTAGTCAGACTAATAGTACCTCAATACTGTATGAAAGGATCGTTCGCCGTAACTCAGCCTTGTTATAGATTAGCAGGCGCTAATAGTTAGCACTACTGTTAGCACCGGCGTACAACGACCGAGGTTCGGTGTGCGGGACCAGAAGCCACGCTTGTTACCATGTGCTTCTGTTGTCAATGAGTCTCTATGGTCCTCATCTGCTGTAACGTGCTCTCGTGGAGTGGAGGCAGAGTGATACGGAGATACCTGGAGACATTCGCCCGTACACTCAGCAGTAACCTGCAGACACGCGCCTCTCCACACACTCATGTTTGAGTCAATAAAATGAGCTGCTGTGTTCTGTTGAACACGGCCGCACATCAGCTCTGTGGATCTATACAGGATGTATGGCAGCGACGGCGTCACCAACCTGATACAGATGCAGATGCAGATGCAGCGCGAGTATGAATAGAGTTTAAGAAGAAAACAGCATCATTTTCCAGCAACAAGTTTCCCTGAATCATTTACTTCACCCATGACCCGAATTCAGTTAATAGTTAATACTTAAGATATACTACACTAGTTCTGCACGTTAGATTCGTCTTCGTCTGACCGGAGCAGTAAAGAGGAGACGACAACGATGATGATGGACTGATTGCAAACCGAAGTCAATGTGTGCAGCCAAACACTCACCCACAACGGGAAGAATTATAAGCTGGAATAATCACAAAGATCAGTTTCCCTCAGAGATGAAAGAAACGAACATGATGAGAAACGTTTATTAGAAACTTCGTGTTTCTTCGTGGTGGCTGGAAGCCGTTAAAACCTCCAGAGGGAGATTTTCTGTTAGTTCAGTCGGCACATTCCTGCAGAAATGAAATCATCCACAAGTTTTTCAGTGGGGAGGACAAAAATATTGCTGTTGTCCTTCGTACACCAGATACAGAGCAGTTATGATGCCAACGGGATGCCATGATGATGTTGTTGTAGGTGTTGGAGGGAGGGACTTTGAGAGTATAGTTTGGGGGAGGGGGGTAATTGGCTGGTAGTCAATGACATTATATGCTGAACTAGGAGTAAATACGCCGAACTGCCAATCAGTCCATTTGTGAATGCTAACTTTTCTATGTAGGCAGGCACACACAAGGAAAAGGGAAACACTAATCTATGATTTAACCCCTTAGGGCACATAGGCAGGCTGGGGAAACTAAAATATATGAGCAAAAACCACAAATAAAGCAACTTTAATGCCTGGGCCACTTTAACGTGCGTCAAAACTCTTATTATTGTAAACGTCATCTGATCGGCTTGCTTTGATCTATTTTGAGAACGCTGATCAAAACTGATAGGGGCACCAAAATTTAAAAATAATAGGGATGCACGATAACCATTTTTTAAAACCAATAACCAACAAATTTCAGCTCCTAAAGGCCGATGCGGATAACCAATACCACAAATGCATACCTAATTATACCAAATCAAATATTTAAACTGTTTGGGGTAGCTTGCCTCTAAAATAAGGTGGTAAGGTGGTGTGGAAGCAGTTTTGGGTTTCCCCTGTGAAACAGCAGCTTTCTTTCCCCAGTAGGGGGATCCTTTTAAGTTAATTTTAAGTAGGGAGGGTTTATTACGTAAAAGAGTAAAGAGGGAGGGAGAATGGGGGGGAGGGGGGGACGGGTGTAGAGGAGGGGGAAAAGAAAGATAACAATATCTGAGTGAGAAAAGCTTAAAAGTGAGATTTTCAACTTCTGCATGTCCGATCTTAAAAATTCCAACTGTATGGGGTATAAGTTATCGGGGTAAGTCGTCATGATATCGGACTTATCGGAATGATGTAATAATTTCCTGTTATCGGCCCAATAATTATCGACCCGATAATTGTCGTGCATCTCTAATAAATAGAATTGAAATAATGCAACTTTCCAGTTTTGGTCATGTGCAAAACTCCTCTTCAATCTCCAGACACTCTAGCAGAAATATCCCTGTTTTGTTCCCTCAGGTACAATTTGTTATATCTCCTGCAGAGCTGCAAAAGATAAAACGCTCTCCGCTGGTTTGGATGAGGGCTGTCCACACAGGTATGCGCTTGAAAGCCATAAACAAGACCAGCAATCAAGATTACAATAATATGCTGATAAAAAACCTCCAGCAACATCAATGGTTGGAATTTTTGTCCTTGTTACTAAAACGGTAAAAAAAAAAAAAAAAAAGACCAAGATTCTGCATTGTAGACAGCTAGCAGCTAACGGCTACCTGCTGCCATACTGAACCAAACAGCTTATCTGAGACAAAGTTTCCGCTCAGTAATTTATTTAACTGTAAATCACTGATAAATAATAATGTTTAAAATTATTGTGCTGGTGCCTATGTTAGGGATGCATGATATAATCGGCCCCCTATCGGAATCGGCCTATATCGGCCTTAGAACTGAGTATCGGACATCGGCTACCCCACTGATATTTAACAGATATTTAACCAATCAGCCCGCTGTTTCTAAAGTTTAAAAAAAAAAAAAAAAATTCAAAAACACTTCTTTTTTACAGACTTTAAAACTTATAAAGACTACGGGTGGGAAAAAAATATCAACATACTGAAATACTGTGATATTTTCAAATGCTGATATTTAAAAAAGCGGTATCGATCTATTATACTAATGAAATCTTGTGATATTTCATCACTCTGTTACAAAATCTTGTGAGAATTCACATAATATCATGAGATATTGTAACAGAACGATGAAATCTCGCCAGATTTTTAAGTAAAATTGATACCGCCTTTATAACTATCGATTTGATCTTGCAACATTTCAGTGTATCGATATTTTTCCCCACCCCTATTTTTCAAAGCATAGGAAATGGATAACAAAACTGCTATTTGCAATGACTGCTTTTTTTCCAGCTTTAATATTGGTATCGATATTGGCCACATGAGTTTTAAAATATCGGCAGATCGGATATCAGCCAAAATTCCAATATCGTGCATCCCTAGTCATTGTTGAAGATGTTTGTCTAAAAAAAGCCACATCAGTCACAGCTGCTGATACTGAAGCCTGACCTTCATGCTCCACCCCTACGCTAACCTTTGTCTCAGAAATAATAACCCCAAAGCACGCAGTGATGCAAAGCTTTGTGTGAGTCAACATAAAGGAAAAAAATTGTAGTCAAACTAACTTGACTCAGGCAGACATGCTTCATTTTGCCTCTAAAAGGCTTCCTAGATACAAAGATAGAGAACAAACTCCCACCCAGGAGGAGGTGGAACCACCGTTGAACCAAAAGATAACAAGCCATCACATGCACACATTTTCCTCGTGTAACTGAAAACAATAACAAGGACACACCTGCTGGATGTCTGTGTTGGAACAAGTACTTTACACCGACTACTGCTCCACAAACAGAGTTATTAAACTAACATTGCTGTTCTCATTGTCTGGCAGCATTTTCATGAATATAGCTGCACGAGCTGGTAACGCTGGAGGAAAAGTGATGGCACGTTTTCAGCGGGGATCACACTTACATGTGTTACAGGCTCATTAAAGCAGCGTTCAGCCTCAATATGTGAATCTAAATAAAAAATCTTTGACAGAAAGGAGTCCATCTCCAATTTATAAACAGAGATCAGCAGGTTTTCTTCTATGCCACCATTATAATTACCACTTCCAAGTGGAAAGATGTGTGAGGAGATTTAAAAGTTAGGCTTAAAGGAGGTGTGCGAGAAATACTGCTTGGTTTATATTAAATTTAATTTAAGCCCTTTTCACATGAGATATGTAACATAAATAACTTCATGGGTCTGCTGAAGAGCTACACAGCATGTCTAATATTTGACCTTCGTATGTGATTAAAAAGTATACAAAGAAAGTAAAATGTAACTCTGTAGAATTACATTTTCTGATGGGAAATTATTAAAGTTCAGATCGAATCATATATATATATATATATATATGAAATAAACAAAAACTAACAAATTGAACAAATTGTTTAAATAACATTTATCAAAAAAAAAAAGAACTATGACAAAAATAAAAAAATAAAATTATGATAATAAATACAAAATAATTAGAAACAAATAACTATATTATATTCCTCTGGATGAAGGTTGGTATTATAAACCAAAATGATTAAAGATTGCTAAAATTGCAGCAATAATTATAAAACTGTAAGTCTAACTTAAAAAAATATATATAATTCCAACTCTAATATGTACAGATTAAATTACTAGGAATAAAGTTATGTTTTATTACAGTTTATACAAATATATATATATATATATATATAAACTGTAATAAAATATATCATAAAATATTATTCTAGTTTATATCATTATAAAGCAAAGCAATGATTTGCAGCAGATCTTTTTCAACATTTTAGTGAACTGAACAGTTAATGTTTGACTCCTGATGGTGTAATTACTCCGCAGTTACTGAGAAGCTTGTATCAGTTTGAGATACAATGTGATTTTACTTTACTGGAGGAAACTAAAATGAAATTCTGAGCCAACGCAGTCCCTCCTGACTGCGTTTACACAGAAACCATCAGAGAAACTTTAATAGGAAGCAGATCATAGAGATTTAACATGATGTAATCCAGGTCAATGTGTCCAAACCCATTCAGTTTATAAACACTGATGATATTACACTACACTGAAAAAAATCCTCACTGACAGAGATAAGTCTTGTGACTGCCAACAAGTATAACAGATCCAGCACAATGAGACTCTGCAGGCCAGAGGAGACGTTTTATGACCGTCCAATCAGCATCTCCACAGCTTTAAGTGGGCGATGAAGACTTAAAGTGTGTGTCCAAGGCCACAGTTCTCGTTTAACAATACATAGTACATTTTCTCCGTTTAACAGCGATTTTCAAATGGAAAAAAAGAAATCACCTTTGAGAACAACCCTGAGCTCCGTTCGGGCCTGGGTGCCCTTCACGTCAGGCGGGTTCTTCACGTCGCAGAAGAAGGTGCCGTTGTCGCTGAACTGGGTCGGACTCAGCTGTATGGAGACGTCCCTCTTGTTGATGTCACCAATAAACTGTACTCTTTCTTTGAACTCGTCTTGTCCTGGAAATCCTTTCCCGTTGGAAAAGTAGAAAATCTGGAAAAAGAACCAAAATCAGACCAAACTGGACTAAAGTAGAAGTCACATTACTGATACTGGAAATCTTCAACCTGTGGACAGATCAGACGGATGCAGCAGGGAAGATAAGAACTGAAACTGTAAATATGTTTCATTGTTTTGACCCCAAAGTCTAGCTGCTCATTCCCAGGATCTCCCACGTATCAAGCATTCCTAGAAACTGGCATGAATCCATCCTATGAAGGACATGTAACACCATCTCTGACCTTTGGAAATTGTATTTTTATCTCGCAGAGCTCTGTGGTTGGTGCCGTCCATTGTGGGCACATTAGTCATCAGTTGCTGATACTCGTGCACGTTCATGGTCATTTGCATTCAAAAACTCCCTGATTTAACCACAAATGGAGACAACATGTCCCTTTAGCAGCCCCATAGAAATCGTTTGTGTTCCTCCTGGGAGTGACAGAGGAGGAAGGAATGAATCTCAGCCGTGTTCAACGCTAAACATCTGTTCACTTCACTCGCTTTGTAGATATTGAGACTTGATGTAACTTTGGCACATGACACAACATCCCAGCACCATCCCAGCTTCATGCCCATGCCGGCAACATCCCAGCACCACCCATGCACCATCCCGGCACCATCCCGGCACCATCCCGGCTTCATCCCCGCACCATCTTGGCATCATGCCACACTATCCCACACTACCCCTTCACCCCCCACCCCCCCACCCACCTCATCCGCCCACCCACCCCCTCCACCCTTCATCCTGGCACCATCCCGGCAACATCCCAGCACTATCCCAGCTTCATCCTGGCACCATCCCGGCTTCATCCCCGCACCATCCCAGCTTCATCCTGGCACCATCCCGGCTTCATGCCCATGCTCGCAACATCTCAGCACCACCCATGCATCATCCCGGCATCATCCCGGCACCATCCCAGCTTCATCCAAGCTTCATCCTGGCACCATCCCGGCATCATCCCAGCACTATCCCAGCTTCATCCCGGCATCATCCCAGCTTCATGCCCATGCCAGCAACAGCCCAGCACCACCCATGTATCATCCCGGCATCATCCCAGCTTTATCATGGCACCATCCCGGCATCATGCTGACTTCATGCCGGCATCATCCCAGCACAATCCCAGCTTCATCCCGGCATTATCCCAGAGTCATCCCAGCACAATCCCAGCTTCATCCCCTGCACCATCCCGGCTTTACCCCAGCATCATTCCAGCATCATCCCAGCATCACCCCATTGTCCAGAGAAATTACATCCAGCATGGATGATGCAATGCAGCTCAGTGATGGACCAGAAATGTCCAACCTGTCTCATGTAGATGACCAAGGTCACCAGGATAATCACCACATTAGTAGTTAACATAACTTTGCTGCAGATCCCAGCAGAACTCTCAGGATCTCTTAAAGGAAGCAGCATCTGATTAGAAATGATGTCATCAATCTGATCACCTGATGACCCCACAGTGTAGACTGAAATACAGTTTCCCAGTTCTGCTACTAGACTCGGTGCATATGCTGGTCAGAGCTGGTCTTTTATTGACATTTCATAATATTTACAAATATTTACTCTACTGATCCCAACTGGGAAATTCAGCTCTGCATTTGACCCATGTCTACATTAACCATACAGCAGTGGGCTGCCACATCACGGCGCCCAGGAGTCGTTGGTTGGGCCAGAGACATGGCAACACACTGCTCTCTAGTTTATCGAGACATGGGTCAATGATGCGGCAAAAACAAGAAAGAAAAAAAAGGCACAATACTTTTTTTTTTTCATTTTATCTGATCTTGATATTTATGCTATTTTTTTTTTTAGTAACAGCAGTTTTAAAGCATCTGTACTGAAAACTGCATAAATGCTCCGTACTGTAAGGAAACTATAGAAATTAGGTCGGGATGGGTGACATCACCAAAAAATATCACAATACTTAGAAAAAAAAAAAAAAAGAAGAAGAAATGCAATGACAATTTGACAGATGGTGCTGATGGCGACACAAGAAGTCACAGCCAGACGTGACACAAGACATACAGCAAAATAAAGTTTTGCAAATTCAATTTCAATCTTTAATTGCTTTTCTAGTTTTCTTTGTGACTGTTATAAACACTGTTTCAATACCTGCTGATCTGCTTTACTCTGCCATGTTCACTAGTCCAGCTCCACTCTGATTTTTATTTCCGTTGATCATTCTGATGTTTTCTTATCCTCTTATCTAAACACGACCACACAGGCTTGCTGAACAGGTTTTTATCTGCAGCGGGGAAAAAGCGGCAGGGATGGACCTCCAAAAAAAGATGTTTAAAGGATTGCCTGGCTGGTTGTGGAACACGCTCCGAACGTTGACAGCATACATCTGTTCTGGCCTGACTGCAGTGCAAATTAAAGACCCTCCGGCTATGTCATTATATTTGCAGTTTGCAGCAGAAAGAGGCCCCCCGCCCAGCCCGACTGGTCTGTAAACAAAAAAAAACGAGTATTGTAAAAAAAAAAAAAAAAAAAAAAAGGGACATGATCCAGCGTTTTCTACAAGCTTCAAGCTGGAAGGATCCAACACAGCTGCCGATGCTCAAGCATTTGTTTCAGATTTAAGGAAACGCCACTCGGGGCCGTTGTAGTAAATGTCGTTCCTCTTTTGTTTCTCCCTCAGGTGCTTTAATGTTTCAGAATGAGTTCAACTCTGCTTGAAAAGTCTATCTATGGTAGTCACGAGCTTTGTGAATAATTCTGCTGGAACAAAATCAATTTACTGGCTGTGAAAGTGTGACCCAAATATAAAAGCTGCATGGAAAACTGAGCAGCCTTTACTGGGTTTCTGTGATGTAAATAATTAAAATTAGGCAAAGCTTTGAATAGATGGAAGCAGGAGTCAAGTAGGAACCCAAGTTGTGTGTAACGTTACTGAAAATAAAAGCATCTAAAGCTGAAGCGGACATCAAAGCCATCCAGGACCAGCTGAGGCCTTTCTTCATGTGTCAGCACGGATAAAACAATGGCAGGAAACCATCGTGGAAGTGTGGGAAATCTTCCCCGAGCGGAAGCGGCCAGCGGGGGACTCACCACATATGCAGCTTTGGAGAACTGGTGGTCGGGCTGGCTGGACTGGAAGCTCCAGGTCACCGAGGTGGCGCTGCTCACGACTTCGCTGGACTTGAAGGTGCAGCGAAGGACCCCCGTCGTTCCGTTCTGGACGATCACTTCAGAGTCGGCGTGGATGTCGATGGCAGACACCTGGCCGGCTCCTGTACATGACAGAGGGAATTAAAAGTTCCTGATGAGAGTGAACGCATCACAGACGAAGCGCGACAATAAGGGCCTATCAGCGGGGGGGTGCAGGCAGAAAACAGCTCTTTATTAAAACAACATCAGGCACCACGGGGGGTGGGGGGGTGAGACAATGGAATAAGATGCAGGAAATTGCTGCATTTAACCCTTTAGACTCAGCGAGATCCTCTAGACCAGAGTTGCTCAATTCAAACCTATGAGGGCCGCAATCCAGCAGGTTTTCCATGTCTCCCGCTCCAACACACCTGACTCAAATGAAACAGATCCAACAGCCAATCAAGCTGCACAGCGACTCGTGGTTGTGTCCAGATTCAGGGGCTAGGTCCTTATAAGGTCGCGTCCTACCCGGTCTACGTAGGCCGGGTCCACCTTTGATCTCGTAAGGCGGACGTAACAGAATGTTATATTCGGACGGTCTAGCCTCCTCGGCTTCTCTCTCGTTGCCTAGCAACTGTGACAGCGCAAAACTGAAGCAAAATGGAGCTCCGCAATATCAACCTCCAGCTATAAACCATCGTTCTGCTGATTGCAGAGGAGGTACAGCAGCTTTACTGCCGTCTGCAGCATTTTCTTACTCTGGCTGACAGAAAATCAAATCCAGGTAAATTTACTTTGTAACGTTTTCAAGATTTCAAGAGTCTCATGTTAATTTTAGCTAATTTCATGGACAATAGCAAATGAAAGACAGTAATACAATAATACTATTTTAATATAATACTTGTACACAATAAAATCATATCATAGAAAAAATGAAAATCTCTTAAATTTAGACTAAGGATGCACGATATTGGAATCTTAGCCAATATGCCGATATTTTAACACTCATGTGGCTGATCACAGATACCAACACCGATATTAAAGCTAAAAAAAATAAGCAGGCATTGCAAATTGCAATTTTGTTATCCGTTTCTGACACTTTAAAAAATAGGGGCGGGAAAAAATATCGATACACTGAAATATTGCTATATTTTCATATGCCGATATCAAATCAAAATCTAAAAATGCAGCATCTATCCATTTTACTTACAAAATCTCGCGAGATTTCACCATTCTGTTACAAAGTCTCATGATATTTTGTGAATCCCCGCAAGATTTTGTAACAGAACGATAAAATATTGCAAGATTTTGTTAATAAAATAGAACGATACCACGTTTTTAAATTTCAAAGTGATATCAGATATGAAAATATTGCAATATTTCAGGGTATCAATATTTTTTCCCACCCTAAGTCTTTAGAAGTTTTAAAGTCTGTAAAAAAGAAGTTTTTGAAGAAGAAAAAGAAGTTTTGTTTTGTTTTTTTACTTCAGAAACAGCGGGCTGATCAGTTTAAAGTTGTACTTCCGTGGTCATTTCATTAATATTTCTGTGTTCTCCATTATTATTGAATGCATTCTGGATTGTTTTGTTAAAAAAAAACAGGTTTTATATGAATAAATTAAAATAGAGAGGGGGGTGGGGTAGGGAGCTTTTCGGGGCCTTTTTCATAAATTTCGTGATGGGGTGCCCCATAGGAAGAAGGAAGGCGCTATTTTTTTAAAGAAGAAAAGAGGGAAAAAAAAGTGTGATCGAAAGTAAAAAAAGAAAGAAAAATAGTTTAAAAACCGAAGAACAGGGGGATCCTTGTGTGGGGGAGGGGGAGGGTACTTGGTAAAGGAAAGAAAGAAACGGGAGAGGGATAGAAGTGAAAGGAGGAGAGGGGGAGGGGTACCGGTTTTCCTTTTTTTGTTTTTTTAAGAAAGAAGCGAGGGGAGGGGGGAAGGAAAGGAGGAAGGAAGGAAGGGGAAAAAAAGGGAGGAAACCAAAGAAATAAGGAGGGGGAAAGAAAGAGGGGTATAGGGGGGGAGGGTTTAATATTGGTGGGGTGGCCGATGTCCGATCTCAGTTTTAAGGC
Organism: Atherinomorus stipes; assembly: GCA_023101725.1. Taxonomy (NCBI): domain Eukaryota; kingdom Metazoa; phylum Chordata; class Actinopteri; order Atheriniformes; family Atherinidae; genus Atherinomorus; species Atherinomorus stipes. Next base: position 153,907 of record JALJCO010011525.1, read on the forward strand.
CGATATCAGTTGAGGACTGATTATATTGTGGATCCCTAATTTAGGCACCTCTGCTGTACTGGCGCAACTGTGAACTGGTCCTTGCACTGTTGCAGTACATCACACTACCTCAAACCATGTTCTGTTTCTGAAGACCCTGATGGTTTTTGTTTTTGTTCCTGGGACTCTGCCCCACTGCGCCCTTTTCACTACGTACTTCATTATTACTTATTTAAAAGTTGTATGCTCCAACATTATTTTGCTGTTATTTATGACAATGACAAATAAACAATGATTGACTGTAGAATCAGCCAGTAATGCATCTTGGGATAGGATTAGCCCAAGCCCGATTATACATCGGACCATCCTTAAAATGTGGGGAAGATGAGGCCAAATTTGTAGGTTGCATTTAAAGCAGCCTTTATATCTGGATAGCCTTGGTCACATCACTGTGATGTAAGTGGTCTTCAGATTCGGCCTTGGAAGGACGCAGCCCTCAAATCTGGACACAGTCATTAACTTGTGTTGGAGCACGGAGACATGGAAAACCTGGAAAAACTGCGGCATTCGGAGGACGGAACTGAAAACTCTGGTCTAGTGTTATTGCTGATATTATCTGCAGTGTCTCAGGAACAGTAGTGTGTAACTCTGTGGGGTAAACTGTGATGATGGTTTCCCCTTTAGATGATCTACAGAAGCTTTCCAGCATTTCTATCCCGTCCAGCAGAAAGATCTGTGTGTGTCTGAAAAGACCAAAAATAATGGTCCTCTATAGTTGGAATAAAAACAGAAGATGTTTTTGAGAAATAAATTCTGTTTTCTTGTATTGGTTGGTTTTTATGGCGCTACATTCATTTTACATCATTTTAGGGTCATAATCTGAAACCCGAGGATGTCGTCTGAATGATGAGTGGGATTAAAGGGTTCAGCTTCTACATGTATCTGTAAATCAAAAACCCAAGCGGACCAAAAATTGCAACAAAAAAAAAATATTTTGGAGTTTTGTGGAGTTAAAGATTTATGTGATGAAAACAAACACAGTGTCGTGGGGCGTAAAAGCTGAGAAATGTTCATTCTGACTTCTAAAAATATTAAAATTTGCAACCCTTTTGACCAGAATAGTTTCTGGAGCAGCTCGTTTCATCCCTTAAGGCTTTTTTTTTTTTCCTTTTTCATTTAACCAGGAAATGTCCCTCTGAGATACAACATCTCTTCTTCCAGGGAGTCATGTCAACACAGCAGCAAAACATCAGTGAAATCAGAATAAATATTAATAAACATGTTTTCCTCATCATACTTAAGCTTTGCAGGATAAATGTGTCGGTTTAAGACAAAGGCATGTCTGTAACAGCAGCAAACAGAAATAGCCGAAGACTGTCGAAATCTCACACCCCAGAGGTTAAAATCACAAACATTATGTAAAAAAGTTTGGACTCTCCATCTTTTTTTCATTACTTTTCTTCAAATGACCCAGACTTTTGTTCTTTTTTTATCTTTTAAAACAGATCTTAAGCAATCCTTCCCCAGGCTTCATTTTCAGCCCAGTTCTTATACCTACACATTCTCAGATAAATGTTTGTTTTCCATTTGTTTAAGTCCCTTAACACTGACGTCCAAATCCTTCCCAGCAGCCATCACAGACTCCTGCAAGTTCTTCCTGTTTCTGTTGCACCTATGACAAGCACAACACAGCAACATTTCCCAGGTTCACAGCTTTGAGGGGGCGAGTGGGGTTGAACCATCTAAAGGAGGTTATACGGGACAATCTACCTCCTCGAGCTGAAGTACAAACCATGTTTCCTACATGATCATTAGTCTGGTTTGATTCATCAGTCTGAGCCACACATGCAGCTTAAATGTGAATGTCAATAAGCTGTGACGCAGCTTTACAGCGGGAATGTGACGCAATATAAAATAATGCAAACGTCAGCCGCTCGGCTGTGAAGTCATCACATTTTCAAACCTTATCATGGACAATTTTCTGTAGATGATGAAATGTGACAAAAGCAGGGAAGACATTAGAAACTCAACTTCTGAAATATTCTGATGAACATGAAGTCAATAAGGATAAAGTGACTCCACGAGGTAAAACTAAGGCCCAATTCCAATTACGGTACTACTTTCATCCATACCCCTTCCCCTCTGTTTTGCGCATTTAAGCGTAGGGTCAAAGGTGTCCCAATCATGTTAGGACAGAGGGGTAGGGGTAAGTGGTGGGGCTATATACCCATTCAAACGAAGGCTTTTTCGATGCACACTAAGAACAAAGGGGTATAACAATCACCGGCAAGATGACTGCTACCGAGTCCAAAATAATCCACAAATTAAAGGCTTCTGAAATGTTAATATTCCCCCCATAGATAAAGTTTATAATGTATGAAAACTAGGGATGCACGATATTTTAATTTTGGCTGATATCCGATATGCTCTTATTTTAAAACTCATGTGGCTGATAACCAGGTGTCAAAAGTAGAAGTAAAAGTAGTTTTCACGTACAAATCCTGCCATGTTTTTGGATCTGCCACTGCATTTACAACAGCTGTTTTCACTAACGAGCTCATCTACCTGCCTGGGACAGGGGCAAATCAAACCCAGCTGGTTCAGTGATTGGTTGGAAAAACTGCCGGACAGGGTTTCTACTTTCTACTTCTACCCAATTTTTGACACCTCTGCCAATAACCGATACATACCGATATTAAAGACACACAACGTAACTTTTAGACCTTAAAAATCTGCGCTTCTGACTCGTTTTGATGGCACACCAACATTCATTTTGCGCATTTTCGAGCCGTCACTGCCCAGAGGCGTCCCGGGGCTCAGAAACAGCACTACGCAAGATTCCCATCCGGGACGCGACTGTGACGTTGCAGCCGACTATTGGCTGCAGCACCGCGTCACTCACTAGCAACTGGATGTAAACCAGGGATCAACCCCGCGAGTGTTTTGAACGCACATCATGTCGGACTCGGTAAGGAAACATTACAGGAGGAAGAGAGGAAGAGGAAGAGACAGAACCAAAGTCAAGATAAGACTGTCTTTTACTGGCTGGAGTGAATCACGGTGCAGGTATGATACAAGATGGTTGCTAGTTTAGTCGCCGATAGGGGGCGCGTCACTGAGAAAACTGCTAAAACTTCCGTTGTGTGTCTTTAAAGCTGAAAAAAACAAGCAGCCATTGAAAATAGTAGTTTTGTAATCCATTTCCGACACTTTGAAAAATAGGGGTGGGAAAAAATATCTTTACACTGAAATATCACTATATTTTCATATGCCAATATCAAATTGATATTTAAAAACGCAGTACTGATCTATTTTACTTACAAAAATCTCGCGAGATTTCATCGTTCTGTTTTTTTTTTTAAACTTCAAAAAACAGCAGGCTGATCGGTTAAATATCGGTGGGTAGCCGATGTCCAATACTCAGTTTTAAGGCTGATATAGGCCGATACTGATATGGACCGATTATATTGTGCAGCCCTAATTAAATTACATGGTATCGGACTCCTGAACTCCAGTACTTGCCGATACCGATACCATCATCGGAACATCTCTAGTGTGCACATGGAAAATCTCTGTTTCAAGTAGGGATGCACGATATAATCGGCCCCCTACCGGTATCGGCCTACATCAGCCTTAAAACTGAGTATTGGACACCGGCGACCGCACCGATATTTAACCATCTAAAAACAAAAAAAAGAAAAACTACTTCATCAAAAACTTTTTTTTTACAGACTTAAAACTTCTAAAGACTAGGGGTGGGAAAAATATTGATACACTGAAATATTATGATATCAGCATTTGAAAAATCACATTGATAATGGGCTATATGCACGACTTCACTACTTCCTGAACTTCAGACAGCACCTTTGCTTCCTGTCTTTCATGACTGGACAAACTGATTAATCCAGGTGTGTCTGACCTCAGTACCTGGCCAGACACACCTGGATTAATCAGTTTGTCCAGTCATGAAAGACAGGAAGCAAAGGTGCTGTCTGAAGTTCAGGAAGTAGTAGAGTCGTGCATATAGCCCATTAAAAAGCAGTATTGATCTAATTTACTAATGAAATCTCCCAATATTTCATCACTCTGTTAAGAAATATTGCAAGAATTTACTAAATATCGTGAGATTTTTTAACAGAACGATAAAATCTCGCGAGATTTTGTAAGTAAAATAGACTGATTCTGCATTTTTAAATATCGATTTGATATCGGCATATGAAAATATAGTGATATTTCAGTGTATAGATATTTTTTCCCATCCCTATTTTTCAAAGTGTCGGAAACGGATAACAAAACTGCTATTTGCAATGACTGCTTATTTTTTTCCAGCTTTAATATTGGTATCGATATCGGTCATCGGCCACATGAGTGTTAAAATATTGGCATATCAGATATCAAAATTCCAATATCCTGCACTCCTAGTTTCAAGGGCTAGATAGCCCTACCACTTCCCCCTCCCCCTCAGTCTGACCCAGGATCGAGACACCAATACCCCTTATGAACGCATAAAACGGAGGTTAGGGCCACGGGGGGACTCGAATGCCCCCTAAATATTCTTCAAGTTCTGATTCCAGAAAACAAATAACATAATAAAGCCTGCAAAGAAGACTGAACTAACAACGAACGGGACAAGTGAAAAACAAAAGAAGAGGTGACAGGCCTGGAAAGCCTCTACAGCAGATAATATCTGAGAGGGTGTTTCAGAAATCCAGAAAAATTTGCCTAAATTGGAGTATCGTTACATAAACTCATCTTTAAGGTCACTTTACAATCAGTCCTGTAAAAACGCCATAAATGACCCAGAATCTGTAACTCATTTCCCGCCTGACAACATCGATCAACATGTGTAAGGCGGTAGAAAAATGCAAAACGTTAATGAGCTGCTCTGATTTAGAGGCCATGTTTCCATGGACACAGCTGACAGGTTTCTGTGGATGCAAGTATTCGGAATAAAAGCCTGATTGGAATAAAAATGCTTTTTGTTTAACACCACGTGCCAAAAGCCTGAACACAAAGCGCTGGACGTCCACATCCTCCACCTTCGCTTCTGTCACGTTTCTCGTCGTTATAATCAAGGATGAGGACGTGGCGCGATGATGTCACACTGTTACAGGGATCCTCAATCCTGCAGGTTTTACAAGTTTCTGCTGAAACACGCCTGACTCAGACCGGTGCAGAGCTGCATGTCAAACTCTGCCTGTTCCCCACGGATGTGAGTGAGGCGTAGCGGCCGCATCCACCAGCTTTTTACCCCACTGTGGAAAAGCAACAAACGTCAGGATTTATCGAACCGTCCCGACCCAGACCCAACTCCACACACCCAGACAAACTTCTGTTCCCACAGTTTAAATCTCAATCAGCAAGCTGTGAATCTGTGAGAACAGACATGAAATGAACAACAGACGTGTTATCTGAGCACACGGATCACATGCATGTGGGCTGCATGAATCATGAGCGTGTTTATAAAGCAGATTCCCTCTGATGATGAAGCTGAGGTCTGTGGCGCGCAGCTGCTCTAGGAAGATGTCACGTCTGTACTCGGGGTGGCACAGTGCGACAGTCCGATGACCCGTCTGAACACAGGGAAGTTTTGTTTCCCGTCTCCGTGTCACCACAACTTCAGCCAACAGGACAACAATAAACCGCTCATGCAGCAGGGACGGTGTCTGCAGCGGGAAATGAATCACCGAGAGTCCAGCCAGGCGGACGTCTCCAGAAGAGAAAGGCCCCGACAGGAGCACAGACCCGAACTCTCAATGAATCTGCACTTAATCTCAGTGTCCGACACACTTTATGTGAAAACTGCTGATTATTTTCATTGTTTAAAAATCTTTTTTTCATTGTGATATGATGTCGTGGCTTAAAAACCACAGAGAAGCAAACACACATTCACGTGTGTTTTGTGTTTTGTGTGATGTGTGAGGGAAGGTCGTGTGTTGAGGAGGAGGCACCAGGCTGGAGACCAGCATGAGGAGGAGGTACCCGGCCGTTGTGCCCATGAATGTCTTGTTTCATCAGACTTCAATCATCCAATTCAATAAATGACCCCAAACAAGTGTCAACAGCAGAATCAGCTGTTTGGGAATGGCAGAGGAAATTTGGAACGTTTTCATGAGCTGTTCGTCCTACAACTTCATTCTCTCTACCATGCGGCTCCGAGTTAAAGGGACATAACAGGAAAAGATTTGTTCCCAAGAAGTAGGGCTGCACAGTATACCGGTACCAGTATAGTACCACAATACTACGGTGCTATACCGGCATTTAAAAACAAACATGCAAGCGAATTGGTCGAATGGAGCCCGTCTCTTTGATGCCTGGATCAGACTACACGAATTTAGCCCGGTTTTGGCCCGACAGACGTCGCAGACAGTCGCTCACTGTGGAGCGATTCTGCGTTGTTGGATCGAAGAATGTCGCATCTTCGCTCCGTGTAGTGTGACATCATCAGCAATTGGTGATTTGGCATCCGCAACACTTCACGGCCATTACGCAGAAAGACTGGTGTGTCAGAATTTTTTGGGTTTGTCTGCATAGTGTGGAGCTCAAAACTCAAACTCAACTTAAAACAACCAAACATTCAATATCTTTTTTTTTTTAGAATTTTGACCCTTTAAGTGCGAGCTTGAATATTTGAATGACTGCATCATTCATTACAAAAAAAAAAACAAAATTGTAATTATTTTTAATAAAACAATAGTAGCAGGATGGTACTTCAGTTGGACTCAAGTTGTTTAGATGATTTATGAAAAAAGTTGAAAAAACATTAACGTTTGAGAATTTATAACAGTTTTTTGTGCAGGGACACCTTTGTCCCGAGGATGGCGAGCGTAGGGCTGGATAAGGAAAAAAAGATTATCGATAAGAAAAAATCTGCATCAATCGATATTGATTTTTTTTTTTTTTTTTTTAAAGCCATTATCAAATTAAAAGCCATTTTAGGTGCAGCTCTGGCCATTTAAGGGGGAAGTTTTTTTTTTTTTTCCAACCTGGACTTATTTTCTAGCATGAAATCCGTTCATTTCCTCACTCAGACAGTTTTGGTGCATCTTGAATTCCTTCAGGAGACATTCAGATCCACTCCAGATCAGCGTATGTCTGGTATAATGGAAGTGATGCGGCAACCTCTTCAGCCTCTATATAAGGCATTATCTGCCACAAACTCCTTGATTTCACCACTGTTTTGTTTTGAAACATTAGTCGGACCCCCGTGTGAGCTCAAAGCAGCTTTTTTGTGGGGATTCGTCCTTATATTGGACATACGCTGATCTGGAGTGGATCTAAATATCACCCGAAGGAATTGAAGTTGCACCAAAACTGTCTTGGTGAGTAAATGAACGTATTTCATGCTAGAAAATAGGTCCAGATTGAAAAAAAAAAAGAACTTCCCCTTTAAGCTTTTGCTGAATTACCTACTTATAATAAAGATCACAATAACACTGAATTCAGTTCAGCCTTTGCCTGGTCTGCGTTTGTGATTGGTTTGGTGGAGGGAGTGACTGTAGTATCATGCTACCTGATAGGCTACAGCGGAAAACTGTATTTCTATATCAAGCCTTTATCTACCCTCTTTTTTTCTATTTAAAAAACCTCTATTGATCGATATATATCAATGTTAAATTATCATCCAGCCCTAGGCAAGCGTTTTTTGAGGAAGACACAAAGATTAAGTGCAGCGAGGCCAGCACACATGTGGTAGTCACCATAACTGAATAAATTGTCTGTAATTCAATACTTTATACACTGTCAAGGTATTAAAATTTTCATAAAATATTTTATTCATAAAATATTTTATTTATCAAAGTAAGATATATTTTCATAAATAAATATTCAATACACTGAATTCTCAACAATTAAAAACAGAAAAACAAAGATTTTTTTTTTAATAAAAAAAACAGAATTTCAGAAAAAATTTAAATTGTTTTGAAATGGCCCCAATTACCATATTGCCCATTTAATGTCTGATATATATCAAAAACCATTAAAGCATAAATACTGAAACGAAATGTTTTAAACAAACATTCCATTAGCCTGTTGAATTTACACAACATGACACTGAAAGTGCCTTTAATATATTTGTTTAAAACTATTTTTCTTGTCATTAGTTTGGAAATTCGTTTGTCCCCTCCATAATCCCCACAATTATCTACATTTTTATTTATTAATTTAACCTTTTTCTCAGGGATGCATGACACTGGATTTTTGGTCGATATCCAATATGCTGATATTGGCTGATAACCAATATCAATATTAAAGCTAAAAAATGTACATGATATTTATTCTTTGTGCAAAATTAGTAAAATACTTCCAGTAGTTGCCAGAGACATCATGATGTAACATGTGCGGGTTTATGATCTTCCCATGCCCCACGGATAAAAAAACAAACTAACTAAAAAAGAACTGCATCCTACAGGCTCGTCACCAGGGATGCACAATATTGGAACTTTGGCTGATATCCGATGTGCCGATATTTTCAATTTTATGTGGCCGATAATATCGATACTGATATTAAAGCTGAAAAATAAATCATGTAATATTCATTCCTTGTGTAAAAATTAGAAAAATACCTCAACTTGTGTTTGTATAACAAGTCAAACTTAATGACAGGTGTTCAAACAAAACTAATAGAATTTGTGCGTTATATCCTTGAACCACCTTGAGATATCTCCCTGAGAGAAAAAAGAAACAGGATACTTGGTTATTAACACAAATGATCTTTTCTAAACTCTGTTCACACAGAACATCCTAAAAGATACTGTCTTTACAAGTTTTAAAGTCTGCAAAAAAGAAGTTTTTGAGGAAGATGCTTTTTTTTTCTTTTAGACTTTAGAAACAGCAGCCTGATCGGTTAAATATCGGTGGGGTGGCCGATGTCCGATACTCAGTTTTAAGACCGATATAGGCCGATACCGATAGGGGGCTGATTATATCTTGCATCCCTACTCGTCACAAAACACTGTCAGTTGTATAGTGGTTAATTCTATCGGTCGTTATCCAACCAATATCGTCCGATACCGTTATCAGGCCGATAACATCATGCATCTCTGCTGTTTTTGCACATTTAATCCATGTAAAGAAAATACACTATCCTAGGGCTGGGAAAAAAATATCCATTCACTGAAATATCGCGATATCTAAAAACGCAGCACTGATCTAGTTTACCACTGAAATGTCGTGAGATTTCATTCTCTTAAAAAATCGTGCGAGATATCACGAAAACCCGCGAGATTTCGTAACAGAGCGACAAAATCTCATGAGATTTCATAGTAAAATAGATAGATACTGCATTTTAAATATTGATATATCAGCAGATGAAAATATCGCGATTTTTTGGTGCATCAATATTTTTTCACAGCCCTACACTATCCTCTTTTTGCGAGTTTTTCCCCCCCCATTTCAAAACCTTAAAGTAGAAACAAACTGGAATTCTTTCATAATGACAGAAAATTTTCTATAGCAAGTATCTATATATATATATAAATAAATAAATAAATAAATTGCCTCTTTCTTAAAAGGTCCCGTCCCACATTTGTGGCTCTACACAACTTCTATTTAGCTGGTCAAGGTGAAAAATGGCTTTTTGGATTGTAAAGCTTGCAGACTCCTGCAGTAAACTCTAATTTACTGACTTTTCCTGCTAAGTTTAGTTACTTTTCTGCAGAAATACAGTTTTATCATTTCAGTTCTCTGATACAGGCTTGTACGATAGAAGTATGCACATCTGAGGAAAAACTCTGCGAGCACCTGTAAATATTTCCATTACTTGGATGTTGAAGTTTTTCTGGGCTGTTCAGCGGTTGGTGGTTAGCACCGTCACCTCACCAGCTGAAGCCAGGGCAGTTAGATGTCAACTATGTTCTACTCCAGCTGCCTCTCGCAGTCCCAAACATGCATCTTAAAGTTGTTGGTGAACAGTGTACAGTCAACAGTGGCCCACTGTTGACTGTACACTCACCTTTATGGCACATTAAGGAAGTTTTGCACAGCTATAAAAACCTTTGCAGATCAAGTCACATGCCCTGCAGACATTGCTTTCACATTTTCCCAACAATCTGAAGTCTTCATGTAAATGCAGATTGAGAACAGGATGCATGAAGTTCACGCCTTTCTAATGAGCTGAGACGTTTAAACCTCAGAGGATGAAGCCCATCAATAGAAGAACTGGAACATCAGCAAAAAGATTACTCTGGGACAATTTCACAACACAAGCAGAAGGAAGTATTTGTGATTCATTCATTTCCCGTCTGTCAGATGATATCAGTATGAGATTTAAAGCAGAACACCATCAGACAACTTCTCTATACATATTATCAAATTAGTGCAGCTGGTCTCACGATCTAATATTCAGATATTAATTTGGTTTTTAAGTTGTAGAAGAAAAATCAACTAAAATTAACTGTAAACTGGTAGATCCGCTGCATTAATGTTATTTCCACTGGCTTACATAACCAGGATATAATGATACGCGGATCAGATATCAGCTCCAATATTGACTAATTATCTGGACCTGATATCATTTTTTTAATTCTTATCATACATTTTAAAATATCTGTTTACTTTGCAGTGAACTTCACACAGAAGTGTTATTTCTTTTTGCTGCTAATGTACACTTAATTTGTTAATAAATAATTTTAAGTACATTTATAGCTGTGTTAATTTGTTCCCTTTTTAAAACTTTTTAAACAAACCTAATTGTTTATACAGTTCATCCTTTCAACAGGAGTATTGGATCTGTATCGGCCGATACGCTCAGCCCAGGTATCGGTAACGGACTGGAAAAACTAGATCAGTGCATCTCCTGCAGCAACATTTTCTAAGAAGACATTATTGTGTTTATTATTGTGCAAAATAAACTAGCTGGACCGATATAAATGTGTTTATACTGATGATGCCACCGTAGTGTAAGTGCCATCTTACATAACACTAGAATCACCACTCCAGTGTGTTAACTTAGCAGCCAACATTTATATTATCTACACCATCTTACTGTAAAGCAACATTTTAAAATTAGTACATTTAGTTTAAGAATAACTTTGATTAAAACATTTATACAGTAACTTGAGCCAATTTCGCCTTTAGGTCCAAAAATTTGATGCTGCAAGTGCCTAAACACTGAGCTTCCAGTGGATATCTACTGGCAAACGGAAGGAAAATCACAGGCCTGCAGTTGTGTTAGTACTTGTGCATTTGGAACATGTTCACATCTTAGTTTTCTGGCTCAGAAAGCGGTTGGACAATGAGGAAATGAGATGTTATCTCAGCTTTCTGAAGCTGAAGCACTCCAGTCAACTACCCACACAGCTGATGCGGCGGTGCTGTTACAACAGACGGCACAAAACGTTGCTGACGGGAGAAATTATGCCAAAAATAAGTAATTAAATGTCAGTTTGCACCTGGTTTTGTAGACAGTAAGTTAGAGTAACAGCAGCAGTGACACGTAGTGACACGGCGAACCCCACAGCCACCTTGGACATATTTTGTGTTAAAACAAGATATAAATTTAAATCTGGAGTCGCTGAAATCCACCAGCTTTAATGAGCTAAATACACGCTGAAGTTTGGCCTCCCTCCTGCCATGGCTGGTCCCCCACCGTCACCTTCTGCTCGAGGGCACAACCAGGGCGGCAGCCACCTTCTGTACAAATCCCCATTTAGATTTTAGTGAATTTTAACTTCTATTATTAGTAACGTTACGTCGATGTAAGCACGAGACGCGACTGGCATCCATCCCTCACAAAAGATGTTTCTGGGTGTTTAAACATCAACTCTACCTGCGGGGCTGAACAAAGGCTTATTAATCAGCAGGATTGAGGTTGGGGGTGTAACGTTGTCTGCGAGGTAACATCGCTAGCAAGCTAACCTGATATCCATCTTCAATCATATGCTGAAATTCAAACATTTACTCATTGAAATTTCACTGATATATGGCTTCGGTACTCACCTAATACGACAGATAGCGTGAACCCGATTAATAAAATACGCCTGCAAACGGTGTTTGGCCATTTGGGCTCCATTATGTTGTTGTAAACAGGAGTAGTTCCTATGATTTTTTTTCCTCCACCTCTACCGTCCAAGTCTCTTTTCTTCGGGCGAAGCTACAACAGCAGACGCCCCATTCTGAGAGGAACTGTTGCCCCCTGCAGGACGGACATGTCATTACATCTACACTCTGTTGCACAGTTTATTAAATAGAGTATAAAATACATACATATATATATATATATATATATATATATATATATTTTTTTTTTTTTTTTTTATATATATATATATATTATATTATGTTTTATACTCTATAATAAAGTATATAAAAATTAATACATAAAAATATTTGAGTATATAAAAATTCAGTACATAAAAATATTTACTTTGAAATATTTTTCTACCTTTCAAAGAAAATTATTTTCAGTTTCTTTATTATGAAGCATAACCACATTTACAATTTGATGCTTGAAATACGCTGCTTTACAAATGCCATTAAAATGAAAAGCTTGTGGAATTATTAACTTACTCCATTCTGGAATATTATACAATCAAGCTGATGTGCTGTAAGGGTGTCACCATTTGGTATAAAAGCAGGAGTATCACTCAAAGGTGTTGCTCAAGGGTTTCCCCTGCAGAGATGGGTTGTGGTTTATTATTTTTCAACAAAATCCATCAGAGAATCATCAGTAATATCAGAAACATATCCATAATAATTCAGCAATATGTCTTGTGGAGGAAATTAAATTGTTTAATTTATTATAAGGAGCGTGTGTCTAGGCTAACTTAGTTTAGAGATGTGGTTGTGTCTGAGAAAATCAGACCAACTCACAACTCAGTCAAGACACCAGACGGTCTGTATGAAAAGGCAGATTCTGGAGGCAGTTTATATGCAAAAGACCTCTGGAACCTTTAATCATTTACTTCCACCCTCACACCTGAAACATTATTTGCCTTTCTAAAGCATGCAAAACACCTCAATGACAGTACACATCTCCTGTGAGGCAGTCCTCACATGCATGCCTCGTGGATCTGAACCTCAATGGACTTTCCACCATCCACTGTGGATCCAATCCATTAACATACACACATGCACGCACAAACACACACCTCCCTCCATCCCCCAACACACACACTGTTGTGTTCTTCTGTCTTTGTGAGGACATTCATCGACATAATGCATTCTGTAGCCCCTTACCCTAATCCTAACCACCACAACTGATTGGCTAAACCTAACCCTAAACCCTAGCCCTAACCCTAACAAAAATTACAACCGAAGCTGTAAAACCAAATCTAGAACCCCAAAAAGGTGTTTTTCTTAGTGAGGATGAAGCTAAATGTCTCCACAAATACAAATGTCCTCGCAGCAATGGCGCCCCCAAGGGATGGCCATGGGCCCCCTGAACAAAAAGCTGGCCACCCCTGCAAAAATGATACTTCTTCATTTTTATCAGCATTTATGTACTACGGTATAAACACAGTGCAGCATTCTTTGCTTATATTTGAATGTCAAATTCTTTATAAGCCAATAAAAACGAAATAAATAAAATATAAATCTAGATCTACCATTTTCTGCTATTGCTCTTTTGCCACAATCCCCTGCAAGTCTGTCACGCCTAATTAATTCGGCCTTTCTTATGCAAATTCATCCATGAAGGCACCACCCAGACCTGCCCAATCAGTTTCTAATGCCCCTGTTGCTTTAACACCTTCTTAGCCCTCGTTGGGCCGACACCACACTTTTGCTTGTTCACATTACAATTGAGGCCGTCTTCGGCTCTGGTTTTCAGTGTGGACTATAGGGTTGCCACCCGTCCCGTAAAATACAGAATCGTCCTTTAATTGACAGTTAAAGGTAGAGTCCGAAGTCCCTCCAGTGTTTCTGTTTGCAAACAACAGTATTCAAACTTAGCGCTCCTCCCTCTCAGGCTAATGGCCGCCTCGTTCTAGCTAGCCTATTCAGCTTCAAGCTTCTCCTTCAGAGCTCAGAAGCGGCTACAAGCCAAACTATGGTTAACCCTGGTTCTCCAAGGTGCATTATCTGAAGCTCTTACCTTTTCTTTGGCGCATCCACAGTGTTTTCTTTCTTTCTTTCTTTTTCCTTCGAGAGTTGGAGTGACTGGCGTCTGCTCCAATCATGAGCTTATTTCCACACAGCGTCATGCTCTTAGCTCTGTCATTGGCTGCTGATATAAACAGAAATCTCCACCCAGAAACGTCCCGAACACAAGAAAACAAAGCTAAAGAGCAAATTACAGGCAGGGGGAGAGAGATGCATTCAAACGCGCCACGGCACGCGAGTAGAGGCCCAAAGGTGCAGTTTGAGACGGTTTTCCACTTGCATAAGTCTAACGTTTATTTTCAGGGGGGGAACGTCGGACTATACCTTTAAACATTGCATCCCGTATTGAACCAATATGGGACGTGATTTGTTCCATATTTCCATAAACGTTCAACACACGTATGTCACACACATATAAACGTTAAATTTACCAATAATGAGCCAAATAGAACAAGACATTTAACGCCGGCAAAGAAACAGCGTCATCTATGCAGGATCTTCTAGTCATGTGTGTCTGTACATGCAGGCCTGCGTGTGCTGCTGTCACGTGCGCTCCTCATTGCACCCGCACCTATTAAAGGTGATAGCCGCAACTTTTTCATCAAAACAATTATTATAAAAAAAAAACAATACATCCACAAAATGTCTAGAGGGCTGCAAGATTAAAGTATTAATTTTACAGAAATAGCATCTTCCTTGCTTTACATTTCTCAAATTCAAGCAGACAAAAACAAATAAGGATGAGAGTGACGGTCGAAAAGGAGCTGAAAAGCCCCGTGGAGGTTGCTGCTTTCCTCCTGGACATGCACAGGCATGGAAAAAGTTGTTGGTACGCCTCCGTTAATGAAAGAAAAACCCACAGTGGTTCTTTCAGAAATGGCGCAATAACTCACGCCGCCCACCGGTGTTTTGACGCGAGTTATTGCGTGATTTCGGAAATCGCACAATAACGCACGTCAAAACACGGGTGGGGGACGCGGGTTATCATGTGATTTCTGAACAAGATTTGATTTCCAGCATCCCGAGATTTGGACACAGACACCGAAACAAATAGCGATCATCATGTAATGTAGATACTTTCGTTCATTTCTCCTCTCTAGAATGTTGTCGGACCTTCAGTATGGAAAAAAAGCATGTTTTTAGGGTGAACTTAGACGCGGGGGCAGGTTGCCCCATACTTAACATTAGCTAGGCTGCCTGCCCGGCTAAATACTTGAGCTAGTATTAGGGCAGGGAAAAATAATAGATACACTGAAATATCACTATATTTTCATATGCAGATTTCATATTGATATTCAAAAATGCAATCTCGATCTACTTTATGAAAATTTCATTGGAGCGAGTAGCACCTAGCTGCAGCCGGGGCCACAACCACGCTCCTACAACCACGCTCCTACAACCACGCCCACTGCCGGAGTGGGTGGAACCTAATCCTAACCCTAACTACCATCCGCCCACATTAGTACAAACTACACCCATTTTCACAGCAAACCACGCCCATTTTCATGACACGCCTCTGGGTCTGTGGCTGCAGTTGGGTATACTTGGTTGGAGCCAGATCTTGAGTCGAAATCTTGTGAGATTTCGTAAGATAATGGTGAAATTTCGTGAGATTTCTTGACTGAACTACGAAATCTCGCAAAATTTCATTAGTAAAACAGATCAATACCATATTTTTAAATATCGATATGATATCAGCATATGAAAATATCACGATATTTCAGTGTATCGATATTTTTTCCCAGCCCTAGGAGCAATCTTGAAAATTCCTTTCTCAATTACTCACATATATGAAAGAACACATGAAAACAGACACCAGATTAAAAAAAAAAAAAAAAAAAAAAGCGAAATTCCCCTTTAAGGGGCTCTTGTATCCTGCAGCTTGGCTTGTTACCAGGCCTCTGCAGAGATGAATGAGAAGTGCGTGAGGTAATTCAGGTGACGTTGGGGAAGAACTGCATCTAACTGTTGTGGGATAATGGCTCTCCAGAACTGGACTTGGTCACAGAGCAGTCGTCCATCGTCCGGACGGTCGTCAGATCGATTCCAGGTTTCCCCAGGCAACATGCCAAAACCACCGTATAGCAACAACTAGAAAACCTGAAAGAATGTAGGCTACGTCGAAACTAAAAGCTATGAATCGTAGAGATGGGATATATGGCTCTTGGAATGGAGCCGAATCTTGAGTCGTTCCTTCTAAAGAGTCATTCAAAAGACTGGCTCATTCTTATTTTTCATTCATTTTTAGTTTAGAATTTAATGAACTGTATAGAAGAAAACCTGCTGATCTCTGTTTATGAATTGGAGATGGAGTCCTTTCTGTCAAAGATTTTTTTATTAGATTCACATACAGTATGTACAGTCGTCCTCAAAATTATTCATACCCTCCAATTCATATTAATTCATATTTCATTTATTATGAGATACTATCTCATAATAATGAGATAGCTTAGTCATAATTATGAGATGCAGCTTGTTATTTTTTTTCATCAGAGTGGCGGAAATGGGCTTCCATAGATCTGCACAGCGTTCAGTAACTGAGCTAAATAAAGGCAAATGCCGCGAGATCCTCCATTATTGCAGTCCTCACGTTGGCGAACTTGTCCGGCTGCGATGCGCTGCTTCTAAGGTCTGCCCCTGACGACTCACACAGCTCTCGACAGATGCAGTCAATCCGAACGAGCCAATGGACTCACTGGTCCTGTTAATGAAGACCCCCCCAGACGAGGCTGACAATCAGAAAATCATGAAAACCAAGTCCATTACTGCTGATTTTTTTAAGTATGCCAACTGTGCGAGTTCAAACCATTCATGAGGGTGGGGGTTGCTGGATTTTTTTTGTGAGTTTTAAAAAAAAAGAAGAAGAAAAAAAAACCCACATACACTTAAACTTTACATTCAAAACTCTCTCAAGGTTGAGAGGTGCTGGGATTTAATTTAAGGGTGCGTCAGCACCTCCAAAAATGGACTAAAATCGCTTTTGGATGTCCAATAAATGACCAGTAGAGTTACTGTTTTGTTTTTTTCTCTTTAATTCATATTTCATTTTTTTGATTTTTGTATAATTTATTATACACTGTTAAAAAAATCTGTAATATCACAGATTTTTTTCTGTGATATTTAACATTTTTTCCCCATTTTTTAAAAATCCGGAAAAATAATGATAAAATTATGGAAATAGGCTGTGAATTTACAAGTCTCACATGAAATAACATGAAAAGCATTTAACTGTAAAAAGACACGAAGTTTCCATTTTTTAAAAAGAAGATGCCATTTCATTTCACATAAAAAATAATGTTTAAAATACATTTTCAAATAAAAAAATAAATTTTTCTTAGCAAAAGAAAAATGTTTTTGGTAATTTCATGTATTTACACTAAAAAGAGTGTCTGTGCTGTAGTTGATATTAAAGACTTCTTTACATTGATCTAACTTAATTATTTTGGTTTGGGGATTATTATTATTATTATTATTTTAGTCAAATCAACTTAAAAACTCCTCTCTCTAATCTGAAACATGTTTTTACTTTCACTCAAACTAAATTTATTAAGTTGTTTCAGCTTAGCATGCATGAACAACAAAGGGGGCGGGGCTACTTTCAAAACACAACATATCAGGACCACAAAGGCTCATGGGAAAAGCAAATTCAACAGAAATGACCCTCTTATGAATTTATCCTATAAATTTGAGTTAAGTGTTTACTGCCTTTTTTATGTTCACATTCAGTCTGTTAAGTTTGGATGTTAAAGTTGCACCATGAGTGTGAAGGACAATTCAAAGAGATGAACTCATCTTATCTTTCAACATTATATTCAGGCTGGAACCAACATAATTTATTTGAATACTGTGTTGCTGTTTCATCACAGACTCTGGATTAAATCATGGTGCAATTACTACCTGTGTAAATTTACATTTAAAACAAATATTAATGCAGCAGTGGCGGCTTTTGGACCAGCCAATAGTGACTTCTTTCCTGAAGAGTTGGCAACAGTAATATTAACAGTTTTTTTTTCATATGTCTAGGTGATTTTGTTGTTATTATACATCTTAACATCCTTCATTTCACCTTAAAATGCCAAAATAAAACAAAGATTTAATGTAAAAGCAACGTTATAAACTGTATTTTTATCATAGAAAATGACTATTTTTATGAGAAAGTTTTTCTCTGTAAATTTATGGTATTTTTCTGGCGCCCCAGCTGCCGTAATATTTCCGTTTTTTTCATGTTTTTTTTTTTTTGTGTTTGTTTTACAGTGTAGTTACTGTAAAGATGCTCTTGTTTTTACACATGAATCTGTTATTCTATGGCCCACTCATTTGAAATTTCATTTTAATGTGCACTATAAGATTGTAAACGTGTTTGTTCTCATGACAATAAAATCTTGTCCAGATGGATTCATGTTTATAGGGGATTATCACGCTTACCGGAACTTCCCGGTATTTGGACACTTCCTCTTCCGGGCCATTTTAACGACAGCCGTTCCTGCTCTGTTATACTGTTTAAATCGGATAAACTCCAAACATACTTAAGTTTTCATTCTAGACTGAAGTGATACTGGATCAAAAGCTGGATCAAAGCGATCGATTCGCCGCGGTGAAGGGCCGAACTTTATAATAAAACACACGTTTGTTTGTCGCCAGTGGGGCACAACACCGCACGACACCGGAACTTCACAGCATGCTAGCATTAGCCAGCTAGCGTTTACTGACGTGCTTAACTTTGTGCGTCTTAAACACAAAAACATCAGAAAATCGGGTCTGTACCTCCCCGTTTCCAGTGGAACAACTGGGGACTGCCAAGAAAGGAGACGCTTTCAGATGCTTGTGTGTTTTCAGCTGCACAAAGTTAGGCACGTCATCGAGCTGGCTAATGCTAACCTGCCAACACGACTGTGCAGACTGCCGGCTACAAACAAACGTGTGTCGTTTTATTATAAAGTTCGGTCCTTCACCGCGGCGAATCGGTCGTTTTGATCCACTTCTTCCTTAGCATCACTTCAGTCTGGAATGAAAACTTGGCATTGGCGTTTATCCGATTTACAAAGTTTAACAGAGTAGTAGCTGGCGGACTAGTGTTGAGCAGGTTAGCATTAGCCAGCTTGATGACGTGCCTAACTTTGTGCGGCTGAAAACACACAAGCATCTGAAAGCGTCTCCTTTCTTGGCAGTCCCCAGTTGTTCCACTGGAAACGGGGGGGGGGGTACAGACCCAATTTTCAGATGTTTGTGTGTTTTAAGACGCACAAAGTTAAGCACGTCAGTAAACGCTAGCTGGCTAATGCTAGCATGCTGTGAAGTGCCGGTGTCATGCGGTGTTGTGCCCCACCGGCGACAAACAAACGTGTGTTTTATTATAAAGTTCGGCCCTTCACCGCGGCGAATCGATCGCTTTGATCCAGCTTTTGATCCAGTATCACTTCAGTCTGGAATGAAAACTTAAGTATGTTTGGAGTTTATACGATTTAAACAGTATAACAGAGCAGAAACGGCTGTCGTTAACATGGCCCGGAAGAGGAAGTGTCCAAAATCCGGGAAGTTCCGGTAAGCGTGATAATCCCCTATTGACACGTTTTAATGTTCATCCAAACAAGATCTTGAATTGCAACTTTCAGAAGCTAGCTAAAAGGAAAAAAGTGCTAATACAAAGTAAAACCGTTTCATCGTTGGCTTAATAACACTTAAATTAGCACTCTCTGGCTTTGATCTGATGGTTAAACTCTTTATAGTTCCATCGATTTTTCCTCAGATTCCAAACTGACGCATCAAGGGAGGCGTTCTTTAAAGGGACATTGTGTAATCGGCAGCAGCTCCCTCGTACTTTTCATGCTGCATTCGCGTGAAACCGGGCAGACCGACGACGTCCGCTGCATGTAAAGTTATCACCAGCCTCTATGTGAAGACGTGGTCCGTCAGTTACAGTGACATCAGTCCACATCTGTTCGGTTGTCATGGCGATGTCGTATTGTTTTCCCTGACCCATGTTTTACCGTCTTTTGCTCGGCTTCATTGATTAAAATGACATCTGGTTTGTTACCAACGGCCGTCTGCCCGACTGCATGTGAACGCAGCATCAGTGAGACGCTGGTTTCTCCCACTGCAGCACGGTGGTTTTTCAAAGGCATTACCTCGAACTGAGCTTTAAACTCCGGTGTGTCCGGTGAGTTTCTGTGTTTTCCTACTGTCACGCTTCTCTTGAACGCAAAAACATGGCGATACGACATGGCAGCCTCCACCGAGCCGCCCCGCTCGATGTGTAAATGAATGATACGAACGGCAAATTTAGAACTTAGAGGGGCACTTCAGTTTGTTGATGGGAGTGATTACTGATTAATGAAAAAACACTTTTGAACCAAATAATCAGTTTTTGTGAATAAAACACAGGAGAACTTACACAATATCCCTTTAAGGGGAGTAAAACCAGTAGAGCAAAGTAAATAGACTAAATAGAAATAGATTTAATATCAACCCAAAAGGCTGATGTATTATATTAATTTAGAAAGACTAAAACTAAGGATGTTTCTACAATAATTTTAGTTAGTTTTTGTTGGTTTTGTAAGGACACAATACAGTTTCAGTTAGTTATCGTTTAGTAAAAAACTGTCATTTTTATTTCTATTTCAGTTAACGAAAATGTTTTTTCAATTTTAGTTTTCATTTTTTCGTTAGTTTTAGTTAACTAAATTAACCTTTCAGATGAGACTGACTTCATGAAAATCAGAAGCCTAGTTGAGGCATTAAATTCATTTCAAAATGATGAAAGTACGTTTGAGCTGTTTGAGACAGATTAGCTCATCTTGCCAGCGCACCTAAAATTTCAGGGTTTTAATATATATATTAACTCTATGTGCTTTTTTTTCAAACTTGAAAAGTAAAAAGCAACACTGTACTGTATTGAAATGTGATATTTTCACAATAAAAATAGCACAAAACTCAAATAGCAGCAGTAATAACTTTGTTGCTGGATACTGGATGATAAAAAGTTAAATCTAAGGCTTGAAAATGATCAGAAACTTTGTAAATAAGGAGGGAAAAATGGGTTTTGGAACAGCCCAGCCAGCATTTCCATTTGGGGCCCATATGGGTTAAATTTTGACTGCATATGAGGGACCCAAGTGGGTTTGTTCACGGCTTCCATGGTGGCCCCACCTGTATTTTCCAA
This sequence comes from Atherinomorus stipes, assembly GCA_023101725.1. Classification (NCBI taxonomy): domain Eukaryota; kingdom Metazoa; phylum Chordata; class Actinopteri; order Atheriniformes; family Atherinidae; genus Atherinomorus; species Atherinomorus stipes. Next base: position 175,085 of record JALJCO010011525.1, read on the forward strand.
TGTGGGCCTCCATACATGGGGCCCATGTAACTTAAACTATGAGATCTGCAAATTTGCCCAGCTCAGGACCATGTCTATAGGTTATATGGGAAAACCAAGCGGCAACCTCTGGTGGCCAACAATGAGGCTACCCGGAATAAGTCATTTTTTGTAGTTCTCCCTTGATCCGCTAGGAGCTGCAAAACAGAGCAAATCCCCGTAGACTAACATGTTAAAGACACCAACTTCACAGCAGAAATAAAATGTTTACAGCCTGGTTCAAAAAATCATTTTAGGTTTAATAGGTCAAGTTTACCTTCATGTCAACTGTAAGAACATCCGTTTAGATGTTCTTAAAATTACACATAATTAAGGGCGTGTCCTTTTGATTGACATGACCGGTGGCTCCCAGTTAGCTCCTTGTTTGATCTCGGTAAGGTCTCAGTTTGTAGCAGAGTAGCACAACGGCGGTTTTTAGGCAGATAATAGCAAGTCTAAGCGTGTCTTACCTTTACTCTGCCACTTAGGGGGCTAATCTTCGTTAGCTCCTGTTAGTTTCAAGTTAGCTCGGTTAGCGTTTCCCCCAGAGTACGTCAGCTGTCAATCATTTGCCCCGCGGCTCAGAGGCCTTGCCTTTGCCCATTTTAGTATTTTCTGGGAGTGACAACACACGTGACACGGCAAGATGGCAACAGTGGGACACGCCCAACTGGCTTCACTTTTAGCTTTTCAGAAACCAACGGGTGACGTAGCCGAAGGCTCGTCCCTCTCTATTAACGGTCTATGGGGAAAACACAGGTGGGGCCACCATGGAAACTGTGGACAAACCCACTTGGGTCCCTTATTTGCAGCCAAAATTGAACCCATATGTGCCCCACATGGAAATGCTGGCTGGGAAGGCACTGAAATGCTGGAAATCAGCTTCTATCACAGCTTCTCTTTTGATAATTAGTCACAGACTTTCCCAAATAGTGTTTTGCTTATCTTTCACAAATGCAGGGATGAAATTGCGTTAAACTGTACAAAACAGTGAACTTTATCTTGCGTGGCCGGGCAGCTCTGTGGGTGCTCAGCACCCCTGAACCTCTGACCCTAGAATGGCCTCTGACTGGATCATAGACTCATGTTGTCTCTCTGCTCATGATGAGCTTTTTCAGACTCCAGTTTTGTCATTCTGATGGATTTTCACAGCAACTTTTGTCGTTTTCTGTCGGCAGTTCATAAAACAAACCAAACCTTGTTCTTGTACAAAGAAGTTTCTTATTTCTGCGTCACCATGTGAACTTCTGAGGGCTTGACTCGTCTCCTTTGCATGACTTTATTGTTGACATGTTCCTGAATTGACACTTGTGTTTACTCTCTAACCTGATTGTCGTGTGTTCCTCATTCAGACCAACAGATCACGCTCCAGCTCCTTAATGCGCATGATGACTCAAAATTCAAGCCAGTTTGTCTTAATGGCACCATCAGACCATTCACCAGTTTCAGTGAGTTATTTTTTTCATATTTAATTTGATATTCAGAAAACACAAAAGCAAAAGTCAGTGATGATGTTTCTGCCTGTTTTCATAACAGTTTAAAGCTGTATGAAGAGTGTAGACCGTCTCAGTGAGATACAAGAATAGGAATGAGCTCAGCTGACCACATTTATTGTTACTATTGAAAAAAAAAAAAAGTCAGGAAGGAGCTCTCCTGCAAATACAAAGAACTGATCTGATGATCAGAACTTTCTCTGCTGTTTGTGAAACGATAACACTTTAACAAAAAGCATTTTTATCATTATTATTGTTTTTCTTTGGCATGATGTTGGATTATAATTTTCCTGGAATTATGAGACTATTAATGTTGAGATGTGTATAATATATACTAATAATGCTAATAATATTTGCTGAACCACGATTCAAAATCAATGTCATGATTTTCACAAAATTTCCATTTCTTATTACTTTAGTCAATTTCAGCTTATTTTACAGACAGCTGATTTTTTAATCTTTAATGAGATGTAATGAAGCATTTTTGATGATGATATTGGACCTGTAAAAATTACTGTTGCATGGTTCGCACCGTGGCCTCACAGCAAGAAGATATAACATTTTTAAATGAATTTTATTGCTTTTATTCTGCATCGTTCAGACATTCTGTTGGTGTATTGTTTTTGAAAAATTGCTCTGATTAAAAAGTTGTTGCTGTCACCTTTAATATTTCATTCATATCATACTTAGTTACTACCATTATTATCAATAAAATACTTTAGATAAGTCATTTTCTCTGTCCCAACTCTTTAGTCTTATTGAGCATTTTCCAAAAAGTTTTTTTTTTTTTTTTTTTTTTACAGCAAACAATGACATAGCTGTTATTTGTCAGCTTTAATCATATGATCATACAGCTCATCTCCCAGCAGCTCAAATTAAGGAAATATGAGCATTTAAATCCTTGGAGAAAAGTTATACTGGAAACAGTCACTCAGCAACACTAACAGCGTCTCTTTCCTGGGGGATTAAGGTGTAGGATAGCTAACAAGTTTTTCTCCCTAACAGATAATCTTCACTTAAATTTGCTCATTTCATTAGTTGATGGAACCTAAAACTGCATCAATTTCAATTTATTATTCCTTTGCCTACTTTCTAAATTCACAAGAAATGAGGTTGCTCTTGACTGTGTTATTTTAGCTTACAAATGATCAGCCAGACAGCCAGTATAGTAAAATTCTGTTTGACATGAATAAAGACCAAAAATATCAAAAGATGAGTTCAAAGGCATTTCCAAGTTTTTAATTCAAGGTCAACATGGAAAAATGTGTGAAATAGACCTAATAAATTAAGTCCATTCCAAATCATCTGAGAACTAATGTAAAGATTAACGCAATATTTCTTCACTTCTTTGCCTTCCACTGATGAAACCCTGCAGCAGTTAGAAAGCTCGCATGCATAAAAATATGTTCTACCTTCTACTTTGAAGAGGACTTTATTGGTCGTATTTAAAGATTAATATTTCCCTCAAAAAACTTGAGATTTGAGTTTTATTCACAAACTGTGAGACACATGGGGCATGTGAAAAGACAGTTATTGGTTCTCACAGTCTGCATTGTGCAACAGATTTATTGTCATTTGGTTTGCTTTGATACAGTGAGAACAAAGACATTCTTTTACAGCTAACAAGAATATTTTTCTTAGAAGATTTCAAGTATTTTATGCAGCATTTGCTGTGTTAAAATTTCTTTTTTAAAGAGTTTCAGTCATGGTTAATGACTTTCCCAAAATGAAGTGCTATAACGCTGATGTATAAAACATTGAAATAAATTACACTTATAAAAATGGAGTGACGAGTATTGAGCCGTTTTTATGGATTTCGGGGATCCATCTCTTTCAGAATCCCCCCTCTCGTTCTCCATATACGCCTGCACCGATCTCTGCAGTGCCCTGATGTTGCCCTCACCAAAACCTGTCGCCCCTCTTCGCTCTATCGACTCCAGGAAGAAGGTGTCCTCGGTGAACGCCTGGAGAAGGTATCTGAGAACATGAGAGCATGACCCTGTCCCAGCATGCTCCTTAAAAGCTTTCATAGCTAAACAGAATTAAATATGATTCTTTTAACATGAAGTATATACAGGTGCAGGCCCGTGCAGAGACCTTTGGAGGGGCAGGTGCTCAAAGTTACAAAGGGGCACATGAGCACAAATTTGACACAGCAAACAGAATCTGACCTTTTACTGTAACTTGACCGGTTGAATTGCAGCAACTCATATTCATAAAAGATGTAACATGGAACAACAACATCCACATGTTTGTCCAAACTTTACATTTTTGTTAGGAGGCAGTGCAAAGCAAAAGTAGTCCATGTTTTACCTGATGGAGACTGAACGCTTTCTGTGGAGGCGGTTGGTGAGGAAGCTGCTGTGGTTCCACTGAGCAGACACTAAAAAGAGCACGAGAGAGATCGTGGCCACTTACACAAGTGTTTAGGTGATAGCTGTCATTAAAATAGCTTACAGTGATCTGACATGACTGTTTGTAGGAAACTGAGGCTGCAGTCACTGACTGTTTAAATTAAACAGAACTAGATGGTCATCTGTCACTAGAAGCAAAACTTAATGGGGGACAGGTATAAAGGAGAATGGAGGTACGGCCTATTTCCAAAAAAACATAATCTAAGCTGTAATTTAGGACATAGGAAGATAATATAGTTTAATCTAGATCACCATTAAGCACTGGACTGTTAACCTGTGGTTTCTCCTCCTGTAGTCCTGCTTTCCAGTTTTAATAAAATTGGAGGAAAAAAATTATTATCATTATTATTATTATTTGTTTACTCATTTATTTATTAATCTATTTATCTATTTATTTTACTTGTCCTATCCAGCATAGCAGCAGCAGAATGATGATCTGGCTGCTTTATTGTGTTGAACAGATTTACTTTGCTAAGAGGAGCTTTATAAATATAAGGCTGATCTTGATATTCTGAGTTTACTCATACAAATATAGAAATCACATATTTAAATGTAGGGTATTTGAACTTTTTTTTTTAGTTTGACAGTTTTATTATCCACTTTGCAAATAGCAGTGAGGAACATTTATAGGCTATAATATCTAATTTGCATGTTAATGTTATGTTGAAACAAGAAGTTGAAAACATCTTAATTCAAATTCTATATATTATTGTACTTATACTGTAATAGTCCATAAGTATGTGAATATATGCATGTACTACTTAGTTTTACATAAATAACTTAACATAAGCCTTATTGCCTCTAAACAGAAAAAGCCCCACTTAAACTCACTCAGTAAATGATACAAATCTCTTTGTCACAAAATGTGAAACAGGCACTTTTACTCTGGCATTGGTAACTTACTGATACATGCATGAAGGAGACAACTTGGAACAAACAAGAGTGACTTGAGCACTTTTAGCTTGGATCTTCATATAGGGTTTTTTTTGTTTGTTTGTTTGTTTTTTTCCCCTAAAAAGGAGCCTCCTGACAAACTTTTCTGCTCAGCACGCTGTGCGTTTGGTTAACTAGCAGCTATATCTTGTGTCCAGAGCGTCAGAGGACGCACAAAAAATGCTCACTTTGTCAGTTATCTTGCAGGAATACACAGAGCAGCACTCTGCAAGACCTACTCACCAAAGCATCAGCTGATAATTCCAAGAGTACCTAACTGCAGTTACAATAGCCAATAAGGACGCCACCATATATCCAATTCAAACAAGAAGTCTCCAGCAGAAGTTAGTTAAACACCACTAAAAGTATTTTTCTGTGGCTTGCAAACAGATGCGTTTGGTGTAGTTGGGTGATTAGGGTTCATTTCATTTCATTTTCATTTTTTTATTTCATTCAGTACATGACCAAACAAGAAACATTACCAAAACAAAGTAACCAAAACAATATAATAAATGCACCAAAAATAATAAATACAATAGATAATGATAATAATGATAAAAAAGAATACAATAAAAAAAAAAAAGAAAATAGATAAGTAAAGAAATAAAAAATAACGATATTTATCAATTTCATGTACGAAAAGGAGTGGGAAGAAGTACAAAAACTTAGGAGAAGGGTCAGGGGTAGGGTTAGATTTTAGTAAGTTACATGAAGAACAAACTTCCGATGAGGACTTCCAGCGTGGATTGGATATATGGCGACGTACCGTGACTGCAGTTGGGTCCCTCTCGATAATTCCCTCCCTCGCGGTTCCTACTTTCACCATTACTTTAAGGAGCATGAACGAACGAACACTACTGAGCTGCTTTCTGATGCTGTAATCAATGTGTTCTTCACACTTTTTTCACACCACAATTTGCAAAACTCTGAACTCACAGGACAATAGCTCTCATCCTTCGTTCATTCTACATCAAGTATTGGTGAAATGAAGGAGTTTTGCTGCAGATAATGTCTTACACTGTAGAGAGGCTGCCCGGTCTCCGCCATTATATAGATGCACACTGAAGGGCGACTCAACGTAATATCTTCCACAGGAGTCAAAGTGATACAGAAATTTTTACCGGTGAGTAAATACACATATATACACCTAGAAATAAGGTCCAGGTTGAAAAAAAAGAAAGTTATCCTTTAATAAGACGCGCCATTCCGGAGGATGCACTGCCCTGCCCTCCTCCGTTTCTGATTGGCTGACATCGCAGCTTTACCAGGTTTCATTGGTTGAGAGCCCTGTGTCTCAGTCCAAGGACGAACCCTTTAAATTTTGGTGGTGATCCGGTTCACCTTCTGGATCCAGGAAGTTTTGAAGGATTCTTTATTATTGCAGGATCTGCTTGGCGGAGGTCTGCGCTCTCCGGGTACTTTTCTAATTAAATAATGCAATAAAAAAAAAAAAAAGATCAATTCTTATTAATTCTCTTCAGAAGCAGTACATAATACTTCTATTTTATTTTAGTGAACTGGTCATGTATATTTTGAGGATTCTTTTTCTGGGCTTGCTCTAAAATTGAAATTTGATTTTTTTTTTTTTTTTTTTTTTTTAGTTCCAATTAACTTTTCTTTCTTGCTGACTATGATATTATCATTCCCCTTTTGTATGCCTTGTGAACTCGATAAAGACAGGAAAGAGCATCTTATGAACTGGGGGCAGACAGGACGATAAAGTATCTGAACTTGATGCAGAAGATATAAAAGAATAACAAAAATAATCATAAACAAGAAAACTGAGCATTTTATTGGTTTTAGGTTTGCACTGAAACCTGAGTTGGGCTGAAATAAAATAAAATATTTTTTCCAGAAGGGAAATTCAATATTGCAATAATAGGCTCTGTCTCTCTCCCTCTCTCAACAAGAAGTCCCTCCTGCTCTTCCAATACCTAGAACCAAGAGGAGCTTTGAACCCTTTGGCTCTTAGGTTGCAGCTTTTTAGAATATCAAACACTCTGTCCATTATCTATAAAACAAATATCTAAATTAACAGCAGGCACTGAAATCATTGCCATAACCGGGTGTCAACAGGAATCAGGTCCACAAACCATGTGTTGCAAACTTTCAGATAGAGTGCTTTTGTATACACTTTAAATCTGAATTATCTCACCTGTGATGATGTAACAAAACAAGAATGCCACCAGGATAGCATCAGTTAAAGGGACTTGAGGCAGGAATAAAAAAAAAAAACCAAACATGAATGTCCTTTTTTACTCATACTAATGGGTGATGAAGCGCTAAATACCAAAAATAACATTTCCACCCACGTTTCTCTTCGTTGTCTTTAACAGGCTGTGTGCTGCAAAATGTGCTGCAATTCGGTGTCCGAATTTCCCGCGCTGGCTTGCGGACGTGACGTCAAATGACGCTACATCCGCAGTTTTGATGCAGGAAAAAGATGGTCACGTTATATTAAAACACTGTAAGCGATAGTTATGGATTATTCTGCCGTCAAAATACGATCTATATCAACTGAAAGACACTAAAAAGTGCAACTACGAAGAAAAAGCTCAGTAAACAACATTATAGCTTCAGTTTGTGCACGCTCCCGTGACGGCTTGGCTCGTGGCTGCAGTTACCTGAAGCGCCAGTCGCGAGTTTCGTTTCTTAATCTTGCCTCAAGTCCCTTTAAAGGAATTAATCACTCAAATGTTAACAGTACAATACTGGAAAAAGATTTTGGTAAAAGATGCAAATCCCTAACTTCATTACCTCAGTATGGTGGCCTCAAAGTCTGAATCTCGCAAGGTGACGCACGCCACTGCCACAGAGTTGCTCAAAGTTTGAGCTGGGAGACTGTGATTGAGTTAATAAGGAGACAGAGCTCATAATATTTACAAGATTAAAACATCACTAAGGATGGAAACACAAAGCTCATTTCTATTGCAGCCCTCTAAACAAAAAGCATCATACAAACATACCTTCATCATACTGTATGACTGGCGAAGTTAACGTGCTTGTCTGTAACTCTATTGGCTGCATTTTGTCCACCTTTCTTTTGGATGTTGTTCTGATTAACTATATGCTGCCATTGATGCTGGTAACTGGGCTATATGCCTGCAGAATCAGAATTTTTTTTTTTTCATTTTCGCTGCCAGCATGTCAAATGTAAAGCCCTATATTCTCCACAGTTATGTAGATGAAAGCAATCAAAATGTGTGAACAGTTAACCAGAACAAGTGGGCATTAATTAGCATGTGAACTGAGAGAGGAGAGATCCGCACACCAGGGAATGCTCCACAGAAAAATTTAATGTTGTAACGCCTCGGGCTTATGCCCTTCTTCAGACAAAATGGTTTTGTCTTGGAGACACACCTCCATATAGGGAGTGCAGAATTATTAGGCAAGTTGTATTTTTGAGGATTAATTTTTTTGTTGAACAACAACCATGTTCTTAATGAACCCAAAAGACTCATTTATATCAAAGCTGAATATTTTTGGAAGTTGGAGTGGGGCTTTTTTAGTTTTAGCTATTTTGGAAGATATCTGTGCGTGCAGGTGACTACTACTGTGCATAATTATTAGGCATCTTAACAAAAAACAAATATATACCCAATTCAATCATTTATTTTCACCAGAGAAACCAATATAACAGCTCAATATTCACAAATATACATTTCTGACATTCAAAAACAAAACAAAAACAAATCAGTGACCAATATAGCCACCTTTCTTTGCAAGGACACTCAAAAGCTGCCATCCATGGATCCTGTCAGTGTTTTGATCTGTTCACCATCAACATTGCGTGCAGCAGCAACCACAGCCTCCCAGACACTGTTCAGAGAGGTGGACTGTTTTCCCTCCTTGTAAATCTCACATTTGATGAAGGACCACAGGTTCTCTATGGGGTTTAGATCAGGTGAACAAGGAGGCCATGTCATTAGTTTTTCTTCTTTTAGACCCTTTCTTGCAGCCACGCTGTGGAGTACTTGGATGCGTGTGATGGAGCATTGTCCTGCATTAAAATCATGTTTTTCTTGAAGGTTGTGGACTTCTTCCTGTACCACTGCTTGAAGAAGGTGTCTTCCAGAAACTGGCAGTAGGACTGGGAGTTGAGCTTGACTCCATCCTCAACCCGAAAAGGCCCCACAAGCTCATCTTTGATGATACCAGCCCATACCAGTACCCCACCTCCACCTTGCTGGCGTCTGAGTGGGACTGGAGCTCTCTGCCCTTTACCGATCCAGCCACTGGTCCATCCATCTGGCCCATCAAGACTCACTCTCATTTCATCAGTCCATAAAACCTTAGAAAAATCAGTCTTGAGATATTTCTTGGCCCAGTCTTGACGTTTCAGCTTGTGTGTCTTGTTCAGTGGTGGTGGTTTTTCAGCCTTTCTTACCTTGGCCATGTCTGAGTATTGCACACCTTGTGCTTTTGGGCACTCCAGTGATGTTGCAGCTCTGAAATATGGCAAAAACTGCTGGCAAGTGGCATCTTGGCAGCTGCACGCTTGACTTTTCTCAGTTCATGGCCAGTTATTTTGCGCCTTGGTTTTTCCACACGTTTCTCGCGACCCTGTTGACTATTTTGAATGAAACGCTTGATTGTTCGATGATCACGCTTCAGAAGCTTGGCAATTTTAAGAGTACTGCATCCCTCTGCAAGATATCTCACTATTTTTGACTTTTCAGAGCCTGTCAAGTCCCTTTTCTGACCCATTTTGCCAAAGGAAAGGAAGTTGCCTAATTATGCACACCTGATATACTCATTTGCGTAATAATTCTGCATTCCCTGTAGGCAATCACACGTCCATCATTAACACCTTCTCATGGGTCACAGGATGAGGGAAATGTGTCTTCAAGGGCTCACAGAAGTTTCCTCTCAGATCACATCCAAGTTGGGTACACATACGATCTCTCATCCCCCCCCCCCAACCATGTCCACAAGTCCAGTGTCCGGGAATCATGTCGGACAGTTTTTTTAAAAAATTATTTTGAAGTGAAAAAGCAATTCTGCCTCTCCCACTGATGTAAAATTTATGGGTCAACTTTCTAATGTGTAAGGTCCAAGGCCTCCTCTAAACCGAGACAGCTGATAAATACAACATTGAAAAAATAGACAGTTGTGCAAACAAAAATGAGGTTAACATAAGTGGTCATTGGTGTTGTGGAAGCCAAATAAATAGTTAAAATCTCCATTGTGGTTCTAGTCTTGGCAACTTGTGCAAATAGCCGAGACAACTATCTTGTATAATTAAGTCATTTATCGAAAGCAAGGCTACAGTTCACACAGACTCACCAGAACTAGACAATAGAAGATGGAGAAATGTTGCTGGTCTGATGAGTCTCCATTTCAGCATCACATTCAGATGCTAGGCTCAGAATTTTCTGGAAACATCATGAAAACATGGATCCATCCTGCCTTGGATCAAGGCTTCAGCTGCTGTTAGTGTAATGGTGTGGGGGAGATTTTCTTGGCCCGCTTTGGGCCCCTTAGTACCAACATGGCGGTTTAAACACCACAGCCTACCTGAGTATTGTTGCTGACCATGTCCATCCCTTTATGACCACAGTGGAGCATCTTCTGATGCTACTTCCAGCAGGATAACGCACCATGTCACAAAGATCACATCATCTCCAACAAGTTCACTGTATACCAGTGGCCTCCACACTCACCAGATCTCAGTCCAATAGAGCTGCTTTGGGATGTGGTGGAAGAGAGATTTATTGATGAGGTAGAAGGGGAATTGGGGGGGGAGAGTGGGGGGGGAGAGGAGGGGGAAAGGGAGGAGGGGAACGGGAGATTCTCATCACGATGAGGTGGAACGGGAGATTCTCATCACGATGAGGTGGAACGGGAGAATCTCATCACGATGAGGTGGAACGGGAGATTCTCATCGTGATGAGGTAGAACGGGAGATTCTCATCAAGATGAGGTGGAACGGGGAGAATCTCATCACGAGGTAGAACGGGAGAATCTCATCACGATGAGGTAGAACGGGAGATTCTCATCGTGATGAGGTAGAACGGGAGATTCTCATCACGATGAGGTGGAACGGGAGATTCTCATCACGATGAGGTGGAACGGGAGAATCTCATCACGATGAGGTAGAACGGGAGATTCTCATCGTGATGAGGTAGAACGGGAGATTCTCATCACGATGAGGTAGAACGGGAGATTCTCATCGTGATGAGGTAGAACGGGAGATTCTCATCACACGATGAGGTGGAACGGGAGAATCTCATCACGATGAGGTGGAACGGGAGATTCTCATCAAGATGAGGTGGAACGGGAGATTCTCATCGCGATGAGGTAGAACGGGAGAGTCTCATCGTGATTAGATGGAACGGGAGATTCTCATCACGATGAGGTGGAACGGGAGATTCTCATCACGATGAGACGGAACGGGAGATTCACATCGTGATGAGGTGGAACGAGAGATTCTCATCATGGAACGAGAGATTCTCATCGTGATGAGGTGGAACGAGAGATTCTCATCAAGGAACGAGAGATTCTCATCGGGATGAGGTGGAACGGGAGATTCTCATCACGATGAAATGGGGAACGGGAGATTCTCATCGTGGAATGGGAGATTCTCATCACGATGAGGTGGAATGGGAGATTCTCATCATGGATGCAGCAACTGTGTGATGCTATAATGCCAATATAAAGCAAAATCTCAGAGGAATGTTTCTAACGCCTTTGTTGGATCGGTGACTCCCAAGAATGAAGACAGTTATGGAGGAAAAAGAGGTCCAACCCGATAGAAGGTGGGCCTGATGAAGTCAGTGGTGAATATCATAAATGAAACTGTGATACTGAACATGAGAGACAGAGATGTCACAATTATGCAGAAAAACCACGACACTGGACACAGGTTCAGTGGGCAGTCCTTTATAGTCAGTATTGTTTAAATGTCGTGTTATTCATCATCCAGCTTGTTGCTCATGCCGCTCTTTCATGTGTGAGTTAAATTACAATCCCCATCATCAACCCATCTTCATGCCCCCACGATTGTAAGACAATCATCTTCTACGAAACACATTTGTCTCTTGTCTTTAGCTTCAAGTCCATCAGACGTCTGATCACGATGCTTTGATTCGTATCTATAAAAGTGGAATGATAAATGTCGCCCATAAGCTCAAACTGTGCGCTGGACTCAGTTTTTAGTGGTAACCTCAAACTAAAAAACAATTTAAAAAAGGTCCAGTCCACATTTTTCTGTGTGTATAACAAATTTAAATGACAAGGTTGTGAGTATTCATGTCAGCATGTCCTCCCACCCATCATAAAACAAATCATAACAAACTGGTAGATTTTACAAATAAATTTAGGATCTGAGAGCAGTTTGTAATGAATTCATAAGGATGTTAAAAACTAAGCAGCAGGAAGCACAGTGTGAGCTTTTAGGACTTCTTTTCCAACCATCTCTGGGATTCATTGTACATTTTAGCCAACAGTCCGAAGCACTGGGAAAGAAATGATTCAATAAAAATAAACTTGAGCACAACGACCAACTCCTTCCTGTAAATCTCATGAGAGGAACTTAAACTAATTGAACACAGGGCACGAGGTCAGTACTGATGTCGACATTAAAACAGAAAACTGGCAAAGCCGATGCAGTTAAGGCCTTTAGAGGAGGAACGTCCAGAATCCTCGACGCAGCTTCGCCAGTTCAGCTTCACTCAGTGCAGCTGGTCTGGTTCGCACATCCTCGCGGTTTCATAAAACACTGCAAGAATCTGGCATAAATACAACTCAGGATATTTACAGTATGCACATATGAAACAGGAAACGCAGGCAACAAAAACGAAACAGAAAAAATGTCCCGAAAGCAACAACTGCAGAGCTGAGAGCCCCCCCCCCCCACCTCAACAGCCTCAGACTGGATGAAACCACATCTGTACAAGCTCCCAAAGAGAGTAAAAGATCCATTTCTGTGTGTTACAGCCTTAAAATTCATTGAGCAAAAGAAAACAAACTCAGTTTCTCAGAATATAGTTTCTCATTCTGTGACCAGATTTTGACTCAAATCAATACAAAACATCAATAAATACCCAGAGAAATGAAAACACAAAAGCAAGAAAACACCATCTGTTGATGAAGAATCGTCACCATCCATCCACCCGAGCGGCAGCCTGGTCAAACACACACAGCTCCTTCTCACCATCACACCGCCGGGGGTGTGATTACATTTCAGAAAATGTAATGATGGGCAGAAAACTACAGGTGACCGAGGTTTGAGACGCTTCTGATTAATCAGAGCGACGCAAAAACAAGATCATGAGAAGCCGTAGAAAAGGAAAGGACACTTTGATGATCCGGTCTGGGAGGAATACCGAAGTTTTAAATGCTTATTTACCTAAATCAGAGGCAGATCATCAGATTATAACCCCCCTATAGTGACAGATTCCTTAATCTGTAGAACAAAGGGGGACATGATCATCGTTAAATCTGGGAGGTGAGAAGATGGAGGCTAAACGCTGCACTTAAATGGCTTCATGAAGTCAAACTCTGCAAAGTTCCCACAAAACCAGATCTTAGATTTGGACATTTTTAGGGTCATACTGGCAGATTTGGTAATTTAAGCCTCCACAGTGGTTTGTACGATCGGTTCTGTCCTCTGAATATTCCCAGCCGTTATCAAACAGAAACCTTCAGGTAATTTAATGTAAATGACTTCACAGATAACAGAAGTGATGAGTGGAAAGTTAAACCAGGGATGAGCCACTCTGTAGGGGAGGGGGCGTTTTTTCTTGTGCTCCATTATAATCTAAAAGTTGCCCACTAAGATTTAAGATACTCAGAATAATATGAAGAAAGTCTGTGAGAAAGGCAATGCAGGAGCAAAACATGTTTTAAAACCCATGACGTGTTTTCACTCTGACACCTCGTCCGTCCTTCTCTCTACGACGGTTTTATCTAGCTGAAGTTAAACTGATCAACTAGTGTTTTTAAACAGAAATAAAACCCACAACTTCAAACATGACAAACGTACAGTGAAGAAAAAAAAAAGAAATGAGGTTGAAACTGGAAGCAACACTGAATCAAAACGCAGCTGAAGGTGTTAAAGAAACGAGAGTATTGCTTACATTGTGTTCTATTCCTTTTTCATCCCAGTTTATTTATGTGCAAGTGTTTTCCATCCTTCATCGTGTCTGTCACAGGTGTGCGGGTTCAACACCAGAACATGGTGGGAACATGTCAAAGAGACCGGAGGTGGGGAGGGAAAAGGATAAACATGGAAAAACAAGCAGGTGGAATAAAGAAGCGATTATCAGCCGCTCTGAAAACTGGGAGGAATTTCTATTTACCTGGAAAGAGAAGAGGTGGCAGATGGAAGTGCGTGAGAGGACAGCAAACATTTTTTTTTTGGTTGAGCTAAGACGGTCGTTTCTACAGTAGAAAGACAGACCCAAGGGGAGAGGCCCCCCCACTCCCTCCAGCCACACATTTACTTATTTACAGTTTTCTAGTAGTGTTCTTCAATCTTCTGTCAAACACGGGTTAAAAGGCCATGAGCTCCTTGTCACGTCCTGTCCTCGTCCTTCCAGATGCTTCCGAGGTGGTTACGGGGAGGAGGAGGGGGCGGGTAATCACGTTACTGGGCCAGTTGTAAAGAAAGAGGGGAATGAAACTGAAGCCAGTCTTCGTTCAGAGGTATCATGTCTCTGGAAGCTGGTTGATGTCAGTCAAGTTGGTGTCATTGAGGATGACTTTGATTCGATCCAAGGAGTCAGCCTGTCGTATCCGCTCCAGCTGGACCTGAAGACGAAGACACACACGTTCATTAACAAGGTCTTCTGAAGGAAAACAAGCTGGATAACGGGTAAAAGTGATCCTGGAACAGGTCAAACTGATCCCGGCACAAATAAAACTGATCCATGGACATGTCTCAGAATGGATAAAACTGATCCAAGAACAGATAAAACTGATCCAAGGAAAGGTCAAACTGATCCCGGAACTGCTAATACTGATCCTGGAACAGTTAACACTGATCCAGGAACAGGTAAAACAGATCCCAAAACAGGTAAAACTGATACTGGAACAGGTAGAACTGATCCCGGAACAGAGGAAAACCCAATGTTGTAGTCAACAAAACCCCACTTCTGGGTTAACATAACATTGCAGTCAACATAACCAAACTTCTGGGTCAAAAAAACCAAACACTGTAGTCAACATAACTCAAATTCTGGGTCAAAATAACTCAACTTCTGGGTAAACATAATCCAACATTGTAGTCAACATAACCCAACTTCTGGGTTAAAATGACCCACCACTGCAGTCAACATAACCCAACTTCTGGGTTAAAATAACATTGCAGTCAACATAACCCAACTTCTGGGTTAACATAACATTGCAGTCAACATAACCCAACTTCTGGGTTAAAATAACAACATTGCAGTCAGTCAACATAACCCAAATTCTGGGTCAAAATAACCCAACATTGTAGTCAACATAACCCAACGTCTGGGTTAAAATAACCCAACATTGTAGTCAACATAACCCAACTTCTGGGTTAACATAACATTGCAGTCAACATAACCCAACTTCTGGGCAAAAATAACCCAACATTGCAGTCAACATAACCCAACTTCTGGGCTAAAATAACCCAACATTGTAGTCAACATAACCCAACTTCTGGGTTAACATAACATTGCAGTCAACATAACCCAACTTCTGGGTTAAAATAACCCAACATTATAGTCAACATAACCCAACTTCTGGGTTAACATAACATTGCAGTCAACATAACCCAACTTCTGGGTTAAAATAACCCAACATTGTAATCAACATAACTCAACTTCTGGGTTAAAATAACCCAACATTGTAGTCAACGTAACTCAACTTCTGGGTTAAAATAACCCAACATTGTAGTCAACATAACTCAACTTCTGGGTTAAAATAACCCAACATTGTAGTCAACGTAACTCAACTTCTGGGTTAAAATAACCCAACATTGTGTCAACGTAACTCAAGTTCTGGGTTAAAACTACAACATTGCAGTCAGTCAACATAACCCAACTTCTGGGTCAAAATAACCCAACATTGTAGTCAACATAACTCAACTTCTGGGTCAAAATAACCCAACATTGTAGTCAACATAACCCAACTATGGTCAAAATAATCAACCTGAATGTTGGGTCAAAAAAAATAACCCAATTTTCTGGGTCAAAGTAACCCAGAAATTAGTTGGTCCCTTTTTAACACAGCAGTGGGTGAATAATAACCCATAATAGGTTATTTTTTGACCCAGGAGCTTTTTGTTTGCAGGATTTAATCCTGAAATGAAACCACACTTTCAAAGTTTTATCAGTTGCTTTCTTGTCATGTGTATTTTAAACTCTAAGTGATTTAGTATAGCGGATAATCATTTTTGCCATTTTTCAGAAGAATCTGTCCATATCTGGACTGCAAGTCAAACACACACTGTGATTCTGCAGAGTGTGAAACTGTTTAGATGTATGTTTCTGCTGCTGAGTGAGTGAAGCGGTTTCTGAGGGTCCTCCTGAGCCTATGGTGTCACATTGATCACGATGCAATGACTGTTTCTCAGGTAGTTTCGACTGCAGGCTCAAACGTCACATGAAAGCAGCAGTGGTTTCCATCCTTCTGCCCAACTATTCTTCCAAACAGCCTGAATCTTTTTAATCATATCCTGCTTTCAGCTGTTGAAAGACCCCAACGTTCTCTGCAGTCTTGCACTGACAAACTTTACTTGATGATTCTCTGACCACATTTGGCACAAACAGGTGAACCATGTCCCCTGTTTGGAAGAACTAAATCATTTGTGGAAACAGTTGTTTCAACTGCACTTCACTAATCAATATGCTTTACAATTAATCTGATTTAAAATAACTGAATAACAAGGAAATGGGCAGAATTTGATTAAAACTGGACTAAAACGAGAATGTTTTTTAATCAAATTGGAGCGTATAGGCTAAAATTATTCACACACCTGGTAAATTTGAACTGCAAGTTAGTTTTATCCAACCCAGTACTAGAGGGTGGACCTGATGAAGAGGATGGTGAGTTCAGACATGCATAACAGAAGCCTCACAGCATAACTGCCCAAGTCATATTTTAAAGTTTAGTAGGCACTAATTTACAGTTAATCATCAATGTTAGGAGAGACAGATATTATTTAGCCAAAATACTACAGTTATGCTACGAGGCCAATGTAAGCAGGGACAGTCCTGATCATAGCAACACAAACCAACAACAGCTGAACTTTGTTTGACAGTAACACTGGTAACGTCTCCAGAGTGTCCTTACCTGAAGCGTCTGGGAAAGTTTGACAAAGTCTTTCTGAACCTGCTCGCTGACGTCCAGCTCCGTCTGCAGCCGCTGGGCTTTGTCTTTCTCATCCAGGACCTGACTCTCCAGTGCGCTCTACAGTAGACACACACACAGTTTCACCAAAGACTGAACGGAGATAAGCTTAATGTGCTTCAGGTTTTACCACAAACTACAGATGGGGGATACCAAAATTTACTGTTGGTACGATACAAGTAGTTTATGGTACTTTTTCATGGATACCAATACTTTTTGTCCCTTACAAGAAGATCACGATTGTACGGTTTTCAATATCTTGAATGCAAGGGCAAAATTACATAAAAGTAAAACTTGAGAACAGAAGTACTGGAAAGAAATACTTTTAAAACAATAATAAATTATATTGATGAAGAAATTAATCAAAAATAAGATTAAAAACTTCCTTTAATTATCAAAAACCTTACGTACAGGTAAAGATTATTTACATTTCTTCAGTGGAAAAGTGGAAAGTATTCAAATATAAAATCTAATAGAGTAATTAGGGATGTTTGATATTGGCTTTTTTTTTTTTCCTTTTAACCGATATCCAATATTGCCCAACTGTTAATTTCTCTTAATATCTGATATCAACCAATATTGATCGCTGCAGACAACTGTGAGGTAGTATCTCTCATACTCTGAGAGAAAGCAAGTCAGTCTGTAGCAGCAGCAGCTGCACTGCAGTCACATGACTGAAAGGAATGCTGGGATATGAAGTTCTTCCAGGATAACAGGGACTTTTATACATGCTGGACCAACGCTGATGGAACAAGATCTTGCAAGATTTTGCAATAAAACAAGATTTTGCAGGCTTTCGTTAGTAGAAACACAAGTCTGAAAAAAAACCCTATATCAATATTTTCTGATACACATTTTAAAGCCAATGCTGGACGGTGTTATTGGTAGGCCGATATCGGACATCCCTAGTAACAATTTAAATTTAACAAAATATAATGTGCCATAACCTGCATACAACCACTTAAAACTAACAAATAATCATCTTCACTAACAGTAGAAGCATCATCATGACATCTGATAGGCTACCACCATCATGTGATACAGAAGCTAGAATCTGGCTGCTTTCACACACAATTTAATTCCCTAAAACTTTCAGAAGTGAAAATAGAAGATATGTGTTCGATCTGTAGAGTGGTATTTCAGTACTCAAAGTATTGAATCCGGTATTTTGTCTGGCTGGTATCGAAGTATAAACTCCAGCGTATTGATATGCTCATCCCTACTCCTGACTACCACATACATTCTGCCTGTGTTCTACCATTTAATTAAAAATAGCCATGACTGACGCTCAGCCTGAGCTTCATGGCGACCTGCTTGGTGGACGAGACGCTGTCCGGGGGCCAGCTGTGGAGCAGCAGAAACTGGAATATGCTGGATGATGCTGAACAGGGGAGCTTTGCTCTGGTAATGCTACAGATAAACATGCATGCCAAGCACAGACCTTTGCAGTTGTTAGCTCTCTGAGCTGCTGCTCCAGGGTGATCCTCAGGCCCTGGAGGCTCTCCAGTGTCTCAGTCCTCTCGGCCAAGCTGCTCTGCAGCTGCATGAAGAGATAGCGCGTACGTTAATAATGGCACACTCAAGTCAGTTCACTTATAGTTAATACTTCAATTATTCATCTCTAAATGATTCCTGTCCATCAGACAGATGTTGATTGAACACTCGGTTGTCATCATCATCACCACCTCCTGTTTACTGAAGAGTCACTTCATCAGCTGTGAGTCGCTCTGTGTGAAAGATGTACAAAGTTTCCTCTGATTTCCTCCCACAGTCCAACACCGTGCCTGTCCATGAGCGACTGTAAAGGTCCGACAGGAAAAGCCGTTTCCTGGCCAATCTATCCTCACCTCAGACCATGACGGGAAAAATGGGAACCCTGCATTTGAGGCCATCTCACTTTCACTTCAGGTTTGAAAACCTGTGATCAGGAGGAGGTCTGTGGGTCAGACCCAGGACACGCTGGAGAGATTACCCCACAGCTGGCTTGTGGGACACCGTTTCCTCCTCCTCCTCTTCCCAGGATGAAGAGCTGGAAGATGTGGCCAGAGAGGCGTTCTAGGACCACGATCAGAGGTGGACATCCCTGGTCCAGAAAGTAAAAATCCTATCCAGGAGTCGTTCCAACCATCGCTAACCAGCTGAATTAAAGCAGCACAGCTCTTCAGCAGGTGGATGAGCTCGTTAGTGAAACGCCTGTTCTACATCTGCAGGCAGATCAACAAACATGGCAGGAGTTTTGCTTCATGGCTCCTGGATTTTCCACCTGACTGTGATACGCAGCAGAAAAAGACTGCATGGCACCGAGAGTTTCACCCGCCAACAGGAAACTGACCCTTACCCACCATTTTCTTTACAGACCTTTATAATTCTTTTTTTTCCCACAAAAGGCCTCCGTCAGATTCACAAACTTGTTCATAGACTAAAGTTATTGATTATTTCCTCTTAGTTTGGAGAATAATAATCTCTTGTAAGCTGAAAGGACACTGCGAGGCAAATTTAGCTGTTTTATCTAATTTATCTAATCAAGTCGTTGTCCTGCAGGACAAGGCCGCTTTCCCACTGAAATTTGTTGGTCCACACGGGGTTTTCAAACCCGGGTCGATTCTCTTTACAATCAGCACTAGGCTCCTTTCCCATTGGCAAAGCCGGGTCTGACCCCCACTGGCGAGCTGTGTGGTCTCTGTCCCCACTCCTTCGTGTCTGAAGACGCCATCATGCTTGGTTCGCATTGATGATGTCATCTGCGCGACAGACATCAGGAAAGTTAACATGGAGGGTAAGTCAGGCCGTAGTCAACGTGCTTTCTGGTTCCACCTTTGTCCGTCCTCAGAATGGAGAAAAACCATCGGGTGGTTTTTCTAACGTAGAGGGAACGTAGGTGATGTGAAATTGGGCGAAGCGCAGTCTGTATCTTTCTTTATGTGGCAAAAATACTCTGTGGTAATAGGACATTCTTCTCTGGAAGAAGGTGGAACTGCCTCTATTTTCTTTGTCCCTTCGACCAGGGCCCATCTGTTCAAATCTTGGTTATCTTTTAAACAGCCGTTAAATACATTTAACCGACTGCCAACTTTAACAGTCCGGTTATCTTGTTGTTCAAAACTCAGTTAAACGTTGAATATGAAACATTTTTATTAAAAGCTATATTGAAAAAAAAAAAAAAAAACCTCCACAGGTCATTGGGGGGGGGTTACAGAATGAAAGTACAACATTTACTAGAAAAATTATATTTAGCCTAAAAAAGATTATAAAATCAATTTTAACGGGTTCGATAATGGCAATATATTTACGTCTATAAGCCAATACACGCCGCCATTGCGGGTTGCCAAATACGATCTCTGTGTAGCAACAATATTTTGGGCACAGTTAGGCTTGTACAGGGGAAAACTGTGGAGATGACGAATGAAGCAGCTGCTTCAGAGCCCTGGAGATATTGGTATCTGTTTCTGAGGAGGAGTGACCTGAGAAGAGCAAAACCTGGAGTAAATTTAGGTGAAGACTTCACTAAATGGACCCACATAAACGTTTTCCACGGTGTTAAAACACGGAAATGGTGACTTTCCTCCTGGATCGGTAAGCTAGCTTGTTTGCTAACGTGGCTAACGTTAGCTGTCAGTTATAAACTCCTCTGTGTTACTTGTTAAACATGCTGCAGACTGTTGGTCACTTGCGTATCGGCAGTGAGCCTGGCATCCCAGCGGCTGGAGTTGTTTTTCTGCCATTGCAACTACAACCTAGACACACGTGATGTCGCTGTTCTGTCCGTATTCCATATTCAACCTTTAACTGGAACCGTGTGTTATCTTACGTACTTTTTGCAATACCAGAACTAAACAATATGGGGAATTGTGGGATACATTGGTGTAAACCAGTGACGCTAACCACATGGTTAACTTTGACAGTGCCATAAGCTGACGGCATGACTAACCATGCTTTGAACAACGCATGGTTACCAACGATCGGTTACTAACGGCAGGTTAAGGATTTAACCGACCGTTAGAGGTTAACCAGTGGTAAAAATAACCGAGAATTGAACAACCGGGCCCAGAACGTCTGAGGAAAATGTGGAAATATCACAGAGTCAGACTGTACTAACCTGGTTTGTAAGTATTTGTTTTGAGGTACCAGATAGCTGGAAGGCTTCCACTTTATCCTGATTTAATGTGTATGAACAGAAATTTATTCTCTCTTTTCCATAATGTGAATGTTTTAAAGCTCAACATCCAGCATGTGGATCAGTCTCTTTCTGTTCAAAGAACTGATTGTTTTTCATTTCAATGTCTGATTGATCAGGAAGAAATTTGATTTTTGTGATGTTTACATAAATGGAGTCCATTTTTCCATTTTCCTCTCTACTTATTCCAGTTCAGGCTTGCAGGGAAGCTGGAGTTCATCCCAGTTATTGGTGGGTGAAAGGCAGGTGCAGTGTCAGGCCAAGGTTTGGACACAGTTTATCTTTTGCCTCCCACTCTGGAATAAAAACATTCTTTGTCCCACCAAACAGTGACAGAGTGGTAATCTGAATAAATGCAGCATCATTATCATATAAGAAACAAGTTTAAGCTGCATTCCTCCACATGTTCCTCCACATGAACCAGTTTCAGAGCATCACAGATAAAAACCTGAATACGACCCTCAGCTTAAACATTTACAGCTTTTATCTCAAGTTTCTACAAATCGACCCCTTTTATATTTCAGACACATGATCCAAATATTGATGTTATAATAACCAGGATGGAGGGTGACCTTCCCAGTCTCAGAGGAGAAAATGAGCATTGGTTGTACATACTGTTAAACATGTTTAGCATCACCAGTGGAAAGATGTTATTTAGCTCACGTACCTGCTCCTTCTCCGTTTTAATTCTCTCCAGCTCCGTCTTCAGGCTGGAGAAAGAGGCTGCAGGAAGAGGACATCATTAGAGGATCACACAGAGCTCATCTGAATCTCAAAGCCTGGTTTTTCTCTCTGGAGTTAATACCGGGTCCCCTCAATGTTGTAAATTATGCAACAAAGCTGGCTGGTTCGTGTTAAACACACAGCGAGATCCAAACAACAAGCTCTGGCCAAACCGGTGCAAGACTCAGTAAAACATGCTCATAAAACTCTCCAACTTTTATTGACTTCAGAGGCTCGTTGGTCACTTTGAAAGGACAAGAGAACTGAGACCAGTCAGCAGTTTTAAGTTAGACTTTTTCATCTTTAATTTTGGTTGTTTTTTTTCCTTTTTAAAAAGTCAACAGTTATTCAACAGAAAATGAGTTGGTAGTGATGTTAATGAACAGCAGATATCCCAGTTGAAGACGTTCCTCACTCTCGTCTACAGTTACATAACGCATTCATAATTATCACAATGCATGGTGTTCCAGATTATTCTGCATGCAGACTTCAGCTGATCTAGATTTTACTTTTTCTGCTTGTGTTGTTTCTCCATCTGTTTGGATCAGCGATTAGAACCTCAGGCAGCTTTGACCTTTAGTTTCCAGGTGAGTTTCATTGAAGGGAAACTACTGGAGGAGCAGTGTTGTTTTTGGCAGCTATCTGAGTTTTAGTCTTAGTCTTTCTGACGAAAATGCTTATTAGTTTTAGTCACATTTCAGTCATTTCTGTATCTGATAGTTTTAGTCTAGTTTTAGTCGACAAAATAAAAAAACATTTTAGTTTAGTTTTAGTCAGTTAAGCTATATTAAAAAAAAGAAATGAAAAAAGTTTGAATTTCGGTTAGTAATTATTGGAAATTGGAATCAAAGTTATAGTCTCCATCAAGTGAAATTCATAAATGAACCTTATTACTTTTTTATATTAATAATATAGCCTACAATGCATTCTGTTTTCTTTCCGATGGATTATGGGCTGTTAAAGTGTGTCCATAATCATTTCATCGTTTCTGACCAAAGCAGTCAAGCAGCTTGGTTGATGCTGCCTCACCTGCGTGAGGCCGCCGTGTGTTGCTGGCGGTGAGCAACACACCGCCAGTGTGTTGCTCACATGTACCAGAGTCCTGCAACTGTTCAGATACCTGACTGTCATTTGCTTAATTGCTAAACAGCGTTTTTGCGGGTTAACAAAGATTAATATCACAGTTCACGTGTGGTGGATATTTATGTAGTTCGGATGGCTCGCAGTGAGAATGTTTTAAACATTAGGCGCCGGGATCATTTCCAGCGCAGGCAGAGACACTGCTGGTAACACGAAGCAGGAACGGAGAACAAAGTTAAAACCAGGATGATGTTCTTTTGCGCAGGAATCTCTGAATCAAATAAATAAAGCCAAATGACAGAGACTACTGTGAATTTATACATTTAGTAATTTAATGGGTTGACGTGCAGGTCAGATTTGACAGTGGGTCTCGGTTCGGGCGGATGCAGCTCGGTAAACCTGCAGAACTCTGATGTGCACGCTAAGTGGTGGTCGGCGTGCCCAAACAAGAGGAAGCAACTACTTTTTAAGCTTTGGACAGACAGATTAACGCACAATAAGCAGAAATTTCCTGCATCATGAACGACTGACAGACCAGACACTGACATCTTCATTCAGTCTCGTCAACGAAAATTCAAACACGTCTTGACATATTTTGGTTATTATACACATGTTTAACTCATCGTCTCGTTACTGTCATGAAAAAAAGGGGCATCAATTTCGTCATCGTTACTGAAACAGTTCAGCAAGACCTGAACGTGATCATCGTACGGCTAATGCACTGTTTTCAGGGACCAGCGGTCATAAACGTTTCTCTGGAACCATAGAAACAATAAAACGGTTTACATAAAATACAAATATAATTTTGGCCAATGATGGAGATTTTGACTACACTGGTCAATTATACTTGTTGAGCCAGGAGGAGGAAATCCTGGTCTCAGACCGAAACCATCTATGGACTTCCAGGTTCAATGACGACAGAGATGTTATGATGATATCGGAGAATCTCTCCATGGAAACATGAAACTGCATCTGAAAACATGGTTTTGTTTTTAGAAAAGAATCTCCTATGTGATGCAAAATATACGAGGTGTGAACATTTTCCGTTTTTAAAACCTATTTAATATTTATGCAGAATAATCTGGAAAACTGGATTTTGCAATGTTTATTATTAATAGTAGTTCGACCAATAAAATCCAGACTATGATAAAGTTACATATAATTTTTTGTACTTAAATAAAATTTATTCACTGTCATTGACATTGATTATTAAGAAGAAATGTATAAAGCTGAAGAAGATGGAACACAGTGATGGTTAACCAAACTTCTCAGTAGCATTTCTAGCGTTTGTATTTTGTGTAATAAGACATTAGCTGATAAAATTATAGCAGATTTGATTATAAAGAAGCTTTTTGATGAAGTATTCAAACAAAAACAAATTATTTGGCCTTTTAGATTAAAAACCAACAACTAAATTTAGCTCACAATTGTTTTTCTGTAAAGTAACACATATACTAGTTTAAACATATTAAAGAAAACAAACAAACAAACAAAACCCCAGAGATAGGCTCTGATAGCTGCTTCCAGGATGGTAAAACCCAAGGAATGAATCCCTTATCAAATCTGTCTATGATCAGCAGAGTCAATGTTTCTTTGTTGAATTTTAAGTAAATATCATGTGTGTGTGTGTGTGTGTGTATATGCGTGTGTGTGCGTGTGTATAAATTATACTGTATGCAGGAATCCACACATCCAGCACACCTGTATCAAATGGCTGAACTACCTCATGTGCATGTAAGTCAGCTCTGCAGAGGCCTGGATGTGTGCATCCCTGATTTTATTTAATAAGAAGAGTTCATTCGCAAAAACAGTTCACCAATTTAGAAAAAACAGGTCGCGCACCGGGGGAAGGGGGGCCCGGGGGGGAGCCCGGGGGGGGCGAATGATAGGGACAAATTCTCTTTTTTTTTCTCCGTCAGATGGGGTGCTGAGTGTACATTAATGAGAAACAAAATGAACTTTTGATTTTGCAAATGGCTGCAATGAAACAAAGAGTGAAAAGTTTAAAGTTTTAATTTTTATAAAGTGAATATCATCGTATAATATGCCTTTTTCCTGCTGCCTCTTGGCCAAGTCATCTCTGCAAATGAGAAATGGCTCTCAGCCACTTTACCTGCTTACACAAAGGTAGAAATGAAAAAAACCCGATGGTTGGTGGCTGGTCTCATTCCAGCGACATGATGTTAAAATCGAAATACAATAAACTAATTTAAACGTTTATAGAGGAACAAAAGACTGTTTATTTTATCTAAAAAGAAAAGGTAAATGTTTAAAGGTCAGCAGCCAATAACAAGCTCGCTATGGCGTTTTAACAACATTAAAATGAGGGCGGACTAAGTGTAGGAAAGCGTATTTTAATTATCGAATTACGGAGGGATTTGTGACACCAAAAAGAGAATTACAGTTACCGATACAGGAAATGGCTGAGTTATGAGCATGGTGGTGGTGTGATGGGTGGAGGAGGGGCAGAGAGGATCAAAGTTGCATAGACGGAAATATGAGATTGATGTCATTGATGTGGGAGCAAACTGTCCAGGATGACACCAGGACCTTTAACCTGAGTGGAGGGGGAGACAGAGGGGTGGTTGATAGTGATTAAAGGATTAAATCAGGTAGATTGAGTTCATATTAGTAATTTCATGATTGTAGATTTTCAGTCAGAGAAATACTGTATTCATGTTACACTTGTCATGATTTTCATGTGTAAATTTACATTATAAATGTATAAAATCACAGAAACTTATAACTTCTTTTTGTTTTCTACTTTTGATGCCAAAATATTATAGCAATAAAGTGAAGAAATCAATACATTCCCACTAAATCCCCTCTGCTGTGTGCAGAATAGATAAATCCTACATACTAACTGATTTCTCTCAGAGAGAACAGATGAAAAGGCTGGAGGGCCTCTGCCTGGACTTGAGAGGCTTATTTTTGAAAACATGTTTATACAAATGGTTTTAACCTGAATAGAGAATCTAGAAACCAGGAGAACATCTTCCTAGCTTTGAATTACAGCTGTTTTTTTAGCTGAATAGCTGCTGTTTGACACATACAGGTGCTGGCCAGTAAATTAGAATACCATCAAAAACTTGATTTATCTCAGTAATTCCCTTCAAAAGTGAAACTTGTACATTATATTCATGCAATGCACACAGACCGATGTATTCCCAATGTTTATTTCTTTTAATTTTGATATTTATAAGTGACAACTAATGAAAACTCCAAATTTGGTATCTCAAAAAATTAGAATATTGAAAAGGCCAATGAAAAAAAAAATGTTTTTTTTTAAATGTTGGCCAACTGAAAAGAATGAACATGAAAAGAATGCCCATGTATAGCACTCAATACTTAGTCAGGGCTTCTTTTGCCTCAATCACTGCATTAATGCGGCGTGGCATGGACTCGATTAGTCTGTGGCACTGCTCAGGTGTTATGAGAGCCCAGGTCGCTCTGATAGTCGTCTTCAGCTCCTCTGCATTGTTGGGTCTAGCGTATTGCATCTTCCACTTCACAATACCCCATAGATTTTCTATGGGGTTAAGGTCAGGGGAGTTTGCTGGCCAATCAAGGACAGGGATACCATGGTCCCTGAACCAGGTACTGGTGGTTTTGGCACTGTGTGCAGGTGCCAAGTCCTGTTGAAAAGTGAAATCTGCATCTCTATAAAGTTGGTCAGCAGCAGGAAGCATGAAGTGCTCTAAAACTTCCTGGTAGACAGCTGCATTGACTTTGGACTTCAGGAAACAGAGTGGGCCAACACCGGCAGATGACATGGCACCCCACACCATCACTGACGGTGGAAACTTTACACTGGACCTCATGCAACGTGGATTCTGTGCTTCTCCGCTCTTCCTCCAGACTCTGGGTCCTTGATTTCCAAAGGAAATGCAAAATTTGCTTTCATCAGAAAACATAACTTTGGACCACTCAGCAGCAGTCCAGTCCTTTTTGTCCTTGGCCCAGGCGGGACGCTTCTCACACTGTTTCTTGTTCAAGAGTGGCTTGACACACGGAATGCGACAGCTGAATCCCATGTCTTTCATGCGTCTCTTCGTGGTGGTTCTTGAAGCGCTGACTCCAGCTGCAGTCCACTCTTTGTGGATCTCCCCACATTTTTGAATGGGTTTGTCGTCACAATTCTCTGCAGGGTGCGGTTATCCCTAGAGCTTGTCCACTTTTTTCTACCACATTTTTTCCGTCCCTTCGCCTGTCTGTTTATGTGCTTGGACACAGAGCTCTGCGAACAGCCAGCTTCTGTAGCAATCACCTTTTGTGTCTTGCCCTCCTTGTACAAGGTGTCAATGGTCGTCTTTTGGACAACTGTTAAGTCAGAAGTCTTTCCCATGATTGTGGAGCCTTCAGAACAAGACTGAGGGACCTTTTTAAAGGCCTTTGCAGGTGTTTTGAGTTAATCAGCTGATTAGTGTGGCACCAGGTGTCTTCTATATTGAGCATTTTCAGAATATTCTAATTTTCTGAGATACTGAATTTGGTGTTTTCATTAGCTGTCAGTTGTAATAATAAAAAATGAAAATTAATAAACACTTGAAATATATCACTATGTGTGGAAGGAAAGTATACAGTATACAAGTTTCACGTTTTGAATGGAATTACTGAAATAATTCAACTTTTTGATGATATTCTAATTTACTGGCCAGCACCTGTAAATAATACTGGAACAGTGAGATAAAGAAACGATACTACGTATCTGGATTCTACTCTGTACTCGACACTGACAACCAAAAAAGCCATTCACCTCACACCAAGCTGATGATGTTTGAGACATTCTGCTTTGTGTTTCCTGATCTGTATAATGTAACGTCCAGTGAATGCTGCAGAACGAATCACAGAAGTCCAACCCAAGTTGCAAGAAATATGTTAATTAATGAACGCCATTTTACTGAGTCACCAAACATTTACTTCTTCCTTTTTTTTTTTGTTGCTGATCTGCAATATTTCAGACAATTTTTATGAAAACAGATGATATTGAGAAATGTTTGCAATTAATAAATTGTGATGTTTAACACTGGTTAATCATGAAATTAAGAAATTGTGTCATTTTCTTTCAGATCACAAGATATTAACTTATATTTGATCAGTTTAAGAAAATTTTAAGAAAACCAGGATTAGTTTATTGAGACAGTAGGTAAGGGAGGAAAGTGGGATGATGGCATTGGGTGTACTGAACAGTAAGAGATGGATGTCGTTGCATAGCAGTGAAAAATGAACCTGATCTTTATGAAAAAAATGACAGGGGAGAGACGTCAATGACGTTAAAAGAAGGGGCCCCAGGACAGAACCATGGGGCACACCAGTGACCGTGAAGGAGGGCTGACAAGTGATCTTTCTTTTTTTTTTTTTTTTTTTCTTTATTGAAAGCTCATACTTTGAGTCCTGCTTCTATATAATTTTGGGTTTTTTATTAATTCAGTAATTTGAGTGGAAAGTCTTGTTTGCTGTATGTGAGTGGAGATTTTATTGTTTGATGTTTTCCCTGTAGGAACTGTTTCCCATTAGGGACAATAAATAAATTACTCAACTTGAAGTGAAAGATTTGAGTTAGATGAACTAAAAATGCTTCAAGGACTCTGAAATATTTATCAGTTAATATTTACTGAATGACCGAGTTGCACCAGTTATCATCATAGTAACATATTCAGTCCTTTCAGCTCATTCCAGGAAAGACCTCAGCTCATGTTGATAAATCTAAATATTCAATTTACAGCTAAAGATCATAATTCAGAGATTATTTCAGTTCCCACGGCAGGATTACATAATTCTAAATGCAGATTATTACTGTTTTTATTTATAACAACAACAAAGTCCCACATTGATGTTCTGTTACCTTCATCACAGCTGAGAGAAACTTCTTATTTTCCCGTAAAACATCCCCACAGTAAGTTATTGGTTTTAGATTTGCTGTTTGAGGAAAAACTCTTTTTAAATAGTGGTATAGTAAATATAATAATAATAATAAAATAACATTTATCTTAAGTAAAAACTGCTTAGTAATGTAGAATATACAGTAAAGTTCGTGCAGAGATTTGATAAGGGATTCAGATGAGTTCAGACCAGGTCTGTGGACTCCAAACTTGGACTGAGATTCCTTGCAAAGCTATCAAACCCCATCCTCAGCTGTGGAGCAGTGTTAGCATACAGGAGTCCATTAAATCAAAAGTGCAGGTAGAGTGCTGTGTGTTACAGCCGGTCTGTGCAGGGAGGCAGCACACACGAGGGAGAATTTCCTACAAGCTGCTTGAGACGGTTAAAATGTGAGGGGAGAAAAACAGCACTACGTGGTACTGTCTCTGCGGGCCATTAATCTGATGACTAACCAAAACACACATACAGGCGGTTAAATCAGCTTCAGAGCAGTGTTCATACCTTCCAAGATGTCTGCAAGACAGTGATCGATCAACAAAAGAAAACAAAAGCAGAAAATTTCCAGTAAATGAAAGATGGAAGAAACTCATCGGTTTAGTCTTTGGCCACGTT
>JALJCO010011527.1:0-94776 GCA_023101725.1 Atherinomorus stipes
GAGATGTTGTGGCATGACCTTAAAAAGGCGGTTCATGCTGAAAAAGCCACCAATGTGGCTGAATTACAACAATTCTGCAAAAATGAATGGGTCAAAATTCTCCACAGCGCTGTAGAAGACTCATTGCCAGTTATTGCAAATGCTTGATTGCAGTTGTTGCTGCTAATGGTGGCCCAACCAGTTATTACATTTAGGGGGCAATCACTTTTCCACACAGGACCATTTAAGTTTGTTTTTTTTCTCCACTTTAAAATAAGAATATATAATGTAATGAATATAATGAAAAACCTGGTTTTATATCTGATTTTATATATATATAAATATATATATATATATATATACAGGTATATATAATATATATATATATATATAGGTGTGTGTGTGTGTATATATTTATATATATATATATATTTTACAAGTTGAACTGTTTTAAGGGATGGGGGTCCCCCACTTGACTCCCCTCTACCTCTTCATTTTCCACAGAATCTGCTTCTTACAATCAGTCTCATTCAATAACCCTCAAAATACATCATGACTATATGGCAGACCATACAATTAATAGTCTGTGATCACATCTTAGCACACACAGCAAACCAGTTCAAAGCACACACCAAACTTATAGAAAGTACTTGTTGGGGCAAAACAAAGACATTTGTGGTCAGATATAGAATATTGAACAAAGCACTAGAACAGCATTATCATCTAATATTTTTTTTCAAAATTTATATGAAGTATAACTACTGTTCATAGCAAACCAAAGAGCCAAAGACTTGCGCACACACCTATAGAAAATAATTGGCTGACAGTTTTATTTGGAATGCTTACATTCTACTAATCTGTGGCTCACTCTCAGACAGCTGCTGACGGTACATTTGATGACAGTGGGGGAAACTGGAATTTCTAAATTTGGTCCAAACAACACCAACAAATGAAGAGCAGTAATTATGTGTTGGGGATTTTTTTAGAATGGAAATAATATTAAACAACAAAATATAAGTTTTGAAGCACAGTTTTTTTTTCATATATTCCCTTTTATGTCCTTAAAACTAATCAGTGTTCCTGCAAAAAGAAATCATGATTCAAAATATATCTAATCTATCCAACAAAGGGAGTCTGACAGTTCTGCGAAAACAACTTGGTTACTACTCTGCATCTTTGTTCCCATGCAGTACATAATGCTATCAAGAATATTTTGCTGATATCATGGTAATTCAGTAGATGAAACCAGAGTAAAGAGGAAACTATTTACTTGACTACATGCAACAATACTATCACCATGGTATTCATGTCCTGTTTCTTTCTATATGGAACGTTAGCAGTAATGGATAAGGAAATAACATAAGGAAATAGCCTGAGTGCTCCATATTTTATGACAATTTTCGCAGGGTAATGTGATGCTAAATATTAGCACAGACCGTCACTCTTGTCTTTTGCTAAATTTCACTCACTGTTAACTGGTCTCAGGTCAGCCAGCCTCGTGAAAGATTAAGGAAATAAAAAAAAAGGAAGATAAAGAATTAGATAGCCAAACCAATTAGCACGTTTGTACATTTTGGTGATGTTTCCTGGAGATGAGACTAGACAGCATCAGAGGATCGAATTAGCAAAGCAGCTGTCTGAAAAGTTTAAACCACTAACCTGCTTATTCTCCACCAAGCTTCTCCAAATTCCCCCATAGCTATGTTAGTTTCACATTAGCTAAAGCCTCATCTTGCATAGTGGGTTTGAACATATAGGCTGCTCGACCCTGCGTACTGTTGAGCAGTCAAAACCTTACCTGTTGTCATCTTCTTCTAAGCTATTTTCCTTGACTTTGTTGGAGCAATACATCAAAGAGTTAAGAAAAAGTGGTAGAATCAGGCATGGATGTCTTTTCAGTGGAATATTATGAAAATATATATTGACACCATCGCACCTGTGTTGCATTAAATATACGGAGAGGCTTGAGCTTTTCTACCTGGCACACTTACCAAGGCTTTGATCTCAGTTATTCCTAAAAACAGAGATGTTTCAGATCCATCTAATAACAGACCCATTAGTCTAATAGAGGTAGACTGTAAAATCCTATCATGGACCCTAGCATTCGACTAGAAAATGCTACTCCCAGATAGATGAAGAAAAAGTAAGCCTCATTGAGAACAGGTCTGCGGTAGAGGAACATAAGGAGGCTTAATCATCTAGTACACATGAATTAGTCTAATTCGGTTCCTGCTGTGTTCTCTATATTTGCCGAGGAGGCTTTCGACCATGTGGAGTTGGGCTATCTGACGAGAGCCCTCTGAAAATTTGGATTTGGGTCTGTGTTCTGCAAATGGGTGGAAATATTGAAGAACAGCCGTTTTAACTGCTGAACTAAACTCCTTCAAATCCCTCCTGAAGACCCACCTTTTTAGATCTGGTTTTAATGTTTGAAATGTTATTTCAAACATTAAAACTCGTAATACTGGTACCACCAGTCTGACTGGTAATCAGTCCATGGATTTGTGATTGTTGGCACCAAAATGATATTTGTCATTAATTATTGTTTACATTCTTGTTTATGCTCATATTTAATTAATTTATACTTGATTCTCTTAAAGGAATTTAGAAACTTCACCTGCACTGTCCAGTATCCAGGTATTTATTTCCCAGTCACACTGGCTACTTTTTTGGCCAAAGATGAAGAGAATCGATTTGAAGTCACTGAATAATTTAAGATCTAATTGTACTTAATTAACCAATACCATCCATGAATTGTATCAAACACCATGTATCATGATACAAACCTAACCTTTAAAATGAATCGTTATACCTCTAATATTTAGCATATGCCTGTAGCTGACTTTAGGAACATTTGAAAAAAATTAAATAGCCTCTTTAAAGGGATACATGCAGGAGGAAACGAGCAGAAACTGCTTATGTATGCAGACGATACCAGCACCGTTGCAGTGTGTTGAATCATATTAAAATTATCAGAGTGTAAAAATAAACTGGAACAAACCTGAATGTATGCCAACATCAAACGTGTGCTGGTTCAGAAATATTACACCATTTAAACTTTAGTGGGTGCCCTCACATACTAAGGGCCTGATTTACAAAGAATCCAAATTGCGAGTCTAATGTCTTTGCCTCGCAAAAAAAAATAAGGGGCGCTGTCATTTTAGCGTTTGCGGGTGATCTACAAAGATTACACGCGTAATCTGTAACAGGCGCAAACAGCAGGATTTAAATGAGATTTAGCGTGCGCTCTCCCTGCGCCACGGAAAGTTTTCCACTTTTTGAATATTTTCACCAAATCAAGCTTTCACATGAAGTGGAGGGTTTTAATGATGTAAAATGGAGATAGGAGGTTTGTACCCGACAGCAACAAAAGCAGTTAACTCCGTTTTTCCACAG
The DNA here is from genome assembly GCA_023101725.1 of Atherinomorus stipes. Lineage (NCBI taxonomy): Eukaryota > Metazoa > Chordata > Actinopteri > Atheriniformes > Atherinidae > Atherinomorus > Atherinomorus stipes. The sequence goes on from JALJCO010011527.1 coordinate 3,376, forward strand.
TGATGTTTTGTCTGTTTTTGCAAATGAACTCTTCGAATACTAACTATAAATAAAAACAATGAGGCAGGTTTCACTGTGGATCGTAAGAAGAGGCCAGTTTAAGGACATGGATAAGGACACGCTGTTGAAGATGATCTGATATTACGCACAGACTGCACGCTCTTTGGCACAATGCCAGGCGCTGGACCTGCGTAATTGCCCCCCACCCCACGCAACACTCAGTGAAAAGTAGTATCAATAGTTTGTGCGTGCTGGCTATTTTCACTGAGTTTTCTGTGGGGTGGGGGCCAACTTCACGCAGGACAGCAACCTCAGAGCAGCAGCAGCAGTTGCTGCGGCGTGGAGGAGCAGGAGATGATTTTAATTAAAAAATATGCCATTGGCAAAAAGTAAAAGAAAATAAAAAGACATAAATAATGTCAGCTTTAACTACCATGATGCTGCAGCTGCAGATGTTCTGGTTCATGTCTAGAATAACTCGTGTTTAACAGTGATGTTGATTGTTATTTAATTAAATAATGAAAACTTGACGTGTCGCCTGAACACATCATGAGAAAAGATTCTGACCCCATATCTGCTGTCCTGTGTGCAGCATTCTTTCAGCCATCAGTGCATAAAGCTGCCAGTTATACCTGCTTTTCAGACGTGCTAAATTACAGCAATTTTTTGCGCCCGCTTTCCGTTGAACGGCTGATAGATCACATTATGTGTTAAACTGAGGTTTTGCATAGTCTCCTCCCAATATTTTGTGCCTTCTGGCAGAAACGCCCAGTTTGCATATTCATCTGGGGCAGATGCGCAAAATGGAGAGGAGTGCTATTTTGCCCCTTAACAGGCGCAAACCCTCCTTCTGCCCCTGCTTTGTAAATCAGCTCCGCAGATTATTGCGTGCGTAATGATGAGAGGCGCCCGTTTTAACACGCGCAAACCTTTCATAAATCGGGCCCTAAGTATTAACATATAACTTCATCCAAATCTAAAAAAGATCATCCCCTGAACATGGAGTCCCTTCTTCAAAGGATAAACACAAGTCCTAATGGGAAAAAAATTCAAGCTCTCTTTATGGAGGAGGGTGAATGTGGTAGAAAAGCTTGTAGCCCCACTATTCAATTTAATGTCCATGATGGTGCCTGCTGAAACCCCACTCCAGGCCTTCAAACAATATGAGATTTCTTTCCTTTTAGATAAGCAAGAAAGCTAGAATTGGCATGAAGAAAACATGGAGGGCAGTAATGAGAAATGGAGGATAAGGCCCTCCCTAATATAAGGTTATATAATCGTGCTTTTGAAAATGTTGAGATTGGGACAAATACTGCAGAAAGAGAAACAAAGCTGAGTGGATGAATACTGAGAAGGAACTAGTGAGCCCTTCAGAGCAGCAGATATTCTCTCCTATGGATCAGTTTATAACAGACAACTTCTCTCTACAAAACCAGTATTAGCCGACACAAGAGCAGTATGGAGGGAGGTGCACAATTTAAGGGGTGTCACAGTTTTAACAGCCGTACTTCTCATTATGGTTCAACCCTACCATTTTACTCTGGTCAAAATTAAACTTTTTACTGGTAAAAGTACACTATATTGTCAAAAGGATTTGCTCGCCGGTCCAAATTATCAGAATCAGGTGTTCCAAATCACTTATAAAGAGCTAGGATAGAGACTGTTTTTATAAACATTTAGGAAGAAGAAGCTTGCTCTCAGGAGCTCAGTGAATCTCTCCAGGGTGAAACTTGACAGATGCCACCTGTGAAATTTCCTTGCTTCCAAATATTCCACAGTCAACTGTCAGCTGTATTATAAAACAACAACGACAGCAACTTTGCCACAGCGGTAGACCATGTGACCATGTGGAGTGGGGTCAGCAGATGCTGAAGTGCATAGTGTGAAGAGGTGGTAACAATGGTGAGTGGGGGAAGATGGCGCCAGCAGTGTGCACGGTGCGCCGTCTGTCCACTGTCATCGGCTTGTTTGTCTATTTTGTGGTCCGTGTTTGCTGTTTGCATGTTCCTACACGTCTGGTGCATGACTGAGAGTCTCTCTAACCATCCGATCGGCTCATGAATGGAATACAAAGTACATTAATGGAAACCAGCAATTCCGCTCACCTCCGCCCCTGCTGCTGGGTGTGCCACCTCACCTATGCCGCCTACCTCACGCCCTGCCCCGCAGGAAGCGCATGAGGAGAAGGGGTAAGCGTGGCGGTGTTCTTCTGAGGCTCCGGGCTCATCTGCGATCCCTCCGAAGCTTTTCGTTGGATATTCCGGTTGGATCCCACCTGCTGCACTCGGATCTTATCCAGATCTTTCCTCCAGTCCCGGCGTCCTCGCCTGTGGATTATCCATATTGCAGTGTGGAGGCTGCTTTTCCCCGCCGCCAGCGGGCTCGCGGACGCGGAGTGGATCATTCCAACCTTCGGTCCCTGAAGTTTGTGCATCGCCCGAAAAGTAAGGAAGTTCTTCTTCGTCTGGCACTTGTCAATGCTAGATCATTAACGAACAAAACGTTTCTGCTAAAAACGTGTTTGAGACTCGGGATTTGGACTTCATGTTTATTACGGAAACCTGGCTTCATGATGGTGATCTGTTCGCCTTCTCTGAGCTCCTCCCGCCGGGCTGCTCTTTCTTCAACTCTCCTCGGACCACAGGTAGAGGCGGCGGCCTCGCCTCCGTATGGAAGTCTGTTTTTAAATGTCGGAAGCTGTTTACAAACATTCGTCCTACCTTTGAGCTTCAGCTGTTCGAAGCCCAGCTCAGTGTCCCTTTTCTGTGTGCGCTGATTTACCGACCTCCAAAATTTAATAAGGACTTCATTAATGACTTTTCTGACTTCTTGGCTGAGATTGCCTTAAGCACCGACCGATTTTTGATTGTTGGTGATCTAAATATTCATGTTTGCTGCCCCTCTATGCCTCTGGTTCAAGATTTTTTGCATGTTATTGATTCCTTCAACCTGTCTCAGTTTGTGACTGGTCCCACTCATGAAAAGGGACATACTTTGGATCTTGTTTTGTCTTATGGGTTGAATATTGACATTACTGATGTAAGTGACATTGGTATTTCCGATCACTGGCCTGTTTTATTTTCTGTTGGCTCATTGTCTTCCCCCAAATCACAAGCTCCCGTGAGGCGCCAGCGTGTACTTAATTCTTCAACTCCGCTTCTGTTTTCTGAAGCTTTTAATAACTCAGTTCTTCCAGACTTAGTTAACTCCTGTTCCTTAAGTGTTGATGCCTTTACTCAACTTTTTAACTCCACTTGTACAGAAATTTTGGATATCATCGCCCCTTTTTCATCTAGGCTCCCTAAGCCAGGGGTCAGCCATGGTTCGATGACTCCACTCGTGCCCTCAGACGCACATGCAGGCGTGCTGAGAGAAAGTGGAAAAGGACGGACTTATGGTCTCATTGCAGATCATGAGAGAATCTCATGCTGTTTACCAACAAGCTGTGAAGCGCGTTAAAGCGCAGTACTTTTTCCAGCCTGGTGTCCAATAACAGGCACAAGCCTCGTGTCCTCTTTAGTGTCCTGAACCGCCTAATTAACCCCCTTCAGCCTTCTTCCATCATGTCCTCACAACTTTTGTGTGAGAAATTCTCAAGTTTCTTCACACAAAAAATCACAGCTATTAGGTCCTTACCTCCCCCCTCAGTTCTAGATCCTGCAGATCCACATATTTGCTCGGCTGTCTTTGAGCAGTTCGAACCCGTGTCTCTCGCCGAACTTTCCAAGGTGGTTTTGGGGTTGAAACCCTCATTTACTCCCTTTGACTGTATTCACCCTTCCCTTATCAGAAGTGCATTCTCCTCCATTGGTCCTGTTATATTGACCCTATTGAATCTCTGCCTGGCTGCAGGCACTGTCCCAGCCTCTTTCAAAAAGGCTATAGTGCAGCCTCTTCTTAAAAAACCCAACCTAGACTCCTCTATTCTTGCTAACTATAGGCCCATTTCCAAACTTCCTTTTATCTCTAAAGTTTTAGAGAAACTTGTACTGTCACAACTCCAAACCCATTTGGATTTTAATGACATTTTAGATAAGTTTCAATCGGGTTTTAAGTCTCTCCACAGCACAGAAACGGCACTTTTAAAAATTTTTAATGATCTCTTTTTAACTCTTGATGCTGGTTGTCCAGCTGCCCTGGTCCTCTTGGATCTAACCGCAGCCTTTGATACTGTAGACCACCTTATCCTTATATCCCGGCTGGAGCAGTGTGTTGGCTTAAGAGGTGCTGTTCTAAGCTGGTTTCGGTCCTATCTCACTGATCGAACTTTTACTGTTCAGCTTGAACAGCATTCCTCTGCTGCCGCACCTTTCCTGTGGGGTCCCACAAGGTTCTATTTTAGGTCCTCTCCTGTTCTCGCTTTATTTACTCCCTTTGGGGTCAATATTTAGAAAACACAAGATCTCCTACCATTGCTATGCAGATGACCTGCAAATTTATGTTCCCCTTAAATCAACAGATGGTTCTGTGTCTGGGTTGCTTGATTGTCTTCAGGACCTCAAAGCCTGGATGGCAATCAACTTCCTCCATCTAAATGAACAAAAAACTGAAATAATTATTTTTGGTGATAAGCTGCCAAATGATGCAGCTAGCATGTTGGGATCTGTGGCCTCTTTTTCTCGTCCCTTTGTTAAAAGCCTGGGGGTAATCTTAGACAATTCCTTGAAGCTTGATAAACAAGTTAGCTCAGTGGTCAAGAGCGTCTTCTTCCACCTACGAGTCCTCGGGAAGGTCAAACCTTACCTGCCCAAACATGACTTTGAGAAGGTGGTTCATTTGCTGATTATGTCTCGTCTTGATTATTGTAATTCACTTTATTACGGCATCAGCAAATCATCCCTCCACCGTCTCCAGCTTGCTCAGAATGCAGCTGCCCGTTTGTTGACCGGGAAGAGGCTTTCTGACCACATCTCTCCCGTCCTCGCTGAGCTTCACTGGCTTCCCGTCAGCTTTAGGGTCCAGTTTAAAATTTTATTACTCGCTTATAAGGCTCTGAATGGTTTAGCTCCGCCATATATGGCTGAGCTTTTGATCAGGCATGCTCCCACTAGATCTCTGAGGTCCTCTTCTCAGTTGCTTTTAGAGGTTCCTCGAACCAAATGTGTTTCTCGAGGCGATAGAGCCTTCTCAGTGATGGCCCCGAAACTGTGGAATGGGCTGCCGCTACATATTAGAAGTTCCCAGTCTGTCCAAGCCTTTAAAACTTTACTGAAGACATATTTCTTTGATCTAGCTTTTAACTAGTGGAGATGGTTATTCATACTTTGTACTTTTTATTCTCTTGAGTATTTATTTTGGTCTCGTGTTTTATATCTTCTAATTTGGCCATTTTATTCATTTTTATCATTCTATATGTTCTAAGTACACCAGTGTTTTGTGCGTCCCTGTGTGTATGTGTGTATTTGTGTTTCTAGTTTTTACACATATGACCACACAGTAGGTGTGAATGTGTTAGTATGTTTTGTGTTAATGTGCTGTCATCAGTGTCTGTGTTCTTTCATGTGTCTATTTGGATATCTTTTAAATCTCTGTGAAGCACTTTGTGCGACCACGGTCGTTGTAAGCGTGCTATACAAATAAACTGAACTTGAACTTGAACTTGAACTCTCTGCAGAGTCAATCACTACAGACCCCCAAACTTCATGCAGCCTTCAGATCAGCTCAAGAACAGTTCGCAGAGAGCTTCATGGAATGGGTTTCCATGATCAGGCAGCTGCATCCAAGCCATACATCACTAAGTGCAATGCAAAACGTCAGATGCAGTGGTGTAAAGCTGCTGCCACTGGACTCTAGAGCAGTGGGGGGCGTTCTCTGGAGTGACAAATCATTCTTTTCCATCTGGCAATCTGATGGACGAGTCTGGGTTTGGCGGTTGCCAGGAGAATGGTACTTGTCTGACTGCATTGTGCCAAGTGTTAAGTTTGGTGGAGGGGGGATTATGGTGTGGGGTGCTTTTTCAGGAGCTGGGCTTGGCCCCTTAGTTCCAAGAGAACCTAACTGCAGTTACAATGACCGACAAGGGTGCCACCATACATCCAATCCATATAGGAAGTCTCATGCGGAAGTTAGTTAAATACCGCCAAGAGTAACTATCTGCGGCTTGCAAACAGATGTGTATAGTGTAGTCGGGTGGTTAGGGTTAGGAGAAGGGTCGGGGTTAGGGTTAGATTTTAGTAAGTTACATGAAAAAGAAACTTCCTATTGGGACTTCTGGCTTGGATTGGATATATGGCGATGTACCGTGACTGCAGTTGGGTCCCTCTCCTTAGTTTCAGTGAAAGGAATTCTGAATGTTTCAGCATACCAAGACATTTTAGACAACTTCATGTTCCCAACTTTGTGGTAACAGTTTGGAGCCGGCCCCTTCCTCTTCCAACATGACTGTGCACCAGTGCACATAGCAGGTCCATAAAGACATGGATGCAGTCTGGTGTGGATTAACTTGACTGGCCTACACAGAGTCCTGACTTCAACCCGATAGAACACCTTAGAGCGGAGACTAAGAGCCAGGCCTTCTCGGCCAGCATCAGTGTGTGACCTCACAAATGCGCTTCTGGAAGAATGGTCAAAAATTCCCATAAACACACTCCTAAACTTTGTGGACCATCTTCCCAGGAGAGTTGAAGCTGTTCTAGCTGCAAAGGTAGTCCAACGTTGTACTGAATCCTATTCATTAGGAACGGGATGTCACTTAAGCTTATACGTGAGTCAAGGTAGGTGAGCGAATACCTTTGGCAATATAGTGTATGTGTTTATATCTTTTTCAGAACTCATGCTCAGATTTTTTAAAGAAAACTTTAGAAATACTTGCGTATTTTGTTTGAGATAATTTCATATAAGATAAATCCAATATAGAAATGTATAGATTCATCTAGTATCACGCACAAGGCATCCACATTTTTCATAAATTATTTGATAGCATGTAAAAGGATATCTTTATAAATCAGAGGATTGTCTGGTAGAGGGATCCTGGCTGTACAATTAATCAAATTAAACTTTTATTATAAAGCACTTTTCATACCATTAAAAGGGAACACAAAGTGCTTGACATAATAAAAACAAATGCATATTCAAATAAAAACAAGCCTTCACACATCCAAGTATATAACACAAAACACACACATGCAGACAAATACCCTCCCCTCCCATTTCTACACATGACTCCCAACCCTTAATTTCTCTTTCTCGTGATAATGAATGCTATTAAGTATTTTCAAATAATAGGAAAAAAACATTAAGGAGTCTACAGTAGATGAACATTCATTCATTACAAGACTGCACAGATTTTATTTTACTCCATCTCGGCTTCATAGAAAAGGGTACTTTCATGCTGGAAATTTCAAATAGAACCAGGATCTGGGAATGTAAATAAATTTTCCCATTCTGGGAAAATAGTATTACAATACAGGAAAGTGGCTGGGTGTGGTCATAACCATGACACCGCAATATAACACCAAAGCACAATACAGGTGGGAGTGGTCACGGGCACCAAAGTGTCTTATGTCAAGTGTCATATGAACATATATTGGCTAAATAAGCTAGTAAGCTAAATAATGATGCTTTCTCCCTTGCAACACTGGGACAATCAGACGCCATAAATGAACTGCTATATGAGAAACACTCGTGACTGTTTTCTGGTCCCCCTGAGGATGTTTGTAAAAGCAATTCCTCTTTGAAACTTAAATGTTATTAGGTTGTTATGATAAGCACTGACCTGGCTGTTTTATGTCTTAAGTTTAGCTGTTTTTTTTATTATTATATAACAAATAAAATAGACTGGTAGAAAACATTTTAGCAGAAAATGTACTGAAATAACAACTGACCTCACTCACAGTTATGGAAATAAAGATGTTCCACAAATATTCAAATGTTAAAATATAAAATCTATCATTATTAAATAGGCAGTAGTTTAAGGAAGAAAATGGTACAAGTAGAAATGTCACCAGCTGCTCACTCATTTCTCTGTGATTTATCCACATGAATCACAGTTAATACAACTGAATAAACTTGAATAAAGCTGAGAAGTGGAAAAAAATAATCTGCTTTTGCTCGTAAAAGATGGTCCAGTCAGTGCATTCTGTTCTAAAGGAGGTGATAAAAGGAAGCCTTGGAGCTCCTTTTCTTAATATTTGGAGAATTCAAACAGCTCTTATCATTGCTGCTGCTTAGATACTTGCAGGTTATTTCACTCAGAGGTTCTTATGCCAAATAGACTGTTCAACCGAACCGCCTGCCTTTCTTTGGCTGAAGAAGGTGGGAGGGTGACTGTACGTTATTGCTACTTTTATGCATTTCTTAAAAGAGATGAGTTGTGGCTAGGCTACCACCTAGCCTTGACTTTACTATAAGTTACTTGAACAATGGGCTGCAAAGCCAGAAGTTGCTTGTTTTTCTTTTTTTTTTTTCAGCTTAAGCACCAAGAAAGCAGCTTTTATTTAAGTTTGCAGGTGGCAGCTTTGCAGGTCTAAAAGCTAACTGCAGGTAGAGGGGTTGCTAGCCATTCAGCATTCCTGTAGATTTTTGTCAGAAGGAATCAAATGCTGCTACAAGGATTGGATTAATGCTGAGCCACATTCGCTCACACTGAAAGACTAAGAGCAGGCTGGCCCTCTCATTCTTTCAGGAGTCCTCAGACTCCACTTAAGTATAATGTAAGCATGTTTCCTTGAACTCGGATGAGATATCTAGAAGTACACACTAACCAGCTTCTTTATTACACGTTCTATTTTTTAAGGATTAATTTTGTTGCTGAACTACTACAGTGCTCTTGGTCAATCCAAAAATGTTAATCCCATTTTTGGGAGTGCTGAAGTACCCCTAAAACAGAATCCCAGCACACCTTAAATTTTAGATATTATATATATATATATATGTGTGTGTGTGTGTGTGTGTGTATATATATATATTTGTGTGTATATATATATATATACAGTATACACACATACATATAAACTGTATGTGCTTTTTTTTACACAAATTTGAAAAGGTATTAAAACATACAGTACTTTGTTGAAATGTGACATTTTCACAACAAAAATACAGCAACCCCCCAAAATAGTTTGATCCCGCCCACCTGGCATATCCTAAATAGCAGCAGTAATAGCCTAACTTTGTATTTATGATACGTTTAAATGTAAGTTTAGAAAACTGTAAATCTCCATAAATGAGGAGGATAAATGGGGTTGCGATGGATCTGGTTCACCACATAGACACAACACCTGCATACCCAAAATAAGCTTCTCTCATCCAGATAAAGCTGGATTCAAATTTTTAAATAGCAGCAGTAATAGCTTTGTTTCTGGATGCTGGATGATAAAAACTTAAATCTGAGGCTTGAAAATTATCAGAAACTTTGTAAATGAGGGAAAAATGGGTTTGGTGGATCTGGTTCACCATTGGAACAAGGCACCTGATTTCCAGCTTCTATCAGGTTCTCTCTTTATAAGTAGTCACAGACTTTCCCTTGCATTATCCTGCTGGAGGTAACCATCACATGATGCTACACTGTGTAGGGCTGGGCGATATGGACCAAATATCATATCACAATATATTTGTTTTAGATGGCAATATACGATATTTACCGGTATTTTTTACCCTAATTTGTCTAAAAAAGTTTAATTTCATATCAAACACCTGTTTTTTTTATTTTTAGTATTGAAACATGTTTAGCTTAAAGGTATCGCTCCACTTCAGTGATGGAATTGACAAAACACTGGTTTGAAATGCTCCTTAAATAAAAGTAATTCAAGATAGTTGGCTGGTCATTTATGATTTCTTTGTAGAAGTCTTGGGGAGGACTGTCTTCCAGACAGTTTAAAGGAATAGTACACCCAAAGAATGATGTGCGTTCATTTTCTACTCATGCTGAGCAAGACTGGAGCACTTTTTTAATATCTCAAATGCAGCTGGAGATCGGACAGGTTTTCGTTTTCCAAAACTTTCATATAATGGAGTTCACCGGTGCCCGAACCAAAAAGGTCCATAAAAGTCCACAAAAACTTGGCGATATTCCTCCATACTGCTCGTCCAATGTAATCCAAGTGTCCTGAATGGGTAGCGTCCATAATATTCTCCAAATGACATCATTTAGTCTATTTTTATAGCCTAAACAGTACTACATATAGCCACCGGAAAGCGTGCCCCTGCGAGTTCAGGACACCACAGAAGCTGCGACATTCAGCTCCTACTCTGCCAAGAGTAGAAGAAGCGTAGAAGAGAAAATTTGCTGTTTACATAATGCTAAGAGCAAATGAGCTGCGGACAAACCGGGACAAACACAAGAGGGGTTAGCTATAGATTTAAAACAAGGAAATAAAGGAAAAGAGAACATGCGATCTCGTCTGCTCTCATGGGCGCGCTTTGCAACGGCTAGATAAACTGTTTAAGCTTTGGAAATAGATAAATGATGTCATTTGGAGTGAATTATGGACACTACCCACTCAGGACACTTGGATTACATTGGATGAGCAGTATGGAGGAATGTTGCCAAGTTTTTGTGGACTTTTATTGATCTTTTTGGGTCAGGCGCTGGTGAACTCCATTATATGAAAGTTGGGGGGGAAAACAAAAAAACCTGTCAGATCTCCGGCTGCATTTGAGATATTAAAAAAATGCTCCACAGTCTTGCTCAGCATGACGGTGAGTAGAAAATGAACACACATCATTCTGTGGGTGTACTATTCCTTGAAATAATCAGGTGACCCCTTTGTTGTCAGTCGAGGTGCAGCCGGGTCATTACGGAAAAAAATCATACAAAAACATTTGCACAACTAATGTTGTGATATAACGATATATGTAAATGTGTTGCAATATCATATCCGTATATCACAGCTGTAGAACTGTGGTCATAAAGGGATGAACATGGTCAGCATTATTACTCAGGTAGACCACGGTGGTTAAACCATGCTACGTTGGTAACAAGGAGCCCAAAGTATACCAAGAAAATATATACTATTACACCAGCAGCCTGAACTGTTGACTCAAGGCATTCATGCTGTCATGTTCCCATGTAGAGCTGAAATGAAAGCTCGTCAGACCAGACCATACTTTTCCATCTTCTATTGCCCAGTCTTGGTGAGTCTGAGTGAATCATAGCCAGTTTCCTGTTTTTAGCTGACAGAAGTGGTACCTGGTGTAGTCTTCTGCGGCTGTAGCCCATCTGCTTCAATACTGGATGTGTTGTCTATTCAGAGATGGTATTCTGCTCATTTCATTCGAACCAGTGGTTATTGGACTTCCTGTTTTTTTTTTTTCTATCATTTCCAGCCAGTCTGTTCATTCTAATCTGACTGTTGACATCAGCAAGGTATTCTAGTCCAGACAACTGCTGCCCACTGGATATTTTCTCTTCTTCAGACCATTCTCTGTAAACCCTAGAGATGGTGGTGTGTGAAGATCACCAGACCAACCACCATGCCACTTTCAAAGTCATTTAAATCCTCTTTCTGCTTCAGTTTGAACTTCAGCAGGTCATGTTGACCATGTCTACATGCATTAAGGTTCTGCCGTTTGATTGGCGTTTTGTTAGTGGCCAATGAGTGTGTAAAGCAAATCAACACCAAGTGTAGAATATTTCATTATACTGTATTATCTTGTGGAAAAAAGATAAAATCATGAAAAAATTACCGTAAACTGCATTATGTGCATGTTGATAGCTTAATAAGGATGTTTTCTCAACCAATAAAGTTACATAAGTTTGTCTGGAAAATTATATGCAAGAAATGTACAGTTTTCAGTGACAATAGGGTTTAAGATCTACTCAAACCTCTGAGCACTGAAGGTTTTATCCAGTTACTGAGAGCTTTGCTTGAGAGCCTTTTTAAACCTCATTTGCTTGGATTCCACTTCCAGCAAGCCAATGCACGAGAGGAAATTCTGAGACAGATCAATTCATTGTGTTTGTATCTTTTTCAAGGTGTTTTTTTCTTTTTAAATGTAAATTACTTTGATTACTTGATTTTTAATTTCTTTATAGCTGCATTGAGGCTAAACTTGTGAGCCTTTATGGTTTTATCTATAGTGTTCAAACCAAATACATCAGATTTATTACTGGAAGTCATCCCTATACATTGTCAGAGCCTTCTATAATCTCCTTTGACCGTCAAGGACACCATGGGTGAGGTCGGCCCTCTTTAAGCACCACATATCACCTACGTTACAGCTTCTCCTGATGTGTGTGTGGGAGAGGCTGATAGTCACCCTCCTCACAGACATCGGCATGCAATGTTCCTCCGATGGTGTGAATCCGTCAGGGCCAGAGGATGAGATCCAGCTGTCCGCCACATCCCCACCTCTACTGAATACTTGCAGCATTTTCACACCTCCACCACCCATCCTCCTCCTCGCTCCAAGAGACAAGACAGTCTGGCTTCCCGTCCCTCGCTTCTTTCCATCCATCCCGGCAGACAGCAAAGACGTAGGTAGAAACGACCAACTTGCCGAAAGGAAACATCAAAAAATGACGGATGCTCAGCTTGCTCATACTGAAGTCTACTTTTATTGATCACTGCACGGTAACATTTACTTTCCTATCCACCTTTATGCCTTTGACAGTTAATCGATTGAAAAGGAGACGGCTTCCAAACCATCACTTATCTACCATTAGATTATAGGAGACGTAGAAATCATTATTTCAGACATAATGGCACATAAAGACTGAAAAATGGTCTGTTTTGGATATGGCCCGTTGACATTTCATCTCAAATGATGGTTTCAATCCTGATATGTAATGTTCTATCCTATAAGCAGCAGGCTTTTTCAATAAACCAAATGGAGCCTCTGACTTGGCTAATGCTGCCTCTGACCAGTGGATCGGGACAGAGAAATCTGTTTTTAATACAGGAAAGTACAGTTTTGACCTCTAAATGTAACTTAGCACCACAGGCAGCTGTAATATCATCAGTGATAATGGCAGAAAATGGCATGGAGGGGAATCAAATCAACAGAAGCATGATGGATGGATGGATGGGTGTTAGCGTCTGCCTCCCTCCCATCTTCTGTCCCTCTCTCACATGCATCCCCTTGGCATCCATTGCATCAAATTATCATACTTGGATGCTGAGCTGCAGAGAACGGGCCAACATTGGTTACAGAAGTGTTTTACATTTGCAGCGAGGTTGTATGCAAATGGGGCCTCTGCATTAGCATTGGATATCCTCAAGGTTCCACGACGTGACGGAGCGTTGTGTGAGCGCGCTCACCGTGAACTTGAGATACTGATCCGTACTCTCCGGGCATCTTTAAAGGCTCCAGCCTTGAATCTAATTTCTTGTGACAATGAGGTGGCGGATAATAAACAGGACGGGGTTAAAAAGATCAAATGTTTGGAACGGAGATGACACCAAGTGAGAGCAGCACGCCTTACGGGAAGTAAAAGAATGTCTTTTTACATCTTACTCAAGGGTTAATAGAAATTAAAAACAATTTCACAGCCTACTATAACAGGAGGGCTCATTTTATGGTGAATTAGGCTGAAACAATTACATCTGCAGCAAGAGGGGGAGGTCTGCGGAAAGCTGTGTACAGGAGCATACAATCAGCAAAGGCTTCAAGTGGGCGTCTTCAAAGTTGAAACATAATTACAAGAGGATAATGCATGGTAATTCAGTACTGACAAGACATGAATAAATAGAAAAAGAAAAAAACAGTCCAAATGAAATGAGTTCAGAAGTCTTAGAATATTCTGGATTCCCAGTTGGCTGGATGTCCTGGTTGACCTGCTTCAGTCTAGTTCCAGTTTGCCTTCAAGTCTTTGCCAGCTGACTCTTTAAAGGTGATGTGGTAGCAAACTGGACTTTGGGCAGCCAACTTTACCCCCCTTCCCCTCCCCCCTCCCAACAGGACACCCCACCTTCTTCATGTTGAGCTGCTCCCAAGCACCGCTTCACTGCAGAGGAGACAAACAAAAATACAATGTGGAGTTTAAAAAGAGTTTGGCAAAGACAGAAAGAGTTTATTTCCTTAAATGCACTGGCCGCAGTAATTAGAGGTCATTTTCCTGCCAAACAACAGCTTTTCTACAGTAGCTAAGCAACCCGGTTACGGAAAATCTGGTCATTTTTTGGATTAGTGCATTAAAATTTCAATCAGCAGCTAATGTGGTCTCAGGTCTCAGTTTCAGAGCTTTTTAAAGAATATGAGTTCAAAGGTCAGACATCCGGACATGATGCTGCTTTTATTGTTCCTTTGCACACAAGGAAACAATTTTCATTCTTTATAGAAACTGGGAAAGTCAAATTGAACAGATAATTCTAAAATAAATGGACCTTTCTGTCAGAAAGTCTCCAGAAAGTGGCCTTTACCACACTGTTCTCCAGTGACAACAGCGAGCATCCCTCCAGCTGTCATTCAGCTTCAACCTCTCTCTTCCTGCTGGCTCCATTTCTGGAATGACCAGAGTCCTCATGCCTCTGCTTTCCTTCTGTCAGCTACCGCTCCTCATTAGTCACTTTCCCAGAGGCTGCACCGAAGCCGGCGTCACGCTCCCCCCTCCTCGCTTGTGCTCGCTGAGGGGTAGCGCGGCCACACACCGACTCTCAAGCACTGTCAAAAGCCGAGGCGACTTCCAGGAGCAGGGCAATCATCAGAATCAACCAACCTTTGAAATGCTGCAAATGTCACGAACGTGGAGCTGCTGAATAATGCCACACCGGCTGAAAGGCCTGGAGGCGTCTGCAGCACACTTACTTACACAATGGTCTTTAGAGAAAAATGGGAGAAGTTAAAAGGACCATACCAGTGCTTTGAAATGTTTTAGACCATTACCTACAAATGGCAAATATGTTAGATTACAGCTGCGGATGGTTAATCCACATCAGAGGAAATGCTTGAGGCTAAGAGCTGCACCTCAGGACCAAATGACCAACCATAAAGATGCTGGAAAAAGCTGATGATTTCTGAGGAGCAAACTGTCTGCAACATCTTTAAAATGTGTTAATTAACACGATTTATACAAATGGAAAGTAACTGGAGCGGTTTGCATGAGATGTGGTGTTCTGTCTGGGTGAGACTTGCTGCAGAGAACCTGCACAGCCTCCAGCAATTTAAAGGCTCCTTTCCAGGAACTTCCGAAGGGTGGAGAGGGCTCGGTCGAATATTTCTTGCATCCATTTCTGCCTTAATATTCACAGCAACTCGAACATACAAATTCAACTGTTCATTGGGCTTAAAATAAGCTGAGGAAACTATCAAAAAGGCAAATGGGTCTCAACGATGGAGCATCGATTGTAGCAGCAGAGCAGTAAACCAGAGTGAGTGAGTATCAAACTTCCTGTTTTTGGTCTGTCAGCTTTGTTTCTTTGTTCAAAAACAGTTGAATCAGACAGTAGCTGATCATTCTACGTAGTTTATTTGCTCCAATTAGAGCACACTATCAAGCAAACAGCTTCCACCCCCTCCTCTCTTCACTTTGCAACTCTTTTACTGAAGAAGGGAAGTCTAGCGTGCCAAAACAATCCCCCGCTGTAAAAAGTGCAGTTTTTTTCTTTGGAGAACTTACATATGCAGCAATGTCAACTACATGAACTAGCTTTTACTGCTATGTCATCACTCCTGTAAGGGATACAGAGTAATTTTAGGCCACAAGGGGCACTAAACCTGTAATTTCCCACATGCCACACAACTGTCACAGAATTAAACAGTCTCTATAGGGGATTATCACGCTTACCGGAAGTTCCCGGATTTTAGACACTTCCTCTTCCGGGCCATGTTAACAACAGCCGTTCCTGCTCTGTTATACTGTTTAAATCGGATAAACTCCAAACATACTTAAGTTTTCATTCTAGACTGAAATGATACTAAGGAAGAAGTGGATCAAAGCGATCGATTCGCCGCGGTGAAGGGCCGAACTTTATAATAAAACACACGTTTGTTTGTCGCCGGTGGGGCACAACACCGGCACTTCACAGCATGCTAGCATTAGCCAGCTAGTGTTTACTGACATGCTTAACGTTGTGCGTCTTAAAACACACAAACATCTGAAAATCGGGTCTGTACCCCCCGTTTCCAGTGGAACAACTGGGGACTGCCAAGAAAGGAGACACTTTCAGATGCTTGTGTGTTTTCAGCCGCACAAAGTTAGGCACGTTATCAAGCTGGCTAATGCTAACCTGCTAACACGACTGCGCAGTCTGCCGGCTACAAACAAACGTGTATCGTTTTATTATAAAGTTCGGTCCTTCACCGCGGCGAATCGGTCGTTTTGATCCACTTCTTCCTTAGCATCACTTCAGTCTGGAATGAAACTTGGCATTGGCGTTTATCCGATTAACAAAGTTTAACAGTAGTAGTCGGCGGACTACTGTTAGCAGGTTAGCATTAGCCAGCTTGATGACGTGCCTAACTTTGTGCGGCTGAAAACACACAAGCATCTGAAAGCGTCTCCTTTCTTGGCAGTCCCCAGTTGTTCCACTGAAAACGGGGGGGTACAGACCCGATTTTCAGATGTTTGTGTGTTTTAAGACGCACAAAGTTAAGCACGTCAATAAACGCTAGCTGGCTAATGCTAGCATGCTGTGAAGTGCCGGTGTCGTGCCCCACCGGCGACAAACAAACGTGTGTTTTATTATAAAGTTCGGCCCTTCACCGCGGCGAATCGATCGCTTTGATCCACTTCTTCCTTAGTATCACTTCAGTCTGGAATCCGTGAAAATTTCAGTAGGGTTGGCGTTTATTCAAGTTATCTACGAAGTAAAGCAGGGACATTGAACCGGACCGGAAGTGGGCTGTCTAACTGTTTAAAACCGGAAGTTCGGAACACGGAAGCGTGATAATCCCCTATTAGTGTTTTAGAATGGTGTTTGCCAACCACATTCACCAGCTGGTGTGAAGAAATTGAGCCATAAAGCAAAGCGCTCCAGGTCACATGATCCAGTGAGAGATGGTTCTGCTTCTACAAAGTTCTAATGTCTATTTTTTAAGTATGGCAGCCCCCTCGCTGCATTGACATGCAAAAAGTGATGTATATTGTCCCAAGAAATCATGTATTACGGCTTACAATAATAATATTGAAATATATTTGAATATTTGGCTGATATTTTTGTGTCAAAAGTTACATGGTATCTCTTGAAGTACACCCCTAAAAAAAGAGAAAAGGGGGGGAAAAAGCTGAAATTGTTCTCTAGTCCTTAAACTAGGAGTCTCTAGTTTCTCTAGTCCCAAAAAGTCTCAAACTTTCTCAGCCTTGGCCTCCAAGATAATGTGCATTAGTATTTGTGGGGGGCCCGGATGTCCAGTTTGGGGAAAGGCTGCTCTAGCAGAAAAAGACCGTCTGAGTTAAAACTCTCCAGGAAATTTACAGTGGAAATGATGGATCATAAATTCATTGTCACTGAGACAAGATATCCAAAAGCTCAGCAGGACAGTTCTTTGAAGAGAGAAAAAAAAATTGGACCCACCTGAGGGCTGTAGGGTCTCCAGCATATTGTCCGTCTCCGGGCACTCAGTGAACGATAGCTGTGCCTGAAGGAAGGACAAAGCCCAAATCAACACCTTGTCTCACATCACGGACAAACTTGAAACTTGTCATGCAAAGTCTACAAGAGAAGTTATGCTCATGCAACTCAGGTTTTATATAACTGTACAGGCATTTTTTTAATTACAGTAAGCAACCTTTACACAGCAAATAAAATAACAGCAGCTCAGCTGTACAGAAAATATTGACAGATTTGGCTTTGTCCATTTTAGCTAGAGTTGCATTAACACTATCCTAACATATTTTGTTAGTACACAAAAACAGTTATTTTGGTACATAAAATCCACTACTATGTAATGTTGGAAGTTACTTTTTTCTTACTTTTGAGTCGATTCTTTTTGTTGCAATGACTGTAATAATATTTTAAGAAAGTGTTTTACCAGCAAGTTTATGTCAAAGGATAAACACACTACGAAATTAAACATTTAGGGTTAGGTTACCTTTACAGTGGAGTTCTCTAGGTTATAGTCATCCTCTCCATTGCACTGCCATTACTCTACTAAAGTAGCCATCGCGCCAGCATCATTCATGACAATGAGGCCTAGACCTGAATGGTGGTTTGAATTCAGTTAATTTTCAGATGCTATAAAAGCAATTCTCATTGACGATTACGACCACAGGTAAGAGGATTGAAAAAGTCTTATACATACCCAGGCATTCAATGCTTTACAACTCTATACACATTAGGAAGCTATCCAGGTTATTTTAGAGGTCTTACCTCTGGGTCCTTTTTAAAAAAGTATAGAAAGAGAGAGAAAGAATAAGTTGTGCTCTTTTGATAATCAGTCAAGACATCATTTAGTATGGTTAAAGTCTTCAGACGTAAATACATTCATTTAGATTTAAAAAGCGGTTTTGAATGAGAAACAAAGGAAAACACCTACATCTGACTGCTGAAAGTTGTTTAAAAAAGGCCATTTCAGAATTTTACTAGGACAGGAAACAAATAAAGCAAGTTAAGTTTCATAAAAAACAAACTAAGCTTTATTGACAAACTGCTGCAAAACATCTTTTGGACAGATTTAGTAACCTATTTAGGCAAGCTTACACAGGTAGCATAATGCATTTTATGGAGAGGGTACAGATACTAGTGGCAGAATAAGTACAGTTAGGATGTTTTAAAATATGTACAAGAGTTTGGATTGAGCTGCAGGATCCCTTCTCTACAGTAAGAGAAGACCCATGTGGAGATTTTTGTCCCAATCCTTCTTTTGTGTACTTTGTGCATGCAGTTTATTATAGAATCAGATCACAAAATGAAGACCTGAACCGTTTTAGATTAACAGGCCATGTCTCAGACAGATCTCAGGAAAGAAACATTTTGTCTTCAGTCTTAAAATCGATTTATTTTCTTTTAAACAAGTAAAACAAATTGAGGATATGAGGACAGTCCATCTCAACAGTGTCTATTAGGGCTATATTTCAAAACTCTAAGTTCAATGACAAATATTGCTGCCTAAATCTACATGGACAATGTTTTAGAAACTATTTAAAAACAAACCATTATCAAGAATGAATTGTATCGATCCCATTAACACTGATTTAGCCTTATCTTAATTAATTTAAGATTTGTTTGGGTTTTTGTCTCTATATTACATAATTAAAGTTTAAAAAGTTCTTTTATTTGGCTATATTAACAGAATTTTGAAATGTAGCCTAAATGGGAATCTGCAACTGACCCTCAACAGATTCTTTGTATTTAAAAACAATTAAAATAGATTCATTAGACAAGTAGGTCATGAGCCTATAATTCCATTAGAAAGTGAATACGTCCCAGACGGATAAAAAAAAAAAAAAAAAGGAAAAATATTAACAATGCAAAAAAAAAAAAAAAAAAAAGAAAAAGGGAAAAAAAAAAGCCAAGATCAGAGAAAAATACAGATCAAAATGAAGCAAAACTCAAATTTTAAAAAGGGAACAAAAAAAAGAGATAACGGGGGAGGGGACGACAGCTTTTCCTCTCTGGCCCGTCTACAAGCCGTTGGACGGGCAGTTGGTTGGTTGAGAGGAGATACAAAGTAGGGGTCTGGGGAAGGTGTTCGCAGTCAAATCTCAAAAACCAGTTCTGATTTTCAGTTTCCAATTTGCTCTCTTGTATAAAGTCCAGTGTTGGAAAGAAAAGGAAAAAAAAGGAAAAACAAAGAACAAAAACAAAAAACCAAACCAAAGACAAAACGGACAATTACTTTTGTCAGGCTTCTTAAAGCGAGAGCTGCCGTGGTAGAGAGGCGGTTATCGGGGCGACACTAAGGGTGGCGAGTCCTCTTTAGTACTGTCGGTACGGGTGCTCCCGGTATGTCGTCTTGCCGCCCCTGGATGGGGGAAGGGCCTTTCCTGGAGTTGTCCGCTGGGTGCCGTTCCAGTCGTCTTGGCCTGGACAAGACAAGCAAAATAACACACTTTAACACAGATTCAAAAGAAGAAAGCTTCCAAACACCAACCCGACAGCGCTACTGGTGGTCGAAAACTCCCACCATGTTCCACCTTTAACCCTACACCAAAACCCACGACTTTGTTTGGATAAAAACGTTAAGAAATTATTTCATTTTAGTGGCATTTTCAAAACTCAGTCTGGACAAAGGTTCATGGGAATTGCAGGAATTTAACATTTTTCAATTGCTGCCCAATAAATTGACTGGCTTTACCATCAGGGTTATGTTTACATTTGGACTACGTTGAATATACTGCTGTTTGCATCTTGAAGTTGGTACCACGAGTGTGTAAAACCACCACAAACTTTAGTCTAAGTTGAGCATCAGGGACAGAAATGATGCAGATTAAAGATTTCCTATTATTTTATCTCAGTTCTGCCAGTTGCAGTATAATACTCCTCACCTTTTATCTATGACAAAAAAAACATGCTAATATGCTGAGATGTACCAATAAAATATCCCCTTTATTTAATGTAAAAGTTACTTTTGGATTAATCAAACATTTAATTTGGAATAAGTTGAGTCTGACCTGGTGTAAAGCCGGGTTTAGTGAGCACAGCGCCATACGCACCCATTGTAGTCAATGGTTTGATTTATAGTAAGCGGCCCATCGTTGCTCCATCATGTCGCACCACTGCGCTAAAGCTCCATTTTTGACAGAGCACACACTGACACATTGTAAAAAGTTCAGATCGGACCAGACAGGAAGTCAGACACGGGATTTAGAGTAAAACATTCAGGAACTTCCTAAACAAAAGCCACTGTGCAGATTTTAAACTGCTGAACTCTCTGAACAAGTGATTGGTCTATCAAAGTAAACACTAGCAGCGCCAATTTTAAACTAGCTAGCCTACGTAGATGCAAATATGAGTCCAACCGAAGAACGTTTGGCCGAAGAAGTGAGGAAATACCAAAATCTCTCCGTCGCCTTTATTTTTGCATCAGAAGTCTCCGTTTCAATGTTATTCAGCTGCGGCAACAACAACAGTCTCTCTCTCCTGGACGCCATTGCTCAGTGTAACCGGAAGCAAAATAACCACAGGAGTTACCGACCATCTGCATCATAACAGCAGGCCAATGTTGCGTAGTGACCTCTACTGATCGGGGGGTAAATTGCACTGTGTATCCGGCACCATGACGGAGAACTTTGAAGGTTGGAGGGGTCGCCGTCATTACGCAGTCGGAGAAGTATACTGTAGCCTTAACATACTTCACGTTAAAACTTCAGTGTGACTGACGGCCACAGCGCAGTGCCCAGACCCACCACCGGAGGGGGTCTACAAGGGTTGCTTGGTTCAGAACGATTGTGTAATTCCCCCACATGATAAAGAGGAAATGACATCAATATACACCGCCTACGTAAAAGCCCTGCGCCCGAAACTGTGCCTGTTAGCCTTCGAGCAATTCAGAAAACATGTGAAAGAGGAGAAACAACATGGCTTCAAATGAATCCTGTTGGTCTGATGCCGAGATGGACAGTCTCGTAGAAATTTGGTCGGACGAATGCATCCAGAACATATTAGACCGGACATACAAGAACACTGAAGTTTACAAGAAAGTTGCTGCTTATTTGGAGGAAGAGAGGCTTTAACACCACAAATGACTATTAGCGCCACCTACTGGACTGGTGTGAAGCAGGCGCTGTCATGCAAATGCAGTCACATGACACGGTGGCAAAGTGGCGCATTCCCAACTTTGTAAGTGTGACCGGAGGCTGTTTGTACAAGACATTCGACACCCAGTGAGTTGAAACGAGATTAAACCAATCGTGCAAAGTGAGACCCTGCCCTTAAATCAACTTTCTGATTAAATTAGTCTGTTTATTTAAAAGAAGTTAATGATTTGAGTGAATGTGACTCAAGACTTGGTTCAAAAATATTGGAGTTTACAGAAAGTTATGCCAGTCTAAACTAACTGCTCTAGTTTGGTACATTTTTCCACATTTCCACTGACAAATACTGGAAACGTACCAGAACATCTGACCTGAACCATCCCATGTTTCTGGGACCCTTCCACTGGGCAGACATCTGATGCAACCCTATCAGTTGTTACACCACCAACCTTGTAAATTTAAGGTTGGCCAAACGTTCCCGTACTGACCGAGTTTAATAAAGACTAATGACCACTTATGTTAAGCCCCGTTTCCACCAGCGGGTCTGGGTCGGGTCGGGTCGGTCCACGTTTTTTTGCGTCTCCACAGATAAAAACTGGGACGGGTACCCTTATATCCGACCCGGCCTACTTTTTTGGCACCCTTCGGTAGGGGTACTGATCTAACCGATCCGGACCAAAGAGGTGGAGCTAATACACAGCAATCAGCTGATTCATTGAAAAATCCGCCACTTCCCGCGTGACCCCACGTAAAAACAAAGCCGGGGTGACTCCTTTCTGTTTCTGTCACATGTGGCGCGGTGTTTTGGTTAAACTGTGTTACACGGCGATGATGTCACACAATCACGTAGCAGCGCTGTCCAGCTAATTCTCCGCCTCCAGAATAAGGGTACAGGTTGCTGTGGGGACACTGCGTGAAATCAACACATCCGTACCCAAACCCACCCGATCCGACCTGGCCCGGCCCGACCTGACCCAGACCCGCGGGTGGAAACGGGGCTTAAGCGTGCGTTGAAATTAAGTGATTCAGGGGTGTTTGTATTAAGTGCAGATTATCAGGATTACAGCTCAAGCTTGGTGCTTTGAGTTGGTCAATTATATCAGACTGATTTCTGAGACCTACATACAAATAATCAGTAAATCAAGCAATATTAGTTGATCCCCACAAATACTATAAATCATACACAATCAATTTTTCTACAAGAAATTGACATTTTTTCTCCAGCAATAAAAAGCCTTCTTACCATATGAGTCATATGACTCTGTGGACTCTCCGTGTCCGTAGTCATAATATTCTGGTTCTCTGGTGGTCAAAGACAGCAAAGAGAAGGAAAAGGGGGAAAAAAAACACACTTTAATCTTTGAAGAAAAAAAAGCATCACATGGCTGTTAACTAATGTCCAGGGAGATAATTGGCTTTCACAAATAAGATCAAAGCTTCGCTCTCTTATGGGGAAAGTCTGAGTGCGATCAGGTCCTCCTAAATACCACTACCATCCAAAACATGCAACACAAACTACCAGCGATAAACCCAAGCAGGATTGCTGCTATTCTCAAATCTTAGCTGGAGTGAAAGTAGAAAGCGAGCGATGTTTGCTTGTGTTGCGAGAAGCAGGTAAAAAAGCAAAGAGATGTCTGATTCACTTACGCCTGCGGCTGACTGTAATAGCTGTCGTATGAGTCGTAGGCTGCGTCTGTGTAGCTCTCATCGTAGCCCTGGAGAGGAGCGGAAACGGAGAAACGGAGTGAGATTTGAGGAGAGGCTTGTTCATGAATCATGAATGTCAAGATGTCCCCAAAGTGCTACACTTGTACTGAAGCAGACGCGCTCCGCCTCACATCTACAGCTTCCAAAGTCACTTATCCCACTTACACCAGTCGGGTAAATCAAAGTTAGCAGAGGGTCTAACTCGCAAGATCAAATCAAAATTAACAGTGAAATTAATAACAACAACAATAATAATAATAATAATTATTGTTATTAATAATGGATTAGATTATTAGCGCACACAGTAGATCCATTATTCCTTCACTCCTCATTCATACTTGGTGATGGTAAGCTACATATGTAGCTACAGCTGCCCTGGGGCAGACTGATGGAAGCATGGCTGCCATTTTGTGCCTACAGCCCCTCCGACCACCACCGAAACATTCACACACATCCGTACACCAGTGGTGCCCCCCACTGGTAAATTCTCTATAACATTAACATTCACTCCATCCTAGAAAACACCTGCATTTACATGCACTTACATATTCCTCATAGCCCTCTGCAGCTGCACCAGGGGTGTGCTGGTGAGCAGGGGGTGGTGCCATTCTCTGAGGTGGTCCACCCGCCGGGGGTCTGGTCCGGGGTGTCACAGCTCCCCTGCTGGGTGCTGCAGGAGGTCCTCCTCTGCCCGCCGGGGCGCCCCTCACTGCACCACCTCTGCCTGGGCCACCTCGGGTCCCTGCTCCTCTGGCCGCACCGCCACGAGGAGGCATACCCCTCCCCCTGGAGGACAGAGCGCAGACATGGATGACCTGCCGAGTTCAACTTTCGGAACAAAACTGAACCCATCCCTTTCATGTTTACACATTTTGTGTGTGATGAAACTCACCTGAGCTGTCCGGCAGGTGGGACTCCACGGCCTCTCCCCGGCATGCCCCCCCGGCCTCGGCCTCCATGCTCCTGCCCGCCGTTCAGGTAGCTCATCTCCATGAACTGCTCTTGGCAGATATCATCCATCATATCCTGCACACAGCAACAAGGAAATGGGGAGGATGAGAAACGAGAGCACAAGATCTGGGAACGGTTACGATGCAAAAATAGAAAGAAACGGGGGGGGGGGGATTACAGGGCTACTTAACCCCCCATCCAAATGAGTGGCTAACAGAGCAAATGGACAAAAAAGTCTGTGACTCAGAGTTAAGAGAGGAGGGGGTGGGATGTGGGTGGCTGGAGAGCATCCATCCATACTCCCAGTCTCTCCATCATGCACAACATGTAAATCTAATCCCTCCAACACTTCCTCGCAAGTCTGGCACGACGGCATCAGCGGCTACCTGCTTTTATCCACAGAAACAATAAGTTGCTGCAGGATTAGCGGAGCTGCCCGTCTGAGCAGCACAAATCCTGTAACGCAATCCGCTGCCTTTCTTCTGGGAGCAATCGCGAGGGCTGCTCTGTGACCCAATCAATTCTTTTTCATATATCAGTCCCCCAGCCAAGAGCGGTGACAGGACTCTAATGATGGCGAAAAAGGATGAAAAAGGTGTCGACTTGGATAAGCGGCGCAGACAGCAGCCTTTGATTTATCTGCAGCAAAAAGCAGTCAAACGCAAAGTCATTTGACTGATTCCAAACTCATTTCAGGAGGAGGATGCTGTGGCCTCGTCTGCTGCTGCACCTTCAACCGTTACTGTGTCCAGATCAACTCTCTAGAGAACACTGAAAATCTCTTTACAGACAATGATCTGCTTTAGCATCTACATTGGTTAGTTACGCAATAAAAAGGATTAAAAAGAACAAAGAATCCAGGAATACCTGAGCACAAATGCAGGCAAATCTCTCCAACACATCACATCCTCACGTTTTCTTAAAATCCAGCCCTGCTGCAAATGATGGTCTTCCTGCCTGACAGATTACAGCCTTTAATTGTAGCGGCAAGTGCTGCAGGGAACAGCTTTTTTCTGTTTTTACATAACGGCAATACCGACGTCACAACTGGTTCTCGGGTCCATTCATCTTTTAACTCTGATCCAAATGAGTCTCTCTTCTAAAGCAGCCTGTGCACTAATTAAAAACCCAGAGATATCTGGGAAGCCCTGGGCCTGGTTTGTTAGAGCACTACAAGCCTCAGCCAGGCTTTACAGATTTGGCCCGGGCTCAACTTTCTCAGTATAGACTCATAATGTAGGCGCTGTTGGCTGCGCGGGGGTGATTATGCCAACGTCTGTCGAGGAGCCGTCCATCTCCGGGCTGATTTGCCAGACTCAGGTAAAAGGTGCAGTGATGGACGTGGTGACGCTGACGCAGTGAAAGCGACCCAATTCCTCCCTCTTAAGCTGATTGCTGTACGTGCCTTGACTGGGCCATCGAGTGCGTTTGCTCCAGGTAAATACCCACTCAATCTCCTCCGTCTGTCCTACTGGGCACCTCACAGCTGTGTAAAGGGCACGCTCAGTCAAATCCAACTTTTTCCTACCGAGGACACTGCTTTCCCTCACCTCACTAATTAGAGATGCTGTGCAGCCTTTTTCATTTTCAACACTTCAAAAGAACATTTTTTTAAAACTCCAACAAGGGCATAAAGTGGCTTTAGTCGACTCCTTTCCTCCCCCCAGTCTGCTAGACTCGAGAAATTACTCCATTTAGAGCAGACATGATTAGTCCATTACTTGATTAAAAAATTAATTACCAACCATATTAATATTAATATCACAGCACTTTTCAATAAGCTAATTGAGGCATAGCCACGCTCCATCTTCCACCTCAGTTGTGATGATTTCTGTGCTTCATGTCTTATATATTCAAGTCAGTTAAAAATTTGGGGGTTTAGAGTGCAAGTTTGCTAAAAATATCTACTTGAGCTTCATGAAATTGGATTTTTATACCACACAGATCATTTAGTTAAGACTAGGGATGTATATTGTTATGATTTTGTCGATACTCTTGATACTTTAACATAATTTAGAGTAAAAAACTAAAGACATCACAGGATGTAAAAGGATCCAGTGGTCGAGAACGCTACTTTGGATGGTGTTGAAGAGGCCTAAACATAAAGGCAGGTGAAGGACAGCTGTGAGAATAAGGGAAGTGTGTCTGTCTCACTCCTCCATCATGGTTAGGTGACAGTGTCATGATTACGCTACGGTTAGGTAGACATTTAAAAGTAACAACAGTATCGTTAGTCCAGATTAACGCCCTGGTATTGTAAAGATTAGGAACCGGGAAAAGCGTTTTGTCATATATGGAGAGATGGTTGAAATGAATATTACCCAAATCACCAAGACTCAGCTTACTGGGAGACAGAGGCGAGGTGCCACAGCTGGACAAAGCAGCTTTTAGTGTGTTAAATACTGGACTTGTGCTTGCTTTATATTAATGTTATGGAAAGAACCACGGGCCCCAACCTTCAAAATGTGGAGAGAACGAATGATTAAAACTGCAACATGGGAGAAAATGCTGGAAAGATTTAACAGCAAATATGAGGTTGTGAAAGAACAATGGGAACGTCTTTGCTCTTATAGTCTGACAACTGCACATACAAGACATTTGGTCCAGGTTAAAATTCCCACCATCAAAATGTTGTAGTTTATATCCATTTATATTTTTTATGCCTCACTGTCTTTATGTTGTTCATGTTTGTTACTTTAAATGTTTTAAAATTAATTAAAAAAAAAAAAGTTATTATTGAAAAAGATTAGGACTAAACAATACTGGCACTCAGGCCAGGGGACTACAGAGGAAAAAATAGCCTTCTGGCTCATTCTGGCCTTTTTAACCATGTTTATTCATGTGTTTTTCTGAAATTGCATTGTCCCCTTTTTAAGGTGAGACGCTACAGGCAAATAGGGTAAAAAATATAGCTAACTGGTATCACCATGAAACTTTCCTGGTTTATTCCTCACGTTAGGGCTATCATTTTTTGTATTGCAAGTTCTCTAAAATTTTATGTTTAAATATGCAAATGAGGTGTTACATAGCCAAAAATGGGCTAATTTGCATACATTTCTAGGGGGAAAAAAAAGTCTAAACACCAGATTCAGCCAGGTTCAAAGTTCCTTTTGATTTTTGTTCACATTTTAAAGTCAAAGATTTTTACAGAGGGGATTTTGGATATCTCTATCATTTCACAATTTAGAGCTGGGGTCTCCAAGTCAGGTCCTCGGGAGCTACTATCCTGTAATTATTAGAGCATACTCTCTCCTACACAACCTGAATCAAATGGCTAATTCCCCCCGTGCACGTCATTCAGCTTTGCAGAGGTCTGGTAGCGAGCAATTTGTTTGTGTTGAGGAAGGGATGCAAACAAAATGTGCAGGATTGTAGCTCAAGGACTGGAGTTGGAGACCCCTGATTTAGAGTATACTGTCAACAACCAGAAAAAAACTCATTTTTTGGCATATTTTTGGGATGAAATGTTCTATAAATCAGGCTGTGAGTGAGATATCAAAAAATCCTTCAGTAAAAACTTTAAGAATACAGTCAGGAGCTAAACTTGAAAGTTTGGTTTCTGTAAGTGCTCCTGAAGTGGAGATTTTTCTACCCAGAGTAAGAGAAAAAACTAATTTTGAGAAAACTGCAACTTTAGCTGCATTTTGAGGGGATTTGGGTGCATCAGACAAAATATCATGAAATAAACCTAAAATGTTTGACGTTTTTTTTACACTCGACTAAAAGAAAACATGTTGAAGGGGGGGAAAAAAATCTCAAAATTGACCAGGGGATGAAAAAAAAACGGGGGTTTTGCCTTTAGTTTCTCCCCTTAAATAAACTAAACTCTGTATACATCCCTAGCAAAGACTGGGCTGGTTTTTGGAAGCAGCAACATCAAATAAAAATTGCTACCAGGTGGTGTAAACTTACAGGAAACAGGAACTTTTTGACCTCCTCCATGGCGTGTGCCATGCGCATGTAAGCGTCTGGCACGGGGGCGAACACCTCGATGAACACGTGCAGCTCCATGGACAAGTGGGCATACTTGGGCTCGCCGCCTCTCCTCAGCTCCTCCTCCTGCAGGAAGGCAACATGGTGTCAGCAAGCAACTAATGGGAAATTAAATAAATCATGCAAGAAGTAATCGCATTTTATCTGCCTCAGAAGGCATGGAGGTGTGATGTTTCCCTCCCTTATCTCACACTAGCAGATAACAGGTTTAGCAGGCTTGAAGATTCCTGGACAGACGTGCAGTGCCATACGCCCTTGGCTTTACGTTAACATCTGGGCTCCCTACCTCTCACCTTCTCCAGCAAAGCCCAGATGTGCATTTGCCTCATGTGCCCTTAGAACAAGTGCATAACTCGAGGAATGTGTGTACCTTGGCTTTGTCCCTCATAGATCCTTTGCCCAGCACAGAGATTTTGGCTCCAGTCTCCTCCTGCAGACGTTTGATTGTGTTGCCCTGAGGTCCCAGAATCTTCCCCACAAAATTGAACTAGAGAAAAACAAAGCAAAGCAAAATTAGCCTGACAATCAAAGCAGGCTTTATACCCACAGAACTGAAGCAGCGGTCGCTGTCAGGGGTCTCGTCGCACATATTGCAGCCTTAAGTGGTAGATTTGCCAGACAAAGTCGATATCAGCCCTGGAGGGTTGTAACGCCGTCAGCTGCTATTCGCTACAGTCATCAATGCAACCGAGTCACAGCCCACTTGCAATATAAAGCTGGGATCTTTCATTTCCTCAACCCCTCAACAAAGTAATAACCATGTCTTACAATTAGCTGTCACCGCCAGCTACATTTAGCAAAAAGCTGCCCTAAAAGAAGCAGCTCTTTCCCCGGGGTTGTAAAAGTAGCTTCTATGATCTGAAACACAAATTAGCTCCATCATCCCTGATGCTACTGAAATTATGTCAGGGAGATCAGACGGCTGTCACAACCCCAGCGACCGCTCTCGTTTATCATATTGATCCTGCTTGCTGTGGGAAGAATCTTTAAGTCTAATTATTTCTAATAAAATCAAGCAGATTACATTCACTTTTGAGTTTCTAAACCAGCCAGAGCCAAACGGTGCAACTCTGGCAGACAAACTTGTGCAAACACATTTAAACGGTACAGATATCCTGCATCAGCTGATGTGTTTCGAGTTTCACTGGACAGATTATCAAATGCGACCAGATGAACGCTCATGAGGTCACAGGATGAAGCAAAGTTAAGCTTTACTTCAAATTAAAACAAGACCTGAACATGGAGTGCAATGAACAGCCATCCTCATTACAGCTAAATTAACATTTTGGTCCATTTGATGATATTTTAAAACGTGCAAGTATGGGCTGTAATTATAGTCTGGAGCTTCGAGATCAAGAGTTGAGAGGAGTAATTTGAGACTCCCAGGTAACCCATGGCTTTGTGTAATTGAAACACAGCAGCAGGGTAAAATTAAATCAAGAGGAGTTCACAGAAGAGGAGGAAAGACAGAAAGAAAAGCAGGGCAAAGAAGGCTCACCTTCGGGTACTGTTTGACAGGTATGAGCACTCGCTCCTTAAGTTTGATGTTCTTTGTTGTGAAAAGGTCCAGGTAGGTCTCTGCCTCCTTTTTAATCTCTCCTTTCTGGATTCTATCGATTTCTAGAAGAGGTTAAAAAAAACAAACAAAAAACCCATCAGTTTTGATGAACCAAAAGGCACTTATTTAAGATCTCAAAACAATCACAAGAAGGATTAACAGAGCCATTTGTACATTTCTAACCCACAAAGCAAAAGTATTTCAAGTGCCTGAACACATTAACTCATTTTAGTCATCTTAAAAGGGTAAAAGTCTACTAAACCATTGAAAAACAATTATTTAGACACTGTGTTCATACAGTATACGGATTTGTTGCTTTTCTCTGCCATAAAAAGCAGAATATCCTTTGGCTTTTCAGCTGCAATTCTCAAAACAAAATGATCCGACATGGACCGCTCATAAAGAGTCAAGCTTAATCCACCATCAAAATACCATTAAAAACTGTTTTCACACACAGTTTAAACAGCATTCTGAGAGATAATTTCCTTTTCCCCCTACATCTCCACCGTGGAGCACAGCGGTGGCAGCGTTTTCACCCCCTCAAACCACCACCTCTATCCTGGCCGTGACATCTCCTGAGTCTGCGATGTGCAAACACGTCAGCTGCACCACAGTCAACCAGCTGCAGATCCAAGGGAGGCTTCGGTAGACGTTTCACCGAGACCAACTCGCAGCACATCCTGACACACTTTGTCATACTTTAGATTCCAGACATGTAGCCTAGATTTTTGCATATCCTGTAAGACAAACACGCCAACTAAAATTATCAGCCAGGCTCCCTGACGGGCTGGTGTGGAGCAGGAAAATACAGGCTAGGCTTTAGGAGAGGTTTACAACCACACAGGCAACAGCACACAAAACTAACCCTTCAGATCGTTTATGATTTCCATTTAAAAACATCATTGTAATGGCCATGTAGAGACAAGCAGCACTTATAAATTGCTTCATTATCAAAACCACTCTTTGATAAAGACATTATTTACACAAAAAGCCCAATTATAAGAGATCAAATTATTACTTTTGTTTTCATAATTAAAAGAAAAGGTTGCATATGGCCACAGAGAGACACGCGCATAACACAGGTTGTGTTTGTTGTTTTTTCCTCCTTAACACAAACTATAGCCCCGGATCAATCACAGCTGCAACCGCCCCCACCCCCCCGGTAAGAGCACTCCAACGGCGGGAGACACCAGGACTCCAGCCTCCCTCACAGTTAGGCCGCCTCTCTTTGCTTTCGAGGAGAAGTGTGACCCCGGGTTTTCACACGGTCAGTTGCGCACGTTTTTCGACTCAACTCTCCCAGGAAACGGTACGACGCAGAAAACAAACGTTTCGTCCAGAAAAACCATTAGAAATTTAAACTTTGAACTCTGCACGAGCCACCCCCTTCCTCCACGGTATGAGAGGTATCAGCAGCGACGTGTCGCAGCTGCGCGAGGGGAAGCGGAAATTATTAAGCTGTGTATGTGGGGTGAAAAAATCGTGTCTCCCTCTGTGACGCCGTTTAAGCTTTGGGCTGTTTACCGTTTCAGACACAATTCATTAAACTTGCGTTTAACTATCTCACATGTATCACGCGCGCCATGTTTTAATCATATCTGGGAGGACTTGGTGTCAGTGCTGCGGTCACGGGCCCGACACAGTTCGCGTCCCGTTCGCAACCACATGGCGCTAAATGCGTCCAGGTGTGCTTGTGTAATTTGGGAACATTTCTTTTCCCTGCTGTTTGTGTCCTTGTTTTGAGTCGAAGCGTAAACAACTCCATGTAAAACCACACAAACACATTTCTTTCTCATTTACCTGCGTTTAAAAGTTTCGTGGCGTGCGTGAAAGATGAGTCCAGGCTGTCCTTCTCCGCCAGAAGCTCTGGGAGATATTTATCTTCGTTCTCCATCTTGTTGAATGCAAAGCGATAGGAGGAGGAGGGGGAAATCAGTATCGATGCAACAAAAAAAGCGTAAAAACTCCAGTAATAGTAGAGGGGGAGAAAAGGGAAAAAGTAGTCCGGTTATGTAACTATAGAGTGCGGCGTATCCCCTGTGCAGACGGCGCTTTGCATGTGGCTACCGGCCGTTTTCTGGGTCGGACGGGTCCGCAAATTTGCCTCGTTGTGGTTTCCCAACCGATTCGCTCCCTCTTTTCAGCAGCGCTGGCTGGTAGGAAATGGGAGAACAAAAGCGGTGAGAGAGTAGAAGAAGAGAGATACGACTCTAACAGACGGAAATGAGCTCAGAAGGACGTAGTTGTCCGGATTGACACCGCCTACTGCGCGCCTGTGTGAACGTCTCGAATCTCCACCACCCCAATCACATTTCCCACTGACACTGGTTTGAAACGCAGCAGTTTTTCCCAGATTATACAAATATCCAGAATGCAAAAAAGCATCGATGTCTTCTGATACTTTTTTCACTTTAAGGTAAACTCAATGAAACTTTCTTAAGTATTCCTGTTTATGAGAATCAGAACTTTAAGAGCTAACAGATTAAAAACCATATTTTAAGGCATCACCTTAGAGGTTTACAGGAGTTTTGGGGAAAGAAGCTTACAAATAATGTGTTTAATTTATATAAAGCCTGTCGGAAATCTAGAAAAAAAAAATCAGACTAATAACAGAGCTCTTACAGCTTTGTTTGGAATTATTTGCATGCAAGCATAATATGTATTGCTCTATGAGACCTTTTCATAAAAACTGTGATTAATTAGTGAACAAAAAGTCCAGTTAGGCCGAGCTGCCCTGAATAAGTAGGGCTTTTATATGAGGCTCTCTATTGCCCCTTAGTGGTAGTTCTGACTATGACATATAAGTGACTGAGTAGAGACCCATACTTACTCTAATCATCCGTTTTCCTCTCACCAGCATATTGATTAAAAATGCTTACATGTGAGTGAGAAGCGTAGTAAGGAGAATTTCTGGCCAACACATCTCAAGGATTGATTTCTCCCACTCAGCCAGTGGTAATGAACCCACAGTGCTATTCAGTGAAGCACAAGGGGGTCGAAGGTTAGAGCCGGCCTATGCATACAAAGCGAGAAAAGACCATTTCCTCTATGCTGGGTCTTTAACGTACACCGAAGCGTACTTTAGGTGCGGCCAGATGCTCTTTGAGAAAATAGAAAGAAAAAAAAAAACTGTTGGTGATTTGTCAGTCCACCGCTGGAGTGAAAACTATTACGATCGACCGCAGGTGTACCCAGGCATGCATCTGCTCAAAACAAACGAAGGAAAAAATTGTCTGCAATAAACACTTATGGGAGACCAAAGACCCGCTCTAACTATCTGCGCTCAGTTTGATCTATCTCCGACCATTACAGTGTTATTAGTGTTTGGGGTTGCAAGGTTGCTCTGACTCCTCTTGTCATTGACAGAATGAATTGCCTGTGAGTTGAATTTCAATTGGCTCATAAAAGGAAGACTTACTTCTCTTGGCAGGTGGAGGAGTTCCAATCTGATAGCTTGCACATTTGCCTTCTGCTTATGTGGGTCTCCCAACATACAGGACCACAGTCTGGGGTAAACAGGGGCAGATGGAGGGAGGTAAACACTGGCGTTAGGCTAATATAAGCCGCCACTATCCCAGATCTTTGCATATGATCATTTTTCATGCCCCATAGGTTTCAAAAACAGAGAAAAAATGGTAAGGATTCAATTCCCTCCCTGAGTTTCATCCCTTACAAGGGAGACAGCATTTAGAGCATCATGGGAATGTGAAACTCCACTAAAAGTCAAACTAATGAAATTCTTAGCAGCTCCTTATGGTAAGTGTCACTTCTATTTTACAAACTGCATAATAACCAGAGTAAAACCTAACACCCTCTGTGAAGATGTACAGCACAGCTGTTAAGTAGCTCTTTAGTTTGGATGCTTCTATACTCAATGCTGACATTTAGATGATAAGTTTGACTTGTCAGTAGAACCTGCGCTGGGCTGGCAACCTGTCCAGGGTGTACCCTGCTTTCCAACTAGTAGCTGCTGGTATAGGTTCCAGCTTCCTCTGTGACCCTGCATTGGAAGATAGATGAATGAATGAATGAATGAATGAATGAATGAATGAATGAATGAATGAATGAATGAATGGATGGATGGATGGATGGACAGACTTGTCTATAGACAACTTTCATGGACATTTCTGGTTTACTTCAGCAGTGGATCAGTTTCTGCTAAGCATTTCTGGTCAAGTAAGATCAGCGTTCATTTCAGAGACCGTAAAAAAAGGATACGAACCTTCCGCTCACGTGACCCATTGGTTTCTGAAGAGCTAAAAATGAAGCCAGTTGGGCGTTCCAATCATCGCCATCTTTGCCGATTCGCGTGTGTGTAATCTCTCCCGGAAATGACAAAAATGGGCAAAGCACGGCCTTGGGACAGCTGACATACTCTGGGCTAAATGTTAACCGAGCTAACTTTAAACTAACTGGAGCTAATGAAGATAAGCCTCCTAAGCGGTGGGCTAAAGGCAAGACACGCTTAGACTTGCTATTAGCTGACTAAAAACTGCCATTGTGCTACCCTGTTGTGGTACCTTATCGAGAGCAAACATGGTGCTAACTTGGAGCCACCGGCCGGCATCCGGTCTGCCGCATGTCAATCAAAAGGACACGCCCCTAATTATGTGTAATTTCAAGATTAAATAACATTTAAATGGATGAATGATAAAAAAAAAAAATCCCCCCCGCACAGTTGACATGAAGGTAAACTTGACCTATTAAATGATTTTCTAAACCGGGCTGCAAACATGTTTATTTCTGCTTTGAAGTTGGCCTTTTTAACATGGGAGTCTGTGGGGATTTGCTATGTTTTGCAGCCAGTCCCCAGCGGATGAAGGGTGAACTACAAATATTTCCTTTTTCCAGGTAGCTTCACAGTTGGCCATTTAATTGAATAGAGATGTCTCTAAAATGGTAACATTGTCATTTATTTCTTATTAAGCTACGACATTAAACTGGGAGAATAATATAATGAAATGACCTACTGTTACAATTAGCAAAATATTTTTATATTTTGTTGAGTCAGTAGTGATAAACAGGAATGCCATTGACTTACATAGCGACAAAGTTAGCTGTGTTGATACACTAACACAGCAGTTTAGTGTACATGAAGGCAGATGTTCAACCAAGCCAGTGTTTGAATGATTCCGGTCAAAAGGCTTCTGGGTGGTTACAGAGGATGGAAAGGTGGAGACTACAGCTGTATATGTGGACCCAACTGTCACGCAGCCACCATGGTAAGTTTGCTCACTTTACAACGTTCATATTTATTCGTTTTCACAAGCTGCTACAACTACATACGGCACAATATGTCCCAGAACCCTTTTTGGGTTTCACAATATCCATTTTTCAGTCATCGAGTTCAGGAGCTCTTTGTATGTTTGTAGCTAATTTGCGTATGTCCTCAGTCTAAAATACCCTGTATCAATGTTAACCGGAAATCCTTGGCAGAAACTAACAGACATAATTCTGGCCTGACTACTTAATTCATCCTAAGTAGGACAAGAATACATTGTATATTCCAACCATGCAATCTTTCCAAAACCCACACATATAACTCAAAATCATAAATTCACATTGAGACAGATCTGGGTCAGGCCATAACCAGCTGAACCAATAGATATTGTGATTTTACTCTTAAGAGAATAATTTCAACAGCTGCTGACATTAAATGGAAAGTCAGAGAATAATTAAAGTCAGTAGGACTTATCCTCCGGTGGCCTTGAATGTCTCAACCAAATGTCATTGCAGAGCATAGTTGTGGCAACGTTTCACCTGATATCACAAATGTCAGCCTCATGGTGGCACAAGAGAAAAGGTCAAAGGATCACCAAAGTAATTAGGATTATAGAAAATACCAGTCTGCTTAGATGTTAAGATTTTACTGGGGTAGGCAAAACTTGTGACCTGATGTCATTAAAAGAACTTCTTTGTGGATAACTGAGGTTGTCACACAATTTCATAAATAATCCCCTGCGAATGCTGGAATATGTCAATTGTGGACTGGCCAATTATTAAACTCCTGCACCGCTTGGTTAAAAACATCCCATCCCATGCTGAAATAATGGTTGCCATAAAGGTGGTATAAATCAAAACATGTTTTCTAGATTTAATCCAAGTGGAAAACCACTGCAGGTTGCATGATATCCAATTTTAAAGGAAAGTCTTTCATCCATGCGCTATACCTTCCAGGTCAATAATACCCGGGAAACAGAGATAAAGTGGAAGTGGTGATGGGACAAATAGAAGGAGAATAAGAATTTGTAAGCTTAAATCCTGTAGTCCACACAATGTCAGCAGAGAGTTTTCCTTTTTCTGCGGAGGTTTAGGCAAGAAAGCAAGTGGGAGAGTGGAAAAGATAGCTGGGTTCTGTCTGAGGGTCACGCTCAGTTTAGCATCGCTACAAGGCCAGAGAAACCTTTTTTTCCCCATGAAAGCTTTCAGAAATGTCACACCTGCTTAGGTCTGTAACACCACCCCACTACCCCCTCCATCTCACACACTCCCTACACCTCCCTCAACACTCACTCTTCCACCACAGAAAACAAGCTCTCCTTTCAGCCTGTCCACACCCCTGAAACTGCTCTCAGTTCATGTTGTTTAGAGGATGCGACTATCTTAAGCCTTCAAATTTGAACATGCCTTCACATTTTCATTGGTTGGTTTGAATTTTGATAGATGTCCTGTGTTTTCTGGGTAAAAAAAAAAAAAAAACACAAATTTGAATTGCTGTCCTTGCTCTGCTACTCAGAGGCAAGGGTTCAGGGGAAAGCCATTAGTGAGGGTACTTATGTATTCTGCTGGTTCTGCAAAAGGTAGGGAGAAACCTGGGCATCGACACAGCAGCTTAGAAATTTTAATTTGCCTTATTAGCAAAGCAAAGGTCTAAAGAGCATGGCAGGTGAGATCACAACATCTTTTAATTCAATGAATAATTAATACAACATTTCAGGTTGTGTTATTCCTGACAAAACTGAGAAAAAGCAGGGAAATGACACTTTTGTCCTGTGAGATACACTACTATACAGTAGCACAGTTTTCTCATTGTAATTGATTCCCATTATTCAAGTTATGCAATTACAGACAATGAAATTAAAAAACACTGTCATGCTTTAATATACTGTATAAAAGTTTTATTCAGGACAACCATACAGATCAGAGATGTCCAATCTTGGTCCCTGAAGCTGCCCTCTTGCAGGCTTTAGATATTTTCCTGCTCCAACCCACCTGATTTAAATGTAATGAATCTTCTCAACAGCTTGTTGTCAAGTTCTACCCAGGCCCTGTTAATGGCCCATTAATCTGAGTCAGTTGTGTTGAAGCAGGAGAGATCTAAGGGCACATTCACACCAGCCTTTTTGATTCGAATCAAGGTCCGTTTGCTTGGAAAGTCAGCTTTGTTTGGGCCTATTGTGAATGCGCAGACAGACTCTGACTTTGACCAAACAAGCAGTCCGCCTACAAACACAGGTCTCGGTCTGCTTCAAGTGGACCAAATGCAGAAAGCGGACTACTGTACAACTGCCATGCTGTATTTGGTTCAGCATGGCATTGTGGGTAAATATTATAAACCTTGGCCATTGTTGGTAAACGCTACCATAACATACTAAACTACAGTAGTGTTGTTCTTTCTAAAGAAGTCCTACATGGTGGCTCATGGTCAAACGTGGAGCAACGACAATGTGAAAGCTTTAAAAGCTATATGGCCAGAAGAAAACATCCCAGTTCCTAGTTTGTACAGAAATAATCCAGTTTTTAAAGTAATTAGGTATGAAATGGAGGCTCTGGGATATGCCCGCACAGTAGCCCAGTGCCACACTAAAGTTAAAAAAAAAAAAAGTCAATGTAAAAGTACATGACATGCTTGGAAGAAGTGGCAGTTTCTAAGCAATCTCGGTCCGGGAGATCACCCCCACCCATCAACTGAGTTGAATCCCCAGTTGGACCGTTTCTAGTGGACTATCCTGGTGTGAGTTTACCCTAAAACCTTCAGGACTGTAGGCTTCAAGGGCTGGAATAGATATCCCTTCAATAGGCAATTTGAATGGATTGATCTTCAGATCAAGGACATGTGTCTTTTCTTTGTCTTGCTGAAAAAACAAGACCTTTTCCAGTAAAAGAGATGTTTAGAATGGTATAGAATAGTCAGTCAGTCATTTTCTATACCGCTTAGCCAGTTCAGGGTTGCTGGAGCTTATCCCAGCTATTATCAGGCGAGACCTGACCCTGGACAGGCCGCCAGTCTGTCGCAGGGCCAACACAGAGAGACAGACACCCATCCACACTCACATTCACTCCCAGGGACAATTCAGAGTAGTGCAGCCCTGTATAGAATATTTATGTTGTATTTGACATGGTGGCTGTACAGATGTGCAAGTTTTTGGTTCTTGGTTTGATCCCTTTGCATACACTATAGAAACTTTAAGCATGATGTAAGCTGGGAATGATGAAAGCTGACACTGTGTGGTCCTAATTGATCATGCATCCTGGCTACTTGGCCACAGGGACATCCCTTTGGCTGACTGGTTGGTCCGCTTGACTCTTACCCAGGAGGCTGGGGACTGAACCCCTCCTGGGCTCATCCTGCGTCCTCCCACACTGGCGTTGTTGGCAGGATCCATGTAGCACTAGTGGTGGGTTCTTGCTTCACACACTTTGGCTTATAGAATTGAGAATCTGTCTTCACCCTAGCCAATGGTAATGAGATGATAATGTCACTCTGTATTGTATTTGCTGGATGCATCAGTTTAAAATAAGAGATTAGGGACAGTTTGTGCATCTGCTGGGGTGTTTTGCTTCTTTTCTGCTTCCTTATGGCTCGAAGTATAATGCTGCATTAGGCACTAGTAAAACTTTATCTGCCTGGGACACATGCCACAGCACATACATCTGCAGTCATGATCTGTGTTCCTGGCCAAAATCCAGAAAATTGGGATTATACTTTTGAAAATAACGCTATCTGTGTAGTTTGTGTTAACTAGGCCACGTCTGAACCCTCAAGGCAGAGGAAACTGTTTACACAAACACAAAGTTTTTGTTCATAATCAGTGTTTGGGTTTCTGTGCAGGTATGGTTTTACCTGTTTGTGTGTGCAACAAAGCAGACACTTCCTAGTGAATTAGTATATATAACGCATGCCTTACTCAGGGGCTTTTCTTCTCTATGTCACACTTTTATGGAAGTGCTCTCCTCCTTCCTGCTGAAGATACACCTACACTATTGATTTATGTTAGCCAGCCACCTTTGTTGAACCTAAATGAAAATGTAATAAGTTGTTTATAGACATATATATGTCTGCATATAATGCCCTGTGGCTTGTTAGTTCTTTTTTTTATTTCCATTGTTACCTATGGGAAAGCTCTCAGCTATCAAGTTTGCATCCAGGCTGTGTCATCAGTAAGTAAACAGTAGTGGCAGGGGGAATTATTTAGGCTGTCAGACAGTGCTGCTGTGCCAAACAGATGGAGGGAAGATGTTGCTCTGCTGTAAGCAAACTTTGTCAGTATGGTGGAATTTACTCGACCGTCATGTATGAACAGACTCCTGACTTCCTTTTGATTATGAATAGGGTCTTTGTGGTTCTTAAAGCCCATTTGTGGAGATTTTTTTTTTTTTTTAATAGATGTCAGCATTTTGTTTTTCTGGTTGCAGAGTGGCAGAGAGGGGGCATTGAGTTACTGAGGATGACCTGGGAAAACCCATAAAAATTACACTGTAGTAACTCATTGTCATGAATTCCTTTGCCAATGATGCTCAATAAAAAATATGACCCAAAACCCCCAAAAGTTGGGATGCTGTGTAAAACGTAAACAAAAACAGAATGAAAAACTCCACATCTTATTCCTAGTTGAACATAAACAACGTATCAGATGCTGAAACTGAAACTTTTTACCATTTCATTGAAAATATTAGCTCATTTGATGGAAGCAACGAATGTCAAAAAATTGCACAAATGTCACGAAAAGGCTGGAAAACAGGAAAGGCATATGACAACTAATTAGATTAACTGTCAACAGGTTAGTAACATGAATGAGTGTAAAAGGAGCATTCAGGAGCATAACGATACTATTTTGCCAAAAGTATTTACTCACCCATCCAATTCATCGGCATCAGGTGTTCCAATCACTTCCATGGCCACAGGTGTATAAAATGAAGCACTAAGGCATGTAGACTGTTTTTACAAATATTTGTGAAAGAATGGGTCGGAGCTCAGTGAATGCCACCATAGGACTGTGATAGGATGCCACCTGTGCAATAAATCCAGTCATGAAATTTCCTCGCTCCTAAATATTCCACAGTCAACTGTCAGCTGCATTCTAAGAAAATGGAAGTGTTTGGGACCGACAGCAACTCAGCCACGAGGTGGTAGGCAATGTAAACTGACGGAGTGGGGTCAGCAGATGCTGAAGCGCATAGTGTGAAGAGGTCGCCAACTTTCTGTAGTCAATCACTACAGAACTCCAAACTTCATGTGGCCTTCAGATCAGCTTAAGAACGAGAACAGTGTGCAGAGAGCTTCATGGAATGGGTTTCCATGGCGAGCAGCTGCATCCATCCAACATCACTAAGTGCAATGAAAAGCGCCAGATGCAGTGGTGTAAAGCAGCTGCCTCTGGACTCTAGAGCAGTGGAGGCGTTCTCTGAAGTGACAAATCATTCTTTTCCATCTGGCAATCTGATGGATGAGTCTGGGTTTGGTGGTTGCCAGGACAACGGTACTTGTCTGACTGTGTAAAGTTGTAAAGTGTTAAGTTTGGCGGAGGGGGATTATGGTGTGGGGTTTTTTCAGGAGCTGGGCTTGGCCCCTTAGTTCCAGGGAAAGGAACTCCGAATGCTTCAGCATAGCAAGCCAATTTTGGACAATTCCATGCTCCCAACTTTGTGGGAACAGTTTGGAGCTGGCCCCTTCCTCTTCCAACATGACTGTGCACCAGTGCACAAAACAGGTCCATAAAGACATGGATGCAGAGTCTGGTGTGGATTAACTTGACTGGCCTACACAGAGTCCTGACTTCAACCCGATAGAACACCTTAGAGTGGATACTGAAAGCCAGGCCTTCTCGTCCAGCATCAGTGTGTGACCTCACAAATGCGCTTCTGGAAGAATGGTCAAAAATTCCCATAAACACACTCCTAAACTTTGTGGACAGCCTTCCCAGAAGAGTTGAAGCTATTCTAGCTGCAAACCCTATGGATTAGGAATGGGATGTCACTTAAAAAGGAAGTTCAGGATTTTTGACATAGGGCCTCATTTTCGAGTGAGCCAGGATGCTACTTATCACTGGAGACAGCTTCAACATATTTCATTCCGTTATTCTCGTTCCAGGAGGTTGCCGCTGCTAATGATAGTGTAAGTTAATAGGAATCTGCTAGCCTGTCATTAAAACCAATCTTATCCACTCCACAGAACATCAGAGGCAAATAATTTCTAACTTCTGTGTATGTCGTGTTAATAGAATAATGTTACAAATAAAACTAACCTTGCATTTCATTGCATTTTGATTGCTGCTGCTGAGACATTTTACACAGTTGTACTTCCTGTATTTGGCAGCCAAGTGATATCATCTGCTGCTACATACATGAAGGAATTTGATCACACAAATACTGTATACAGTCAAAACTACAGCCATGTCTGAAAAGCATGAGGATGTGTTGGATTTTGAAGACGATTTATAACTTTTTTCACCAAAATAACTGCCACCATATCTCTATGAACCGGGATACACTGACAAAGGCAGCAACACTACCATCCAGAGGCAAAGTATATAATTCCGCAGCTGGTAAGAAACTAGTTCCTAAATATGTAATCCAAAATTTGTCATAGTTTTCTTGTTTAACACATGAGTTTACAAGATTAACACAGCATTTAGTCTTAAATTAACTGATTTATCAGTCAAATTAACAACATAAATCTATTATCATGGCATTATTTATACTTGATTTGTCAAGTTTAAAAATAACTTGGCTGCTGGTTCACCTTGTCACATCAGCAAATAAAACACCCCAGTCAGACCTCAGATTAGCTGGAGACTATTGCCACAGTGATGCAGCAGCATCAAACAGGGCTAACAGGCCGTTTTATTTGTCTACATAGATTCCCTCCTCTCTGTCTGCTGAACACTGCTTATAAACCACAAATACTCTCAATAATCTCAAAAACCAAAGCAGGATTTAGCATTTGGTTTTGGGTTCTAATAATCAAAATGCATTTAGGCCTTGAAAGGCTGGCTGCAGATGGAGATCAGAGGCCCTTCTAAGCTGTCAGAGCCCTGGAGAGACTGCCGAGACATCTCTTTCTTCCCCTTTACCTGCCTTCTGCCTTCAAGGGCATTTATGCAAATACAGCTGTAATTCATCCTACATTCAGTTTTTTAACATTGTAAATGATACACTTCTCTGCATAGAGCCTCTTCAAAGAGGCTATTCTTTTAGGGTAAAATTGAGGAGGAAAAGAGAGAAGAGAAATCCTGCTTTTAAGCTTGTTTTCAGGGTTGCCTTTGATCGAGGTCTGAGTATGCATGGATGTGTGTAAAGACATGTATGTGTATGTGTGTGCTCAGTGTACATGTGCTCATAGAAACAGTAGGGGGGGGGAAAGGAGAACACTATGTTGTCCAAAGCCAAAGATTTGTTGCCAGCTACAACCAGCTGAGGTACATGAGTGTGTGCATGTGGAAATTAAATGGTTTGGCTTTTCCCCCCGTGAAAGACACACGCCTCAGATGGGATTCTGAGAGCAAACAAACAAACAACAAACAAAAGAATCTACTTTAACTATTGCTGCTTTACTCCCCAAATCCCCATGCATCATTCTGCTTTCAATGTTTTGTGCACGCAATGATGGCACAAAAACACAATTTGTCACCTCACTGCAGAAAATATTACCTAAAATTATTCATTGATATTTGTCTGGAAATGCTTCTTTTTCCTTCCAAGGATCAATAGTCCTGTTATCCAACAGTAAAATAGTTAATCAAAGTAACATCTGGCTTATTTCATAAACTCTGACTGTCTTCCCTGGTTTTTGTTTGAAAAAACGAGGATGAGAACAAGTGTGGGAGTTAAAGTATCTCACAGTCTTGTTCACGAGTGTGAGAACAATGTAGTCGGAGATCCACAAGTGGATTAGTTCGGCATTCCCAGTGTTGTGGGCTCAGCAGTCTTTCACAATGCAGAAGGAACTCATCCAAAAGGGGTAGTTCTTGGTATACTGGTCAACTTACAGTCGTCCTCAAAATTATTCATACCCTCCAATTAAGAAAGGGGGAAAAATCAGCTGAAATAAGTTGAAATTGACAAAAGAAATAATAAATAAAAATTCTATGAAAATAATAACACTGATTTTGAAATACAAAGAAT
This sequence comes from Atherinomorus stipes, assembly GCA_023101725.1. Classification (NCBI taxonomy): domain Eukaryota; kingdom Metazoa; phylum Chordata; class Actinopteri; order Atheriniformes; family Atherinidae; genus Atherinomorus; species Atherinomorus stipes. The sequence continues at coordinate 46,443 of JALJCO010011527.1, forward strand.
AAAACAAGTAAACAAGCATGATGGGGCTGGTAAGCTAAAATTTTCTTGAGCAATCCTTAGAGCCAATCACTGCAATCACATGTTTTCTGTAATGCTCACAAAGACTTCTACACTTGTTGACAGGTATTTTGGTCCACTGTTCATGGGAAAGGTGCTCTTATGTGCAAATATATTTGCAAATCATATGAGCTAAAGATTTATAGTTTTGTCAAGTCAAAGGAACAAGACATATCTTTCAAAACTCTGTACCTTTGACTGACATTTATTTTGTACATTTCTGGAGCCATTGTTGCTCTGCAGTGACCAGAAGCTGAGAAACTGAACTTTACAGATTTTTATTTATTATTATTATTATTATTATTATTATTATTATTATTATTATTATTATTATTATTATTATTATTATTATTATTATTATTATTATTTATTAACAAGACTGACTGACTGATTATTGTTGTTCAGGAAAAAGAAGAGAGAGAGCGTCATCATATACAGCCATTTTTGTATCCAGTGGCTGCAACACATAAAAAAACAATAGTTGCACATTTAAACTTACCACTCAAATGTGGGAATATCTGCTCACACTAAAAATGGCCTGCATCAAGCCATGAAACATTTCAGCATTTATTTTACCCCATTTTTTGTACTAATTTGACAAAGGTGTCATTATTGTTGTGTTTTTTGATGTCCACATGTCCTCTGTTGGAAGCAGATCAGACCAAATTGATTCCAGGACCCTCCTCTTCCTCAGCCATGCCTTTGTAATGTGTGCAGAATGTGGCTTTGCTTTGTCTTGTTGAAAAATACAGCTCAGATCACTATGAACACAAACAAATCATACTCCATATGATTTTCCATGTAAGGCTACTTGGCACAAACAACAAAGAGGACATCAATCAAAACCCTTGGGGGAGCCTTTTCTGTTTTTTCCCCTCTGTCTTCTCAGATGTCAAGAACTCCAGCTCCTTCTTGTCGTTTTGGGTAATCCTGTTGTTTGGCAGGCTCGACCCCCTCCTCGCATCAAGGTTACAAGGTCCTTCTTGACTGTCAAGTCAGATTTGTCTAGCTTGGCTTTTAGTAAAAGCACACACAAACAATGATTGCCAGAATAAGAATGCGCTAAAACACGAGCTGTGGGCGAGGCGAAGGGTGAGCCCTCTCGACTCAAACAACACCTGGATGTAGACAGCTGCCATGATGAGAGCTGATGTGGCCTCAGGCACCTCCAACTCTGCATTTTCAATGGACTCACTCACCTACCTGAAGTGTATCCCACAGCGGGGGGAGGGGGGCAGGATGACCATCTACTCTCAGCGGCCAAGGTTGGGTGAGTTTGTTTTAGCTTTGTTTTGAAGTTTTTTGGTAACTCTCTTACTGTGTTCGGTGGAGTTAGCAGCGTTCAGCTTCATGTTTTTCCATTTGGAAGTAGCGGCTTCATAAAGCCAATTGTATATTGCTGGAAATGCCACCGAATAACCACTGAACCTCCATTTTCTATGGTGTCCCCTTTGGGCCATGGGATGTGAGCAAATATTTGCATGAAAATACCTCTAAATGCATTAATAAATTACTGCAAAAGACTCCACCGAAGATAGTAAGTTATGATCAAAAGGAGATACATAATTTATTAAAACTGCTCTCAGACTGCTTGCAGACAGCCTGTCTACCTTTATGACTTCATAATTTTCCTTTTTAATTTCGTTCCTAGTTAGGGCTGGCTTGGGTGACCCTTAACCGTCCTGAGAGTTAAGCTGCTTAAGGCTTGGACTGCTGGGGGCTGTCCATGATTCACTGAGCACCTCTCTACACTCACCTCTCTTAACTTTACTGTATTTTTTGTAAAAATGTGACATTATTACTGTTTTTAACTTGTATTTGGCTTTCTCTTTCGCAGCAGGTATCCCTGGAATTATGGTGCCTGTTGTCCCCTCTTCCTGTCTTCTCCACCCCCAAACAGTCAAGGCAGATGGCCGGCTTTCCTGAGTCTGGTTCTCCCTGGAGGTTTTCTGTTTTGTTAAAAGGGAATATCCCTGTCCACTGACAAGGGCAGGACTATAAACGTTTTGATGAGAAGGGGCCAAGCAGAAGCATAGACTTACACCCAGTGATCGTTTTCTTTTTAATCAACAGCAGCTCATGAGGAAAAACTTGCTTTAAGTCAAATACCACATTTTTTCAGTTTTCTCAGCATTATTGGTTTAAAGGGATACCGTGTAACTTTTGACCCAAATATTAGCCTAATGTGAGTAATGATAGACCATTTCTAAGGTCAATATACAGCATTTGATGCATGTTGTTGCTCCAAGGGGCTGCCTTCCTCAAAACCCAGCCATTGTATCTTTGCAGGAGCGAATCCGTCTCTCGTTGGATCATGTGACCTGGAGCGCTTTGCTTTATGGCTCGATGACTTTGCTATCAGCTAATTGAGGCTGTCTGCAAACACAATTCCAAAACACAGATAGAGAGTCCATGGGCTGGCGACAGTTGTCTGGCCTGTGGGAGGTTACACGTTTAGTGCCCCTAGTGGCCAAAAGTTACATAGTATCCCTTTAACTTTGCATAGTCGTCGCATTTTACATCATACTAAAAACATGTAAACTATTTGGACAGACAGATATTATCACCCACATAGACAGTTGAGATGATGCTGTATGAATGTTGCATTATGATGAAGAACATGCTGTACAATACATGCTGCATTCATTTGCATTTGGGTATCTCAGGGTTATTCAGGTAAAGGTCAATTCACACTTAATATATGTCTCAGGAGTTCTGTGGAATGGATACGATTGTTTTTAATGACAGGCTAGCACAGACTTCCATTGATTTGCGCTAGTATTAGCATCAGCGATCTCGTGCAACTAGAATAACGAGATGTAATATTGAAATCGTCTCCAGTGACAAATAGTACCTTGGCTAACTCAAAAATGAGGCCTTGTGTGAAAAATTCCTAACTACCCCTTTAAGCATTTGTAGTGATTTTGTATATTCAGTTTTAACTGAGATTTGATTAATTTTATCTTAATTCAATTCAGTTCAATTAAATTAAAATAACTTTATATTTCTGTCAAGAACTTAACTGCAGAGTGACTGCAAACAAAAGAAAATGGTTAAAAACAGATAAATACATATGAATATGAATATGAATGTTGAATAAAACAAAATACACATTTATAAGCATACAGCTTTGTACAAACTACATTATTCATTCAGCAATCTAAAGAATAAGAGCACAAAGCTTGCCACAGCTCTCTTGGTCTTTAGACCAATGATCTGTATCTCAGACGTGAGGGTAGGAGACTGTCATGGCTGAGCAGTGTGTGATTGGTGTCTAAAACTATCTCGTCGTAGATGATTTTGATGGATGTTATATAATACAAACCAGACTAATATACAGTATTGATATAATTATACCAATGTAAAAGATGCATGAAAAGTTTATTGGTAGTGAGTTTTTGCAATATTTGACATGGACGTTTCTATTTTACATAGGTAAAGGGAGCATTAATGAGGCTTTTACCGTATAAAAACCACTTACTTTGAACAGAAACTCTGACAATATTTCAGGAATAGCAAATTAACCTACAAACATTGTTTACAATTTCCTCTCCTCAGCAAACTGTCTCATTGCTATAATTAATTTGTGCTCTCCTCTCACTCCACTGTAAACTTTAAGTGCTAGTCTCCGCTCATTAACAGGGTAAGTTATGGGAGCTACCAGCACTTCATTATACCCGCCTGCCCAAATGCACACACCTGGGGAAAACTCAGCAAACTCAGTAAAACGGTTCAGTCACCTCTAAACTTTTTTCTTAGTTTCTACCATTAAGCTCAACCTTGTGAGTTAAAGCAATACAAAGTCAATTAAGATATTCCACCCCCACCTCTCTCTCCTTTGAGCGTGATATTAGCCGAGGAGTTAATAAGCGTATTAATTACCTGTGTAGGAGACAAACCAGCTCCCAAAGCGAGCTCACAACCCCTTCCTGATTCTTCCCACACCAGCTAAGGACCGTTACAGTCATTTTCATATGAGCCATTATTGTCTCTCCTCATTGTCTCCAAGGTCAGTTGAGGGTCTGCTGTTAGCACCGTACCATCAACAAGAAATCTCAGCTATGAGAATAATTTGAATAATACAATGTCAGGGAGGACAAGCGAGATCACAGAGACAGCGTGAACATAGATCAGGATAAATAGGGGGAGAGAAGATGCAACCTCGTAGACTAAATGTGATCACAGCTTGATGCTTGTGTTTTTAGGATCCATGTGCTTAACTGTGGGCCACATCTTCACTTTTTCTGGAGGAAAAAAAAAGTGAAAATTTTATAGGCTTGCTTGGCCATATCTCAGACTAGACATCCATCACACACACCCACACAAGCACTTGCACATACTGTGCAGTAATGTGATATCTTCTCCAAATATCAACATACATGTATCTGATGCTTTGGGCATGGCAGGGCAGAGGTGCTTTTTAATAGCAAGCTCCAGTGGAAGCAACCTGCAGCACAGCCAGAAACCAAGAGCAGCAGCTCAGTGTGCACAGTGCATAGAGCCAGAGGTCAGCACAGGCCGGCTCACAGAGCTCATAACAAGCCCAGTAACAAGCAGAACGGACAGCAGGGTTTCATTCTCTGCCGCAGTCTTTCTCCCCTGAATGCTTAAAGGAATCAGTCCACCAGTGCTGTCATGATGGCAAATTTGGACTTTCATAAGATTCAACAGTTGAGTTTTTTCAAGTTTAGCCTTTTGTTGATGTCAGACATCCATCCGTTTTCTATGCCGCTTATTCTAATTCAGGGTCATGGGGAAGTTAGAGCCTATCCCAGCTATTAGCAGGCGAGAGGCAGATATACCAAGGACAGATCTATCACAGGCCAACACAGAGAGACAACCAACCACTCACACCCACTCTTGGGAGAATTAAGGGTGCATTTGCACTGTGGCTCTTTGTTCTTCTTTAAACGGACCATGGTCCGCTTCCACGGATGGTCCATTTCGTTTGGTGCTGTGTGACCACCAACTGCATCAGGTTTGCCTGAAAGCCGGGGGTCTTGTTTCACTTGCAAACGGACAATCAGACTATCCAGCGGACTTAAAGGTTGAATATGGAATACGGACAGAACAGCGACATCACGTGTGTCTAGGTTAGGGTTGCCACCTTTCAGAAAAAAAAATAAGGGACACCTACCACAGCTCATCGGGGCCACGACCACCACGGGCCGATACTCGTATGGTGGGCTCCTCACAGCAGTGGTATGTTTTATTTTGCACCAGTGTTTTTAGAAAAGGAGTGATCAATAAAACAATTGGTGGCACTTAAAGCTTGAAATGCTGCAATGAACACATTGTTTAAGCAACACTGTTGCATAGAAAGTGCTGTTATCTACATATGCTGTAATTACATCCATCCCTATTTAAAATAAAATGAGGAAAAAAATATATAACAATGTGCCATAAGCACAAAACTTAGTTATTGCATTATCAATAAAACCTAATTAATGAGAAGCTGTCATGCACATATCACATGCAGCACCAGCAGCCAAAGGAGATGTGTTTGTGTGGAGTGTGCAACAATTAACTTAAAATATAAGCCTAGTAAATACATGAAGAACTGAATGTAACTGTTAAAGTGATCTGTTGCAGACAGCTCTGATGTGTCCGAATCTGTGGTTCACCTGTGTCACCTCAACTGTAACCTAGAGTGGGATGACAGATTAATTAAACTTATTTCTTTTGCTGCCTCTTATGACTTGAAAGAAAGTCAGGTCATCCAGACAATAAACCACACCAAGAAAAGAATTTGTGTTGTGAAAACTGAACACTGTGTTCCTCAAAATCAACATTTTGACACAGAATACACAGAAAGCTGTACAAGTTTGGTTTATATAGGAAATATATTGAATGCATATAGGCTATACATAAACACACACACACACACACACACACACACACACACACACACACACATTCAATGTAGACATCACAAATTGGAATGCTTGAAAATATGTGTTCATTTGAGTATTGGCTGTAACATGTGTTGAACCCCTTGGCCCAGGACAATAACAAGCTTCTCTTGTCACTGATGTGAGTGTTTGTCATTATTTCATCAAGTACTGTCTAACAGTCCCAGACTTGTCCAGTTTAATCACCATTTCAGGACACACTCCACACAAGGAAGACATAAGCCAAGGTTTAAATTTTGTTTTCATCCTCTGTGTCACATGTAACAGGACAGCAGCTTTCACTTGGAAGAGAAAAACATCCCACAGCACATGGACAAGGCAGCTCACTCATCTCTGACATGCAAAGGCTTTAAACGGACATTGTGTAATCGCGAGCAGCTCCCTCGTACTTTTCATGCTGCGTTCGCGTGAAACCGGGCAGACGGACGACATCCGCTGCATGTAAAGTTATCACCGGCCTCTATGTGAAGACGTGGTCCGTCAGTTACAGTTACATCAGTCCACATCTGGTTTGTTGTCATGGGGATGTCGTATTGTTTTCCCTGACCCATGTTTTACCGTCTTTCGCTCGGCTTCATTGATTAAAATGACATCTGGTTTGTTACCAACGGCCGTCTGCCCGACTGCACGTGAACGCAGCATCAGTGAGACGCTGGTTTCTCCCCACTGCAGCGTGGTGACTTTTCAAAGACATTACCTCGAACTGAGCTGAAAACTCCGGTGTGTCCGGTGAGTTTCTGTGGTTTCCTACTGTCACGCTTCTCCTGAACGTAAAAACATGGCGATACAACATGGCAGCCCCCACCGAGCCGACCCGCTCGATGTGTAAATGAATCATACGAACGGTGAATTTAGAACTTAAAGGAGCACTTCAGTTTGTTGATGGGAGTGATTACTAATTAATGAAAAAACACTTTTGAACCAAACAATCAGTTTTTGTGAATAAATAACAGGAGAAGTTACACAATATCCCTTTAAGGATGATTTTAACATTGCACATAGCATACTGACACTTCTTAGCAAGATGCCCTTTGAATGTAAGGGACAATTGAAAGGGCTTACTTACACTTCTTAGCAAGCTGCTGTGACCTCAGGAAGGAAAGTGAGCACTTTGGGAGTCTGAGAGGGCTTTGCTACACATGAGGAAAGTGAGGCTCCACCGAGACTTGAACTCGGATCACTGGATTCAAAGTCCAGAGTGCTGACCATTACACCATGGAACCCTTCCTCTGTCCCTGCATGAAGTAAACAAGCCACGTTTGCATAGTCTATAGTCGCCATCACTGACCATCGAGACTTAGCAGCCATCCTCTTTTCCTCAGGTGTGCAGGCGCCAGGTGCTGTGGCTTAGTTGGTGAAAGCGCCTGTCTAGTAAACAGGAGACCCTGGGTTCAAATCCCAGCAGTACCTTTCAGCCATCAGTCAGGAGGAGGCCTGTGCATTCCTCTGTTCCTCTTTGGATTGTTTATAGCAAGCTACATATGACCATAGACACCTTAGACACAACCCCAGGCATCTGAACTAAGCAAGGCAAGTTTATTTGTACAGGACAATTCAAAGGGCTTTACATAAAACCTGATGCAAAAGGAGAGGGGGCAATAAAAAATTAGAAGCGTGATTCAATATTGAAAACATTTAAGGTTGCCGATTTTAACTTTTGAATAAAATCTACGTAAATGCAGCTCAGAACAGGTGGGTCTTCAACCTGGATTTCAATAAACTAAGCGCTTCAGCTGATCTGACACTTTCTGGGAGTTTGTTCCACACATGTGCAGCATAGAAGCTGAACGCAGCTTCTCCATGTCTGGTTCTGACTCTGGGAACTGATAAAAGACCGGATCCAGATGACCTGAGGGGTCTAGTAGGTTCATACAGGGTCAAGAGGTCACTGATATATTTTGGGCCTAAACCATTCAAAGCTTTATAAACCAGCAACAGAACTTTAAAGTCTATTCTCTGACAGACCGGCAGCCAGTGTAAAGACCTCACAACTGGACTGATGTGGTTCACTTTTTTGCTCTCAGTGAGAACTCGGGCAGCAGAGTTCTGAAAGAACTGCAGCTGTTTAACTGATTTTTTAGGTAGACCAGGAAAGACGCTGATACAGTAATCAAGCCGACTGAAGATGAATGCATGGACAAGTTTTTCCAGATTTTCCTGAGACATCAGATCTTTTATCTTTGAGATGTTTTTCGGGTGATAGTACGTTGATGTGTTTGATGTGTTTTTCAAAGTTTAGGTCTGAGTCCATCACTGCACCCAGATTTCTGGCCTGATTGGTGGTTTTTAGGTGTATGGACTGAAGTTCTGTGACAACCTGCTGTGGTTTCTCTTTGGCCCGAAAAACAATCACCTCAGTTTTGTTTTTGTTCAGCTGAAGAAAGTTGAGGCACATCCAGTCATTAATCTCCTCAATACATTTACCAAGAGCTGTGCCCCGGTCTCCTGGTGACACTGTAAGATATAGCTGTCTGTCATCTGCATAGCTATGGTAACTAATATTGTTGCTCCTTATGACCTGGGCCAGGTGGGAGCATGTAGATGTTAAACAGAAGAGGCTCCAGGGTAGAGCCCTGGGGAACTCCACAGGTCATTTTTGTCCGCTCAGATATAAAATGACCAACTGACACAAAGTACTTCCTGTTGTCCAAGTACATTTTGAACCAGTTTAGTACAGAACGAGAGAGAGCCACCCACTTCTCCAGTCGTTGGAGTGATATAATGTGGTCAACTGTATGAAATGCAGCACTGAGATCCAGTAAAAGTAACACTGACATTTTTCCAGCATCAGTATTCAGGCATAACTAGCACACTCTTCACAGTGAAAACAACTTTAGGCAACTTTCACGAGCAAGATGTCATTCAAACCACAAACATCTGGCTTTGTGCAAGAAGCCCTCAAACATGTCCTTTCTTACATGGTTCCTAGGAGTGATTTGACACATTCAGCAATTTTCTGGTATTTGTCATTGTCTATCAGGGCCAAAAAATGTCCCAAATGCTTGAGACTTGATGCAGGAGTGTTGTTGTGCTGTTATGGAAAGCTAAGATTTTCACTAAAGGAGAATATTTGTGTTGATTTAATGTTAAGGATATACATGGACCTTGATTGGTAGATGAGGTGGTGTGGTTTAGTTGGGTGGACAGGTGGTGGCCTGTGTTGTAAACTAGGAGATCGTTGGTTGTGATCCCAGCAGTACCTGTGAGCCTGTAAGGGGGAAGCTTGAAAGGTGCACTTGTTTAGTAGAGGGGGAGTTTGCCTTGACAACAGATTGGTTTGATGAGGTGACGGTAGGACTTGACATCCAATGTGCTGAGATGGTTGTTAAAAAGCCTAGAGCTAGCAGAGGATGGTTTCGATCCATCGAGCTCTGGGTTATGGGCCCAGCACGCTTCCGCTGCGCCACTCTGCTCCCCACCCCAGATGGGACTTGAACCCACAATCCCTGGCTTAGGAGGCCAGTGCCTTATCCTTTCGGCCAAAAATGGGGCAAAAGGGACTGCTAGAAGGGGGGGAAGAAAAGGGGAAAGGGGGAAAAGAAGGGGAAAAGTGGAAGGGAAGAGAAGAAGAAAAGAGGGGATTTACAGATAGGAAATAGTGACTAAAATAATGTTTTAATCAACAAATACCATTCTCTTTGCAACGACCTGCACCTTGAAACATTACATGCACTAGTTTGCATTTTATTAATGAATTGATTTATGAATTAATTACTTAATTTATTTATTTATGAATTAATTAATTGATTTATTTCCATACATTCATTTTGGCATTTATTGTCCAAATCATCAGGAAAAAAATCCTCATATTGTCTATGCTTTAACCGGCACTTGATTCTGATCAAATAGAATATTGAATTAATAAACAAATAACACACTCTCGCCAGGACTTGCACCTGGAATCTTCCCTCCCGAAGGATGGATGTGTTGCTATTACACCACAAGAGTTGTGTGTTTTTTGTTTTATTTTTTTGTTGTTGTTTTTATTTTTTTCTGTTGTTTTTATTTTTTTCTGTTGTTGTTTTTCTTAAAAAGAACATAATTAAACCTGAAACCACTGAACAGAACATGGCTTCGACATGGTAAGCATTGAACAAATATTTACAATTGAATACAAGTACAAATACAATTGAATATAAAAATATAAATAAATAAAAAAATAAATAAATATGGTAAAAATGAAATGAAATGGTGCAATATAAAAATAATAGATAACAATAACAATGTATAAACAGTGAAACACAAATGAAAAAAACACAGTTTAAAAAAAGTTAAACACCCAAAACCAAAAGTAATCTTAATAAAAAGAATAACATATATTAAATAGAAAATGTATGTAAGGTAAATATGATGTATTATATAATATATGAATAATAAAAATATATATCATAAATCTATTATAATATTAATCATAAATATAATAATAATTATGAATAAATTATATATATTATATATATTTATATCTATATATTAGATTATCATTAAGTATGTATAAACAGTCAAACACACATTGAAAAACGCTGTTTCAAAAAGGTAAACACTCTAAACTAAATACAATCTTAATAAAAAAGAATAATATATATCAAATAGAACATGTATGAAAATGAATAAGATGCATTATATAAATAACCTATATTTATATATACTTTGAATAAATAACATATATATTATGATTCTATCATGAAAATGAAATGAAAAATATTCTAAAATACTTTCCATATTAATTATATGTAAATATAGTAATGAAAATAATAATAGCATATATAGCATGTATATATAGCAATATACATATGTATATTTAACATAAATAATAAAATCTATATTGTTTCTATTACATTAATTATACATAAATATAATAATGAAAATAATCACAATTACCATAATAATATAATAGCTAAATTAGTAATAATATATTATAATATTATATATTATATTTATTATATATAATATATTGTACATAATATATATATAATATATCCTTATATATAATAATATAGAGTATAAAGTATCTTTATATATAATATTATATATTATATGTATTATATTATTATATTATATATATAATATATATATATATATATGTATATATATTATAATATTATATAATTATAATAATAATGATTATTTATTAATAATATATTATTACTAATAATATATATTTCTAATAATATATAATTTATTCATAAGGAACCAGTCAGTTTTTGTTTATAGTGCTTTTCCACTGCTCTTTGGTCTGACCAGATGCAGGACAGTACCATTTACCCCTTACCTGGGTATGGCCAGTTGCTTTGTTTTTAGCATGACCACATGTAGTGCACTGATAGTGGTAGCTCTGTTTAGTGTGTCTCTTCTTTGGAGGCTCACCTTTCTTCACCCTCTCCTCATCCTCTAGAGCTGCCTTTCGCATCCGCCATTCCCTATGGCGATTTTGGGTGTCTTGAGCTGGTTGGGGCCCAGGCAAGCTTGGAAGCTGTGGTGTTTGAGCTGGAGTTTGCTGGAATCCAGGCCAGTTCTGATGCTGCGGAGCTGGTGATGGATTTGGCTGGTATCCGGGCCAGTTCTGATGTTGTGGAGCTGGTGATGGAGTTGGCTGGAATCCAGGCCAGTGCTGATGCTGAGGAGCTGGTGATGGATTTGGCTGGTATCCAAGCCAGTTATGATGTTGCGGAGCTGGTGATGGATTTGGCTGATATCCGGGCCAGTTCTGATGTTGTGGAGCTGGTGATGGAATTGGCTGATATCCGGGCCAGTTCTGATGTTGTGGAGCTGGTGATGGTGAAGGTTGGTACTCGGGCCAGCTCTGCGAGGGTTGGCTTGACCACATGGCAGGAGAACTGTCTGCAGCTGTGGTTCTGGCTCTGCGGCGATGGCGAATCACTGCCTCACCCTCATGGTTCTCAGGTTCCTGAAACTCGATTGTTTTGTGACCATGAGTTTCAGGAACTGAAGGCAGTTCCCGGGCTTTAGGGAGGGACTCCTTGGCTGTTTGGACCTGGAGAGGGAGCTTCACCCCTTGAAGCAGAGAATCCCGGTCAGTTCTTTTCTGCCGCTCCGACAACCTGGAAAATATGGACTGAATTTAGATTACTATGGCTAAATGCTGCCCCTCCCCCCAAAAGACCATTTTTACACACTAAAAACACTTACCAGGTGGACACTGTGGTGTTGTTGATGGTCACCAGCAGCAAATTTGTTTGTGACATTAGCTGTTTTGAATCTTCAAGTAGCTGTTTTATGTGGCTGTAGGTTGCTACAATGGATTGAGGGATGCCAAATGTTTTTCCTCTGTTGTCCTTGGGCCTGTTTCTGGCTTCCCTGAACTCCTTGTGCAACTTAAGTACCACACACTCAGAAATCCGGTTCGAATCAGGTTTTTGGGCAGCCTGACCATGTGTCATGAAGAGTCTGCGAATAGACAGAGTAGAAACTCATTGTTGAAAATGTATTCATTAAAAGTACTGTGTGTAGATTTTTAAACTTTAGAATATATTAGAAATAATCAATTAGAGCTTCAAGAAGCACTTCCTTTGCTGTCATGGCATATTTGATATGTTATTAAATGGCATAGTTATCTACTCATTTAACAAGTCTGTTACCTCTCAGCTGCTTGCAGGCCAGGCACAGAGCCACTCCGCTTCCGGGATGCCCTCCATGGACCAGTCAAGATCCTCCTCTTACACTTCAAAGTGTACTTGGTAGGAGACTGGTCAATGGGAGCTAGGAGGGAATACAACTGAAGTATTTCCTCTACCTCAGCTGTAGACAAGGCTGTTATAGTCCGATTGAGACCAACAAGATACTCCGCCAACTCATCCACCGCTTCCCATCCAGGAATTCCCCTGTGGTCACAGCGTGCAGTCTGAGAGACGAAATGAAAACATTAGAGGGAAAAAAAAGGTTGCTAACAATGAAATAGTTGGTATTTTTGAAAATCTCTCTCTTGCCACTATTTTACCTTAATAGGTGTACTTGGCTCCATGAAACAAGTTTCCTCCAAGACAGAACTGCCAGGACTCTGAGAGGCCCCACTTTCAAAGGCAGATTCCTTAAATATGAAATTAAATCCCACTTACACATAATTGCGCAAAATTAAATGTCAGTTGTACATAGGTGAACTTGAAAATAAAAAATAAACACTAATGATGATGCTTCACACAGTTTTGCGGGCAGGTGATTAAATAGCTTCCAGATACCTGAGACAATGAGGGGGGGTGCGCATCTGGGCTGCTGGGTGCCTGGGATGCCCCAAGTGGGATGTCCATCATTTGTGGCACTGTCACATCTGGACAATCCTCCTCCTGACCATCCATCACCATGTCCGGTGGAATGGTTTCTGCATCAGGATGCTGAGGATAACTCAGCAAGTCCCCTCGGTCAGATTGAGCCAGCAGGTATTCAACTGCAATACGCTCATCTGCCAAAAACAGCAAACAGAAAAATGCTAAGGATTGAATACAACAAAACAGAAATCACACCAACTGGTTGCAGATATTTGTCTACAAATTTACCAGTGGGTTTTCCAGGGGGTTCAAACTCTGGCAGAAGCTCGCACCCAAGCACTCTGTGACCCAGAACATTAAGATTTGACATCAAGCGGATGTCGTGTATCTTTGTTTGTGATGTCACACCCATGTTCAGGTTTTGCCGGGCACGGTTCATGTTCCACCTGGACACACCCTCCAGCATGTACATTTGAGTGTGGAGGGCATTGCATCTCCACCCTATGAGTTTAAAACAGATTGATTTCATCAGGTATAATTTCAGGCAATTGAAAAAACTGAGGTGGCATGGAAAATGAATGGATGAATAAATTATCAAACAGCAGTTATGCAAAGATACATATTTCAACTTTACCTGGAATGAAACTACACTGGTGTTTGTGGAAACTTTCCAGAGAGGAAGAACCTCTGCCACACCTCAACACATCAAGGGTTTTGCCCCCCTTCTGTAGTTTGGACCCTGTGCTGGTGTACAGTTGAAGGCCAGGAGGATCCTGAATGCAAGGCAAGTGTTTTTGCTGCATCTCCCACACCTGCTCCATGCTCTCCTGATTTATGAGATGCAAACCTGTGGTGTCTGTAAGGTCCCACATGCTTGCCAGCAAACTGTTGATGAGCGCACGCGTCTCCTCCACCCCTCTGGTCTTCCTACGGCAGTGCTTGGCAAGCTCACTGGTGGTGACACTGGCCATAACCTGGGAGTCTGAGGGGACATGGCCAACATCTTCTTTGGTGAGCTCCGCTCTCTTGGCCACTTTGAGCTTCTCAATGTCATCTTTGTCCCACTCAAAGATGCAGCTGGAAAGTTTTGAGCAGAAAGTGCCATAGAGGGGGTGGTGCTCAGTAGTAAGGCCTTTGGTGAACCGCCTCATGAAGTGGAACACATCAAGCCTCACCACAGACCGCCATGGTCGGAACCACTGGAGAACTGGGCTCACACCTGTATGAAAAAGAACAAACAATATAGCAAATGAATTCACACATCTTCTGAGACCAAGGATAAAAAGTTTTCAAATTATTTTTTTCTTTTTATTAAATTCTTTAATTCTTTTAAATTGAATTGAATAAAGTTGGGAATGTAAATCTATCTTTCTATCTAAATATATGGTATTTTTATATGGTATGTATATATATATATATATATATATATATATATATATATATATATATATATATATATATATATATATATATATATATATATATATATATATATATATATATATATATATATATATATATATATGTATATATATATATATATATATATATATATATGTATATATATATAAAAATATATATATATATATATATATATATATATATATATATATATATATATATATATATATATATATATATATATATATACACACATATATATATATATACATATATATATGTTATATATATATATATATATATATATATATATATATATATATATATACATATAGCTAAGTGTTTTTTAACCAAAGGAATATTGGGATTATTTGTTTTCAAATACCAAACATTTATTTAATATTATTAGTAACTGTTATTGAATATTAATCACCAAATCCTATGAATCATCCACTACAACAAAAATTAAACAATTAATGTAAAACACAAACATGTTTAATATTTTAGTGAGTTGGTGAGGTCACACCCCCTTACATCTTGAGGCTACAGCTGTTCTGTCAGGACTTAACAGGACTTAACACTTAACAACCGTACTGCAGACTCTCATCTGCAGTGAAATTTCCACGGACAGCATTCAAAGGATCTAGTGACCTAGGTAACATTGAACACCAAATTCATTCATTTCTCACCTTGATGCACAATAGCCTGATAAGATTCAAGAACTCAATTTGTTATTCCACTCTGCACTTACATGAGGATGGAATTAAATTTGCTGTGGTGATTCCAGTTAACAGCCCAAAGAAAGATTAAGATTATACAGTAACATAACAATGGAAGAATTAAATACAAGAATATCAATATACTGTATATACACAACACCTAATCATGGCACAGTGAACAATAGTACAGAGGAGCTGGTGGATCACTATACATTAATGATGATAATAATAATACCCCATTATTGTAGGGGCTTGTAGGAGACTCTGAACATCCTGAAACTTATCTTGTTCATAGAGTGAGATGAAAACTGTGATTGAAAGGAGTACAACTGTGATGTTCACTACATTGGACAAAAATCAATTGCTGGGTCTCAGCACGATTCCTGTATTTATTATTTAGTCAACATTTACATTGTTGACTAAATAATGAAGACTGCAACAGTAACACTCACCATTCCCACTGCAGCAATCTCTGTCCACATAGATGACTTCTGGTTGAGGCTCCCCAGCATCCCTGTATCTCCGCACAATGCCTTGACACAGGTCATCTAGTCCAGCCCCCTCACCGGTGGTCAAAACGCAGTTGAGAACTTGGCCAAATTCATTCCCTACGTTTGTCATCCATGCTGCAGTGTCCTCAATGCCACCAGCGAGCTTTTTGGTGATCTAGAAAAAAACAAAAACAAGATACCATACAAGTTATAGATACAATTCAAAACAATAGATGATCCTCTCCCCAGACTGCCATTTAAAATTAAGTTGTGATTTGTGTTTAACTCTATATGCTCACCTTTTTGGTAGAGTCCAACTTCAAAATCCTGCCATAGGTTGATGTGATGACGCCTTTGAGCTCTTCAATGTGGCCGAGCATTTCATTAGCATGGACAGTCTCAAACCACTGAGCCAAGGGCAGGGGGCAGTAAGGTGGTGGCTTCTCATAAACTGCGTCAGCCTGGATGAGAGTGCATGTCTTTTTGTGGAGCTCACAGTCTGACAGGTAGTCTATTGTGCGCCTGGCCCAGTCCTCGCTGTGGACCTCCTGCAAGGCCTGTTGGAGGTAACTGGAGCTGTTCCCAACAGTCCGTGGCTTGAGCAGTGTCACACACCTCCTATCCAGCGCCAACTGGGTTGTTAGAACAGCTGGAAACTTGTTGCGGTGGGAGGGATCCAGCTGATTTAAAATCTCCACGCTCCATGGACACACAGGTATCATGCACTTACTGCAGCGTGGGTAGTCCCCTCCAACCAAATAATACCTGGTATCCACATCAATGACCTCCCTGACTTTGGGATAGAGACCAGAATGGTGCATTTTCATTTTGCACGTAGTGCATTTTAGAGGAATGCCCCACATTCTCATTGGTGCCCAAAGAAACATCCGTTGCCTGAAGTAGGTGCGTGGATCAGGAGGTGCTGCTGATGTGGGCCTGGGTGGACTAGGAGGATGATACCAGTTCTGTGAAATTTGCTGCCTGAGCTGCCCAGTGCTGTCATAGAGACATTGGGCGATCCACTCCCTGTCTGCTGGTTTTATCACCTTCACAAACTGTTTTGGCAGGAACTTTATCCAGTCGACATCAGGAGGCCGCAGACTGCTGCTGGTGTGTGATGCCTGTGCTGTGTGTGATGCCTGTGTGTGTGATGCCTGTGCTGTGTGTGATGCCTGTGTGTGTGGTGCCTGTGTGTGTGATGCCTGTGTGTGTGATGCCTGTGTGTGTGATGCCTGTGTGCGTGGTGCCTGTGTGTGTGATGCCTGTGTGTGTGATGCCTGTGTGTGTGATGCCTGTGTGTGTGATGCCTGTGTGTGTGATGCCTGTGTGTGTGATGCCTGTGTGTGTGATGCCTGTGTGTGTGATGCCTGTGTGTGTGATGCCTGTGCTGTGTGTGATGCCTGTGTGTGTGATGCCTGTGTGCGTGGTGCCTGTGTGTGTGATGCCTGTGTGTGTGATGCCTGTGTGCGTGGTGCCTGTGTGTGTGATGCCTGTGTGTGTGATGCCTGTGTGTGTGATGCCTGTGTGTGTGATGCCTGTGCTGTGTGTGATGCCTGTGTGTGTGATGCCTGTGCTGTGTGTGATGCCTGTGTGTGTGATGCCTGTGTGCGTGGTGCCTGTGTGTGTGATGCCTGTGTGTGTGATGCCTGTGTGCGTGGTGCCTGTGTGTGTGATGCCTGTGTGTGTGATGCCTGTGTGTGTGATGCCTGTGTGCGTGGTGCCTGTGTGTGTGATGCCTGTGTGTGTGATGCCTGTGCTGTGCGTGGTGCCTGTGAGGTGTGTGGTGTTTGAGGGGTATCAGCATGTGGTGCTGAGTAAGAAGTTTCTGGAGGAGGATCTGTAGCAGCACCTTGTGACGCATGGTAGGTTTCTACATGTTGCAGGAGTCCAACAACTCCCCAAACTTTCACACCACACTGATCACAGCGCTCCTGGACATGGTAGTCACTCAGGTGCTGTGTGTAGTCATCAGCGCTAATCTCTTGGCTACACAGAGAACACACAATCTTCTGTGATGTGGTAATGTTGGACGTGGGTGTGGTGTGTGTTGATGAAGGCAGTCCATCTCCTGAAGATGCTGCTTGAAGAGAGTTGGGGCTGGGCGACATGCTCTCTGACTTCAGCTGAAAAACATTGGGTTTATAATATTCTTTAGCTTATCCTCAAGATACACATAGATACAAGATTTTTCACAATCACAACAATTCCAGGAAAAAAAAATCAATCAAGTCAAAGAACAGTAGAATTGCAGAATCTGTACGAGTGTTTGGCTTTGAACATACACAAAAATCATTCTTTTAGATCCTATTAACAATAGTGTCAACACTTACCGAATGATAGCCACATGTGCAATCAATTCTTTTGCCAAATATATCAAAGTTCCTGACCGGCAGATTTGGCATTGGAGTGAGAGGACACTCTTTGATCCGCTGCAGCTCAGCCTTCCATCTTTTTGAACCAGGCTTCTGGCCTGTGGTAAACTTATATTTTCCATGAGCATAAAGTTTAAGAACTCCTGCCCAGTATGCATCAGGTTTCCCTGTCTTTGTCATCTAAATGAAAAACAATGTAAGAATGAATGAATGAATGAATGAATGAATGAATGAATGAATGAAAAAAGCACACTCCTACAATCAAACAACACCATTACCCCTCCCCCACAAACAACTTTACCAACCTCCTCAACCCCACTACCACCACACGCACGCGGGCAAACACAGAGCAAACAAATCAGCACAATATCTTAAATACCATATTTCTAATTAACCGACTTACTTTTGGCGTCCTAAATAGAACAAACAACTTGTGAATTAAGTTAAGTCTAAATGAACAAAGGCTTTATGTCCGTGTAATTACAACTCACGAATTCGCGCGCACGCACCCACACACACACACACACGCATACAAACACATAAAATACCCAGAATAAAAGATTTAAACCTTATTTACTTTGAATATACTTACTTTTGGTGTCCTGAACAGTACAAATTACCATTAAATTAAATTGTTTTTAACAACATTATCCTCAGATTGTGAACTGAAAGTAGCGACGATCGAACAACTCGAACGCATATCAACTCCCATAGGCATACGCGCACATACAAACACACACATACAGATACAAACAAGTTACATTAAAAGACATTATCAAAAATTTAATCCGTGTTTCTTTACAGTCTACTTACTTTTGGTGTTTCCAACTGTAAAATATGAGGTAGACACGACAATGTAGACACGAGAAATGAAGTTAACTCTCACAAGAAATGAAACGCTAGCGGCAAGTAGCTAACCAATCAGCGGCTAGCGTCGCACGGTAACCAGGATATTTGGCCTAGCAACTATCTTGAACCAATAGGGCACCTGTCCGAAGATGGGGCGGGACCTGCCCGCTGAGGGAGACTCTTGAAGAATCTGATTGGTTCCTTTGCCCCATCTTTGGAACGTTCGGACCTGAGTTAGGACTTGTTAGGACTTCGTTAAGACTTTGTTAGGAATTGTTAGGACTTTGTTAGGACTTGTTAGGACTTGTTAGGACTTTGTTAGGACTTGTTAGGACTTTGTTAGGACCAACTTTGCAGTCCAATCGCCGGCGGGTCCGGCCATTTTCACAGTGTATGTGTTTTTGTGTGTTATGTACTCTTTTTACAGCATGCCTAGGTTCAGACCAAGGAAGACAGAAAGGGGAGTGCCACTCTCCAATTTGGAAGTTGCCTCCAATGAAGTGTCAAGGGACAACTCAGTGAGGGCTGTGGCAAAGTCATATGGCATTTGTCATGTGACTTTGTACCGCTACTTGCAAAAGAAAGGGAAGTTTCAGGCAGGACAGTGTGCAGCAGCTCCAACTGCAGGATACAACCCAGCTAGTAGGGTGTTTACAGTGGAACAGGAGCTCAAGTTGATGGAGTACTTGGAAGTTGATGCAGACCAACATGTTGGTTTGTCTCCTATAGAGGTAAAGCAGAATAGGTCTAGAGAGCCTGTGCATGTCTGTGTGCATGTGTATGTGTGTGTGTTCCTGTACTTGCTACATTGTGAGGACCGTTTTGAGTTTTTAACCAACAAAGTCACATATTTTGGCCGGCCCTCACTAAAAAAGCCTGAAAAAAAACCAAACATTTTTGAGGGTCAAGATTTGGTTTTAGAGTTTAGGTTACAACTAAGTTTTGGTTAGGGCTAGGACAAGGGTTAGGTTTAGGCAATCAGTTGTGGTGGTTAGGGCAAGGGGCTAAGGAATGCATTATGTCAATGAATCTCCCCACAAAGGTAGAAGTAGCTACAAAGATGTGTGTGCACGTGTGTGTGCACGTGTGTTGTTGAATAAAATTCATATAACACTGAATTCATATAATTAACATAATGTAAACGTCATAAACCAAGAACCATACTTAAAATGCTCCTAACCTCACCACTCTCTCCACCAATCACCCCCACAGATATGCAAGTTTGCCTACCAACTTGTCCAGAAAAATTACCTAAAGTGTCCAGCAAACTGGAGAGAGAATGGGATGGCAGGGTTAGATTGGTCTACTGCCTTTATGAAGAGGCACCCTACCCTCTCCATTCGCACACCCCAGGCTACAAGCCTTTCCAGAGCTACTAATTTCAACAGGACCAATGTAGGAAAGTTCTTCACTCTCCATGAAAGGGTTGTGGAAAAGCATGGCTTCAGGGCAAAGGATATTTGGAATGCAGATGAAACTGGTATTACAACAGTCCAAAATCCTGGCAAGGTAGAGGCAAGACGCGGCGCAACACAAGTTGGAGCAGTCACCTCTGGGGAGCGTGGTTCACTTGTGACCATGATGATAGCCATAAATGCCTTAGGGAATAGCATCACTCCCCACTTCATCTTCCCAAGAAAGATCTTTTACCCTCACTTCATCAGAGATGGACCACCTGGATGTATTGGGACTGCCAATGGATCAGGATGGATGCAAGAGGAAGATTTCCTCATCTTCCTGCACCACTTCCAGGCCCATACAAGATCCAGCCGCGAAGATGCTCATCCGGCTCATTCTGGACAACCATGGCTCCCATCTTTCAGTGCAGGGAATTGATTATTGTAAGAGTCATGGCATCGTGCTCTTAACTTTCCCCACTCACTGTTCCCATAAACTACAGCCTCTCGACCGCAGCGTTTATGGCCCACTGAAGAAGAGTGTGAACCAGTTTCAGGACAAATGGATGAGGAAACATCCAGGGCATACCATGAGCATCTATGACCTCCCTGGAATAGTGAAAGATGCCCTGCCACTGGCTGCCACCACCACAAATGCCCAGGCAGGTTTCAGGTGCTCAGGCATCTGGCCATTTAACAGGAACATTTTCTCTGACCAGGAATATGCCCCGTCACTTGTCAATGACCGTCCATGCCCACCTCAATCCTCAGCCACTGCCCCAGAATTTCTTTCACTCCAAAATAATCCACCTCAGGCTGCATCACCACAGGTTGCTCAGCATGTTATGACCCAGCCTCTGTTGAGATTCAGATATTCTGTATTGGTTTAAATAAAATAATATATTTATATATATGTAAAACTCCCTGCTTTCAATCTGATGGCTTATAATATGCCATTTATAGTACTTATATTTCAACATAGGTTAATAATTCAAAATAGCCAAGCAGCCGCGAGCCGAGCCGATCTGGCCGCCTCGAACTGCCCAAACCGAGCCAATCAGGCTGCCCGAACCGGGCCGATCTGGCCGCTCGAACCCAGCTGATCTCCGCCAGAGCCGAGCAGAACTGGACGCCCCGAACCGAGCCAATCTGGCCGCTCGAATCGAGCTGATCTCCGCCATTTCTGCTCGGCTCTGGCGGAGATCAGCTCGGTTCGAGCGGCCAGATTGGCTCGGTTCGGGCCTACTGATTACGTCACCACTACGGCAAAGCCACTCAGACAAACTACCCCTTTTGAGCCGAGCCGATCTGGCTCGTCTCTGATGACGTTACGTTATATGGTTGGTTGGAAGTTGGCATGGTGACAGAAGAAGCGGTTTGGAGCGGTTTCTAGAGGTTTTTGTGGTTTGGTGAGCAGTGTTTTTCATGAGCAGTTTTTAAGGTTTGAAGAGGAGTTTTAGGGTTTGGAGAAAGGAAGGGTTTTTTGTGATTTGGAGAGCAGCGTTTTTGAGAGCAATTTTTTGGTTTGGAGAGTTTGGTGGATTGTTGATTGGTTGGTTTGGATCGTAGTGGATCGTAGCAGCGGTTTGGATCATAGCCTAGCTAGTTTTTTTTTTTTTTCTTTTTTATCCAAGGCTTTGGTTTTTATGGGATCCTATTGCTTTTAGCGAGAATAGCCGTAGAAATATGGATGACTTTTACCAGGAAATATCACACTATATAGCAAAAGGGACGTACTACAGTCGTACCACCGTCTCTGAGAGCTGAAAGGCCATCATTCGTAAGGCATCCAAAAACTACATGATTAAAAGTAAGTAACTGTGTGACTTAATGTCAGTGACTTGCATGCACTTAATATTAGCAACCCATTGTAATGGGCTCTATGCATGACTCCACTACTTCCTGAACTTAAGGAAGCTCCTTTGTTTCCTGTCTCTCATTACTGGACGAACTGATTAACCCAGGTGTGTCTGGCCAGTTACTGAGATCAGACACACCTGGATTAATCAAGTTGTCCAATAATGAAAGACAGGAAACAGAAGAGCTACCTTACGTTCAGGAAGTAGTGGAGCTGTGCATAGAGCCCACTCTGTAGCAGCATCCATTCACAGTAATGAATGTTTTCCTGCTAGATGAGCAGCTGTATTACAACTATCAGGGTAATCTCCGCTTAGTCGTGTTTCAGTCGCAAATTAGCGACATTCTAAGGAGCTGCCATGATCATCTGGGCAGTGGGGGTCACCCTGGAAGACGCCGAACTGTGGAGAAAGTCCTCGCGAATTTCCACTGGAAAACCTTGAGAGAGGATGTCAAAAAATGGGTAAGCTGCTTTTTTCCTCCTTTTGTAAATTTTGAGTTATTCTGAAGGAAAACTGGGCTATGCTAATTTTAACTGTCCATTAATCGGATGAGATGTATGTAAATTGTGGTCCAAATATACAGCATACTGATGAAGAAATTAACTGAAAATGATTTAATACCCCAATTTAAAGGTTGATGAGTGTCCCCGCTGTCAAAAACACGAGATTGTAAAAACTGTTGCACCAGTCCTCCACCCAATTCAAGTTCAAGAGGCGTGGAGTGTCCTGGGGATAGATTTAATTGGCCCCCTTCCTACCACCGAAAAGGTAACAGATTTAGTATTTGTGTGTGCAACTAACTTTAAGATACGTTTTTGAATTAAAAAAAAAAAAAAGAGAAAACATTACAGTCACAGATGCAACTGTTAAAACAATATGCATTTTATATTGTTGGTTCATTTTAACGGCCACGGATCTCTTTACAAAGTGGGTCGTGGCCAAATCCCTCTACACCAAAACGGTATCCAGAAAAATTGTCAACATTCTGCTGGACTTTGGGCTTGTGGAGAGGATCATTACCGACCAAGGGCGGGAATTTGTAAATGAGGTGCAGTTATGTATTTAAAAATGGCATAAAACTGACATAATATTTGTAGTGAGGAATCATATTTTGTTTCACAAAGTGTACACTAATGTGTCTGCAGGTCAACCGTGGTGTTTTTGAGGCTTTGGGTGTGAAGCACTGCATCACATCAGCCTACCATCCCCAGGCCAATGGACAAGATGAGCGCACTAACCGCAACATCAAGACTGCGCTTGCAAAATACTCTGGGCGAGGTTTTACACTCTATTTACAGAGACCCTCAGAACTTCCTGTATCTCACTTTTCTAAAGTCAGTGCTGGGGGAGGTACAGTCAGCCTTAAAGGCTTTTGAGGGAGAGCAGGTTGAACCCCTGAAGCTGCTTGACAGCCTGGTAAGCCTGATAAAGTCAGTGAGCAGCAGGGTGGTGAATCCACTGGCTAAAATCGATCTACTAAAAGAGCCTATAGATGGATACATCAGTCCTAAACCTTACCTTGGTTACCTTTTTGAGACAAAGGCAGCTGAGCTCCACCTTACGCCAGAGGGAGAAAATTATGTGAGAAGGCGATGTGTTGCCTTCACTGTCTCGCTCATTAATGAGCTGAGGATGAGGCTGCCAGATAACATTGAGGCACTCCAGTTCATGTCACTTTTCAATGTGGAGCAAACCCTCAGACAAAACAAAAGCCCTGGAGAAATGGAAAAAATAGCCAAGCTGCTTTGGCTACACCGCTGTGGTGATTGATAAAATCATCCAGCAATGGTGTTCAATCCATCTGAATAAATGGAATGAAACCAAATCCACAATGTCATTCTGGAGCGAGGTCTGGAAGTTCAGGGATGCAGCTGATATTAACCCGTTCCAAGAACTTGCCATGGCAGCTGTCTGTGCTGTCCTTGCCACACTCAAACGCAGAGGTTGAAAGAGTACTCCGCCAAATGAATAGCTGGGTTTCCATTACACTTTTTCGAAAAATAAAAGCAATATTTCTTAAATTTCAAAAAAGTACAATTGCGATATGTGTTTCCATTGAATGGTGTAAGTCGTAATTCTTGTAAAATCCCGCCCCGCGAGACTCCACTTTGAGGAGGATGGAGATATAAACATGTTGTTTTTCAGAGCTGCTCTTCATCAGGAGATGAAAGCAGCGGATGATGATTCAGAGGTAAAGTCCGTATGTACGGAGCCTCTGATCACATCAGCAGGAAAAACACTCGTGGAGATTTCCAGGACAGACGCCCAAAACGTAACACGAATAAAAAACCCCTCAGGATCAACTTCTGGAGTGTGGATGTCATTTCTGGATCTTTATTCCACTTTTATCTGCACCAGTTCCTGACTGATGTGATGATGCAGCTGCTGATACGAAGGCGCAGCCATACCATGTTATCCGTGGTCACGTTTTATTAAATTCTGCTGACGTATAATTAACATGTGGGAACCAGATAACTGAGTCGTGGTGTTACAAATGTGTGGAAACGACATAAACAGCTGGTGTCCAGTCGTTAATACATGAAGAACTTAAACCATCTGTATAATGTCCAAAATGAACTCAGCTTGCTGAGTTACGGCGATTTTTCATACACGTGACTGATAAAACTTCCCCCCATCACTCCGATTTCACAGTTAATGCTTGTAAATGATCATAATTATCATAATTAAGGAGGAATAACTGGATTCTAAGCCCCCTACGTCACGCCTGATGGCGAGTAATTGCGACAACGTTTCCATTGCACTTATGCGCAAAACTGCTTTATCGAAACGTCTGGATTTACGCCTCATTAAAGCGTAAAAGATTTTTTGCTATATTTGAGTTTTTTCGAAATGTACACTGTAACCAATTTCTGTAATTTCTACAGTAAAAAAAATACAATATCTACTTGTTTTATCATTTTACAAGGTATAACTGTATATTGCAATGCATTATGGGCCAAAAATAATTACAGTAATTTAAAGCAGTAGTTTACAATAGCACATTGTAAAATTACAGGATGGTTTTTGGTTCCGACTGTAAACGATACATATTACAGTTAATTACTCGTAGTAGTAAGGCAGTTTAAAAGAGGACGTTATGGCGGACGCAGGAGAGAAAAACCTCCACATCTACTCAATAAAGTGTAAGTATTACGTTTTTACCCTACAAAAAATCAAATGTGACTCAAGTAGTGAGCCTAACTTTATGCAATTTAGCTACTAACGCACGTTGTGTCGCGTCATGTTGCTGACAGGAACGAAGAAAATAACGTAAGAGGAGGAGGGAGAGAAAGCTGCAAACCAGCATTTCAGTAAGAATGATGTTTAGTCTATTTCTTTGTGCGATTGACTGTATTTGACATTACTTTGTTCATCTTGCTCGTGTTTTATACAGAATATAGGCTACGGGCTGTTGGACTCAGGCTGCACATGTTTAGCAAAGATAGCCTACTTTTAAGTTAAGCTAGCGCGAACTTCGTGTATGTTTTGATGAATCCTTTCGCCGCAGGATGAGCAGAGGAACACCGCACGCAGCGAGGAGGAGGGCACAGTGAAGACGATTTTCAGGTAAAATAAATAAATAAATATTATCAGTCACATTTAGATTGCTGGCCATGCTACCCTTTTTGTGAGAGTTTCACATAGAGGAGATTCAGCAACCTGTGCTTTACCTAAGCAGCTCGGTTTCCTCATGTAAGCTAAGGTTTTCTGTTCTTGCTGCACTAAGTGGACAGTGAAATACTGGTCTTTACATTATGATGCCAATGATGGCACAGTCAAATATGGTTATTTAAGCTGTGCCTGTTGTATTTGTGTTGTTACTGTTGTTGTTTTTAGGGATGCACGATATAGGAATTTTGGCTGATATCTGATATGCCAATATTTTAAAACTCATGTGGCTGATAACAGATATCGATACCAATATTAAAGCTGAAAGATAAATTAAAAATATTCATTCCTTGTGCAAAATTAGAAAAATACCTCAACTTGTGTTATGTATAACAAGCCAAACTTTTGTTGTTTAAACAAATTTAATAGGATATGTGCATTATATCCTTGAACCACCTGGATTTTTTTCTCTGAGGAAAAAAAACCAAACCAATACCCAAAAACAGAGGATATTTGGTAATTTACACAAATGACCGTGTATAAACTCTGTTCACACAGAACATCCTAAAAGAAACTGTCCTCAGTAGTTTTATATTCTGTAAAAAAATAAAAAATAATATAAAAAAGAGAGGTTTATGAAGAAGAACGTTTTGGTTTTTTAGACTTAAGAAACAGCCGCCTGATCAGTTAAATGTCAGTTTAACATTGGTGCGGTGGCCGATGTCCGATTTTCAGTAGGGCTGAAAGATATATGGTTATCGTATCTATATCGAGATATGGACATTCAAGATATTAATATCACAAAAGCAACTATATAAAAGATATAGATTTCTCCTGCGCTTGTCCTGCATATAAAGCTCTGGAAGTCACAAACAAAACTGCACTTTCCACCAAAGTGCTTGGTTTTCAACGAACCCGTAGTCATATCGTATCGTATCGATATTGAGATGTCTGGCATGAATATCGAGATATGAAATTTTGTCCATATCGTTCAGCCCTAATATTCAATTTAAAGGTTGATATAGGCCGATACCAATAGAGCTTGAGGAGTTGTCGTCACAGCGCGTCGCCCCGCCCCTCCGAACCAGCGTTCCGACATGTTTCTTGTACGCTTACTGAGAGCTTCGTTGGTCGTGACTGGAGATGCTGGGTTATAATGTTGAGTGAAGGACTGTGCCAGCTCTTCGCACAGTCAAGATGATCAAAAAAAAAAAAAAAAAGACAAACAAGGGCGAGTTACGGTTTTTCAAGATCTCCGGTTTGAAAAAGAAAAAGAAAAAAAAAAAATCAGATTGTAAACTGCTGAAGTGACAGGGGGCGCCAAGTGGCTGACAGCTGCAGTCTGAAGGAAAGAGATTAGCAACATGCAGCATGCCGTGTGTTCTCCAGCTAGTGATCCTTTGTGACTGATAATTGTGGTATCCTTAAAAACTACTCCGTGATTCTGTCCTTGCAGATAGTTTTAATAATGAGGAATTAATCAGTACGATGTGGCCGCTAGATCCTTCCCTCACACACGGCCGTGCTCAGCTGGGAGCAGTCATGTGGAACATGTCATCGTGTTTGCAGGAACCAGTAAACAATATTCCAGTCATACCAGTGTGCCTGTGAAGATGCTGCTTTGCTGTGAGAATGAACCGGACACTACGACCCTGGATAAGATCGTCCTTGTTTGCTGTGCATTTGCAAACGTAGCTATGCTAAATCGTTGTTGTCAAGACGAGCACTCAAGCTAACATGAGTTGATGAAAACTCCGGTTACTTTCTTTTATCTGTTTACTCGGGATGTTCGACACCACTGACATCTGCCTGACAGCTTATTTTGGTCTTTCACAAATCAGACACACACTCATCACTGTTTTCTTTTTTATAAATAAATGATTGAAACCACGTTAAATATCGTCCTCCTCACATGTTTACTGACAGCTCACAAATGTTTTCTTAACTAGCAGCATAACAGTTACCTGTGTAAAAGGCAGAATAACACTTCTCTAACATTAACAGAGCAAAATTACAAATATTACCACGTTACAAACTGATTGTGAAGACTAAATAATTCACAATGCATCAGCCGCATGTCTCCACGGAGGACGGAGGTAAGCGGTCCAGACTACTGTCCCACTCTGAGCCATTCAGCTCAGATGGGTCCAGTCCGGATATGTCCCCTAGTTTCTCCAAATAAGTCTTCTTTGTGCTAGACATTAAATTATTTCTGTACGGCTTTTCTTCTTTGCTCCTTTTCCCTCCAATGTTAAAACTCCCGTCAGCTATCGTTTTGACAGTCAAATCCGTACCAACATCATGGCGGCGCGACTCCGCTTCGCTCAGAATTGTCACGTGACTCCTCAGGCTCTATAGGGGGCCAATTATATTGTGCATCCCTAGTTGTTGTTTTTCTCTCTCTCTTTTTTTCTTCCTAGTCCAGAGACGTACCGATGCAAACAGTGTGCCATGAGAGTAAAACTACTGTAGGATTTACTTGTCATATGAAACTTTTTATATGAAAGTTTTATTTATTATTTTTTTCTGTCTTACAGGTGTTCTCAACAGCAGCTGAGATTGAGAGAACAATGCGGCTTCCCGGGTCTCATCATCTCAGGTAGAGTATTATTTTAGTCTGTTGCAATAGACCACTTAGTAAATGACACGAGTTAAAAAGTTGAGGAGAGGAGTTGAGAGGAGAAGAAAGGAGAGGAGAGGGCTCCATATCAGTGTTGTTTTCGTTAACGATGACGAAATAATTTCATTGACGCCGCTTTTTTTCATGACAATAACGAGACGATGACGAGCTAAACATGTCTCTATGATGACTAAAACATGACGAGACGTATGTAAGTTTTCGTTGATGAGACGAGACTGGACGAAAATGTTAGTGACTCCCGAACGGCTCTTAATTTAAGATATTTATAGCCCTATATTTTACCTTAATTTTGCAATAAATTACTGGTTTTGTGTTGAAACCTTTTTTTGCATTCAGTATTTTTATCAGAAGCCTTAAAATTCTGTGCGTTTATTCCATCTTCAAACTTTTTGTTTATCTGATAGGGACAGTGCATATTAATGAACATCTGTAGGTAAACATGTTGGATTATCATTAGCAAGCTAATTAGCATCAGCAGTCCCTTGGCAGGTAAAGAAAAGATACACAATACAATAAAACAACAAAATTAAACTTTCAGGTGTCACATGGTTATAATACAAGACAGCACAATGCACTCCCCTCACCACTAGCTCCTGTCTTCACTTGCAATGGAACGTAGCCTCTCTTTTTGCTTTCATATATTTGTACAAACCTATATGCTCAAATGTGACTGGCAGCATGGCCTCCATGGTGGCCAGTTATTCTTTTCTTTTTTTTTTAGAATATAGCCTAACTGACTAAAACTAGACTAAAACATTTTTTAATTCGTCGAATAAAGTAATGGTACAGAAAAACCGATCAGCTGATCATGCCGACAGTGTCAGGGATTCACGGAGCAACAGCAGGGGGGTTGCAGCAACGACACGAAGCTGTACAGACGAGACGCATATGCTGTCAGTGATATATTTACAAGTACCTGCTGATCGATGAAAAGGTCTGAGGTTACACTGTGAGCCGCAGTGAAGCACAGATGACTGCTGAGCGGCTGGTTCTGGGACATCCACGGAAGCAGTGAAGCTACACTCGTCTCTAGCTTCGTTACTAGCAAAGCCTCCTAAATCCTTGGAAACGCAACAGACGAAAAAACAATATGAATGCATTATGCAAACAACATCACGAAGCTCTAAATATACTTGACGGTTATGAAATGAGCAAGCTGGGCCCCTTTTTAAAGACTTCAACAAAAACACAGCCTGGACTAACGACCTAAATATCATGCCTCTGATCTCCGGAAAAAATATTTTAACAAAATGAGTTATTAGTGAATGTTAGAAAACAAGACATACTGTACGTTCAGACCAAAGGCGACAAAAGCGGCAGACGTCGGAAGTTAATACATTTTCAATGAAAGTCAGGCGTCCCGAGTGGCAAAGCCGTCTGCCGCGCGTCCAGAGCGACAAAAGCGGCTGGAGCGTCAAAAAGCGGCACCAGATAAGAAGTTGAACTTCGGTTAACTTTATGCTAATTAGCTATGACGCGGCCCAGCAGCAAATGGTTTCAGCCAATCAGAGGAGAGGTGTTCATCGCTCGAGCGGGCTCCAAACAACAATGTATGTATCTCTGGTTCCGAGAAGACACCCGTTCCGTCATGGATGCTGAGAAATTGATCACAAGTGTTCGGGCGCATCCAGTCCTATATAATGTTCGTCTTTTTGACCACCGGGATCAAAATAAAAAAAAACATTGCTTGGGATCGTGTCGCAGAGGTGGTTGCTTGGTCTGGTGAGTTCTAAAAATGTGTACTAACAGAAAAATAACGGAGTGAAGTGCAGTCTGTGACAAAGACGTAGCCTAGCATGCTAGCTTTCCTTCTCCATCCGAATGAGTTGTCACTGTACGACACAGAGCATTTTGTCAGCAGAATTTGAAAACTAATGCTGCGTTCCATTTGAACTCGGGAAGTGGGAAGTTTTTAACTGGAACGGCCCCCCTACGTGGATTCCCCACTCGAAAAGTTGGACAATCCTCGCAGCTCTGAGTTCAGCTTTAAAGATGGCCGCGCCCCGTGTTAGCAGTTGTAGAAGCTCCTGTAATGTTACATTTATTTATACTTCTTACTAATATTTTGTTGCATAAATCAGTCATACACGTAGTACTGGTTTATACAGATGTAGTGGGAAGCTGTTGTAGTGTAATTCACATTTTTCATAGGTATATGTTAACATCAACGCCAGCTGTGCTAACAATAGCTAATAACAATAGCTTTTGCTAGGCTGCTAACTGGTTTTCCGACCAGTGAACTTGAACGCAATGGTCGGGTGTGATGTCACCCCCAGTCCCCACTTCCCAGTTCCGAGGTAAATGGAAAGCAGCATAATAACTGCCGTCTAAATGGAGCAAGAGTATCTTGATGTGTGCAGTAAAAAGTGGTCGCAAACGACATCTATCGACGGATCACGTACGATTAAATATGTTTAGATTAGTGGTTTGTTTAAAACTTGATGCAGTTAAAGGTAGCTTCATGAATTTAAATCAGTTTAACAGTAATGGTAATCTTTTATTCCGTTTGATTCATATTCGCCATGCAGTTGTTTGTGTTCTCTGTCCATTAGCTGAAGATTGCAGAAAGAAGTGGAAGGGTCTGAGGGACCATTATAGAAAGGAGAAGAAGAGGGAGAAGGAGAGGAGGAGAAGTGGGTCGGCTGGAGGTGGTGGTCGTGTGTGGCGCTACGCCTCTTTGATGGAGTTTTTGGACCCTTTCATAGAGGAGCGCCCATCCACCTCCAACCTGGATGAGGCTCCTGTGGAGAGCAAGGAGAGCAGGGAAGATGAGGGAGAGACGGAGGAGTATGGGAAGCCTTTTTAACATTTAACAACTCAACTCATAGAAAAAATTCCTATTTGAACACAATATTTGAGAGTCTGATCACTACAACTGCATTCTGTTTTTTGAGAAATTTGTTAAAAAAAAAAACTAAACAAAAGAAAAACACCATCATTCTGCTTTTAAATGTGTTAGGTGGGTTATTGTTGATCAAATTCAAATTACATCTGTAAATTTAGTTTTGAATAGAGAATTAAAATAGAAAAGCATTCGGAGAACGCAGACCTCCACCAAGCAGCTCTCGCAATGATAAAGAATCCTTCAAAACATTCCTGGATACAGAAGGTGATCCAGATCACCACCAAAATTTAGTAGGTTCGTCTTTGGGCTGAGGCACACAGCTGGTGAAAATTTCAGGTCAATCCATCCTGTACTTTTTCTGTAAAGTTGCTGACAGACAGACAAACCAATGCTACAGAAAACATTACCTCCTTGGTGGATGTAATAATTACAGTTGTCTTAAGCCTTATTCTGATGGGATTAGTATTATCTAGGGACCACATGTAATAAATAAATTACCCCTCGACGTCTGTTTTTTATGTGGCGCATTCACACTGGATAACTGAAGTCTGAGATTTGACTGAAATTCACAGACATCCAGCAGATATGATGTTAACGTGCTGCATATTGCATAACATCTGCTCTTACGAGCTGTGTTTCCATCGGCAGTGGATGATCATTCAGAGACAAATATGTTAAATAACACACTGACAGTCGTCATCGACGCTTTAAGAACTTGTAGCATGTCAGCATGTTGTCCAAACCTAAACGTTTCTCGCTGCGGCAACGGGACTAGTGAAACTCCACTGATCACTCCGATTCCAAAGTTAATGCTTTAGCCTATATTATCGTAAACATGATACTTTGGAGGAAAAATTCTTTTGAAGCCTCCATTTTTCGCCAAAAAGGAAATGAAATGCGTCCAGGAAACAAATACCACCAAATTACGGGTCATTTCTGTCCAAATCACAGAGATGTCCATTCGCACTGAATTAGTACTATCAGAGGACCTCTGAGTTTAGCAAATTATAGTACGTAATTTGCGGGGGAATTATTACATCGCAAATCACAGACATGACTGATTCACACTGGATTAAAATCAGACAACCTCTGTAATTATTACAAATTACATGTGGTCCCTATATAATACTAATCCAGTCAGAATAGGGCTTTAAAAAAATTACAGGGCACAGTGTAACTACAGCTTTCCAAAATGAAGTTGTTCAAATTTATCTGAAGTTCATTTCAAATGTTTAAATTTTCTTTTAAATGTGAAACAGGCTTGCAGAGGAGGGACCAGAGCAGGAAGAGCAGCAGGGGGACGAGCAGGAGGAGGAAAGAAAGAGAGAGAGAAAGAGGCAGAGTTATTGCTCTGAATTTGAGGAGAGGATGTTGAGGCCATGGAGGCCGTAATTAACAGGGCCACCAACCCCCCTCGACCAAGCACTCCTCCACCAGAGGATGGGGACACTCTTTGTTTAAAAATGCTGTTGGAGGATTTTAAAAGCCTGCCATTTAGAACATGGCAGGAGCTGAAATATTAAAAACAAACACAAAAGCCAACAAGCATGGTGGGGCTCTGAGGCTAAACTTTTTTTGAGCGACATTCTGAGACAATCACTGCAATCAGGTGTTTTCTGTAATGTTCAAAAAGACATACACCTGTTGACAGGTGTTTTGGTCTATATTTCACAGGAAAGGGGCTCAAATGTGTCTGGGACAGGTTTTTTTTTTTTTTTTTTCCTACCACAAAAGTAATATTTTATTTCACTAAATGATAATTTTGTAAATTTTATTTGTTAGTTTCTTTCTTTTTATTTGAATTATTCCTGTGAATTTAGCGTTTTCTTTAATTGGAGGGTGTCAATCTTGAGCACGACTGTATGCACAGCTCCACTACTTCCTGAGCTTAAGCCAGCTCATTTGTCTCCTGTCTGTCATTATCGTCATTGCACACAGTAATGAAAGAAAGGAGACAAATGAGCTGGCTTAAGTTCAGGAAGTAGTATTCCTATGCATCTGTGTACTCACACACACATATTTTTTATTTTTTTCATTATTTTATTTCATATCCACATTCACACTTATTGGAGGTTGGCTTTTGGTAGCAGGGTACAGCTGACAACACTGAGGGGTGTTTATTGACCCTTGCAGTGCTGTCAGCTGTACCCTGCTGTCCTGTATCTGCAAACACACAGACTGAAGTTCATTTATTTGTTCATGTTCATCAAATAATTTCTTACAAAAGTCTAAAAAAATTATTTGTGGGTCAGTTAAAAAAAAAACTACTAATTGTACATTGAAAATAAATAAATTGTAATAAATAGTAATTAAAAAAATGAATTAACTCAAGTTCAAAACATCAATGTTAAAATTTTAAATAAAGTTTATTTTAATTGTTCAGGAATTGTGTGTGTTTCATACAAACATTTAACATCTGTGTCTGTATATTTAAATAACTGGCATTGGATTTAGTTATTATTGAGGATGGGAAGTGTGGAGTGAACCAATTTTTTCCATGTCATGTACTTGTCGTGCCCAGCTACTAAACCAGGTAAGTCCAATCAGCACAATGAATTAAATTGAGCTGATTGAACTTACCTGGTTCAGTAGCTGGGAAGAACAAATACATGACAGACTTGTTGACTCCACACTTCCCACCTATGGTTTATATATATATATAAAGATAAAGATACTTTATTGTCATGTTATTTATATATATGTATATATATATATTTGTATGCATATGTATGTGTGTGTGTGTATCTATGATAGTATATTTAAATTATGTATTAGTAGACTGGTCATGTCAGTCTATGTGCTTGATTACTTTTAGTTGGTAGCTGAGGAAATTTTTGCTTTTTAAGAATCATTTGGTGGCTCTTAAAAGAGCCGTTTTGAAGGAGGGCATCAGTTGTCTGCAGGCTGGCAGGTCACCGCTCCCTCGTTGGTGAAGTAGGACATAAATGCCTCCCGGCTTGGGTTGTTGCTTCCTACTCTGCTCACCGATTGCAGACCTGCAGCATCCCTCTCTGGGTCCGGCACCTGATGTCCAGGAGGTGGCATCGCCGTCCTCGTGCTGCTGGTCTTCCTCAGGAAGTTGTGCAAGACACAGGTAGCCCTCACACAGGTATCCACATTAGCAGGGCTGACCCCAATGACTCCTCTGTACATACGCCACTGAGACAATCAGCCTTGCATGGGACAGCCTGTAGTTGAACACCCTGTGACTGCCAGACTGCCTGCCCGCAAAAGGACGCATGATGTCACTGCGGAGGGGAAAGGCCTCGTCTGCCACGAAGACGAACGGTTGCGGTCCCAAACGCTCAGTCCCCGGGAGAACAGTGTCTTCTGGCAGGCCAAGGGTTCAGTGCAGCAGCTTCTGCCCAAATGTGGAGTTCGCCAGCACTCCGCCGTCACTGGTCCTTCCGTAGCTCCCCACATCCACCACTCTGAAGCAGTAAGCGGCATCCACCACTGCCAGGAGAACGATGGAGAAGGTCCCCTTGTAGTTAAAGAAGAGGGAGCCCAAGTTGTCCGGTGCCTCGATGACGACGTGCTTCCCATCGATTGAGCCGACGCAGTTTGGGAAAGCCCATCGGTCACGGAAACCCTCTGCAACTCTCCTCCAGTCTTCAGTTGTGGGTGCTGGCATGTATTCAGGCACCAGGACATCCCAAATCACCCTGGCGACGACGTAGCTCACGGTGCTGACACCCACACGGTAGCTGTTGGCAATTGAGCGGTACGAGTCTCCTGTAGCCAGGAAACGGAGGCAAATTGCCAAGCACTCTGATGGGGAGATGGGACGGCGGTAGTTCGTAGTTTGCCTGGCGATCAGCGGCCCAATCTTTGCCAGCAAGCTGTCGAACTGCTGGACGTCCAACCTGAAATACCGCTGGAAC
Source organism: Atherinomorus stipes (assembly GCA_023101725.1). Lineage (NCBI taxonomy): Eukaryota > Metazoa > Chordata > Actinopteri > Atheriniformes > Atherinidae > Atherinomorus > Atherinomorus stipes. The sequence goes on from JALJCO010011527.1 coordinate 81,699, forward strand.
CGCTCACTGTCCAGCCGCAGCTCCAGAACCAGCCGATGAAATTCACCGAGATCCTCACGGCGCCGGAGAATCTCGTGGACCCAAACCCGGCGACGGCGTCTTCTTCGGGCGTACAGGCAGGTAGCAGCACACATCACAGCGATGTCATCCAAATCCATGATGAGTCGATATGATTTGGTATAAACGCATGTATTTATAGTCCTGCCAGACCATGTTAATGATACAATAACAACAATTATGAGCGGGAATTGATTTCATTTGCTAACTGCCTCATCCAATTTTCCCAGTTCTTCCATAAAAGGAAAGCAGTCACAAGAGTATGTTTTCATAAACACTGTGCCGCTGTCAAGAAGCCCGGTGTGCGGCTCCTTTAAATGACCATCGCAATTTCTCTTTGACGTCAGTCACGTGATCAGCGACCAAAGCGGCAAAAATATCTTGCCGCTTTGGCAGCTGTCCTGTTTGTCGCCTAGCCTCGGACGTCTTTGCCGCTTTTGTCGCCTTTGGTCTGAACGCACAGTTACAGTGGACAGGTCACGTCTGCGTAGAGCTGAGTCTCCGACTTGATCGTCTCTCCCGCCGGCTGCAGAACCAGAGGCTGATGTTGGTGTTGCATGGACCGAAGGCACTGCACCTGACCGGAGTCGCACCTGATCCTTGCTTTTATATCCCATGTTAAATTGCATCATATCGCTGGAATTGTAATCTTCTGGTCGGAAATGAGCGCCACACTCGTTGCTGAAGCAGAAGTGAAGTCCCGCCTTTTGAGCTGCACAAAATGCACCCAGGCACGAAAGACAGCACCCTCTTTTCTCCTGTTTGGAAAGGTATGGACTCGATGTCCTGATTGGCTGGAGTTTGTGCAGCCCCCACAAACGCAATATTTGACCATGTTTATGATCAATATCAATCAATCAAATCAATCAAAGCTTTATTTATAAAGCGCTTTTAAATACCAAAGGTAACAAAGTGCTGTACAGGTGAGTAAAAATAAAAAGTAAAATCATATAAAAATAATCACAATAATAACACCAATAAAAATAAAATAAAAATAAACACAATCTCAAACTTCTACCAAACTCAATACCCAATACCACGTCCGCTCTACCCGAAAACTACCTACTCTCCACACAGAAGTGAAGCAGCGCCTCCTATTTGACTCCCCCACATGATGTCAAATGACGCGACATGCAAAAAAAAAAGCAGTTTTTAGAAACACTGCTAACAAATGTCACTTTTATTGGAAAATTTATGTCGTTATGGTGGTCAAAACATTTTAAATATTAAATAAATGTTTAAATTATGATCCTTTAGACAGCATTTAATGAGCATTTTATCAAAAGTTTAACCTGCAATTTGCTCTTTAAGTTGTAAAATTAAATGTAATGTGTTTTCTGCACATAGCAGTGCTAATTAATAAAAATATCTCGTTTGACAGTAGGATTTATTTAGGATTAATTCTTTGACAGCCCTAGTGCGAACACAAACTGATGGGGAAGGGTAGTTCTGTTAACTAAACTCCAGATGGATAGTTACAGGAACTGCGTGTCACTGAAAACATCAGCGCCTTAAACAGCTTCTAAAATTTTTATACAGGTGATTTTTTTATTATTGTATCATTGTACTTCTTTATTTGTTTCAAACCCATGCAGCACTTAGGGCAGCGTTGACTGTATTTTAAGTGTGCTATATGAATAAACCTGACCTTGACCTTGAATATTTTACGTATATTGCCCTGTTTACAACAATCACAACTAACTTGGAAAATGTGAGGCTGGACATATGGTCACCTTCTGAGTGGTCCGAGCGCTCTTGGCTTCACCAGCTCCTCTCTGATGTTCAAAATAAAAAGAGTTGAGGAGATGCAGGTTCAGTTTACAAAGCTCCATTAGTTACACAATTCCAATCAGTGCGTTTGACGATTACATCACCGTTTCTTGAAGAGGGAGGAGAGATGAAGCAGCGTTTTTAAAGACAGCATCAGTGCGGAAGCTGCCAGAGCTCAGCAGCTTGCTTCTCTCTGATGATGGAGCCTCTGGATGAAGCTGAACTCTGCTTTCCACAGCTCCTCAACACCTCCTGCAGGAAGCCGCCTCAGCATCGTGTTAACTACATTTTCATTTACATTGTGCTGTCCTGCATCTCTTTGCTCACTGTGTTTCTCAACCTGCTGGTCATCATCTCTATCTCCCATTTCAGGTATAAACTGAACTCATTTATTCCAGTTGTTGAGCCTTCCTGCATTAAATGACTGTTTACTTGTTTTACAGTCTTTTAGTGGCTGCATGTTATCACTTTTCAGAACGTTGCTGATGGTATTTTCATGTTTTTGACTCATATTCCTGTTTAATAATCTGTTAAATGATTATTATTCTGTGTTTCCAGGCAGCTCCACACCCCCACCAACCTCTTCCTCCTCTCTCTGGCCGTCTCAGACTTTCTCGTTGGTCTCCTGCTGATGCCTGAATCCCTCCTCATGAGAGGCTGCTGGCTTTTGGGAATCTTAATGTGTGTACTGTATAATTACATGTCTTTTATTCTTATATCTGTCTCTGTAGGTAATATGGTGCTCATATCAGCTGATCGATATGTTGCCATATGTGACCCTCTGCGTTATCCCACCAAAGTCACTCACAGCAGAGTTAAAATCTGTGTCTGTCTGTGTTGGACCTGCTCTGTTGTTTATAATGGTGTTGTATTGAAAGAGCATCTAAAAGACCCAGACAGATATAACTCCTGTCAGGGAGAATGTGTGCTTGTAATAGACTCTGTAACAGGAGCTTTTGATGTGGTCTTCACCTTTTTTGGCCCCATTAGTGCCATCATAGTTCTGTATACGAGAGTGTTTGTGGTGGCGGTGTCTCAGGCTCGAGCCATGAGGCCTCACGTTGCAGCCGCCACCCTACAGGGACGTGTTCGTGTCACAGCCAAGAAGTCTGAGAGGAAAGCAGCTACAGCTCTCGGTGTTGTTGTGCTGGTTTTTCTCGTGTGTTTCTGCCCTTATTTTTATCCCTCTGTTGCAGGTCAGGCTTCCTCAACAAATGAGGAGTTTTCTGGTTTTGGTGTGTGGCTGCTGTACTGCAACTCCAGTATAAATCCACTGATCTATGCTTTTTTCTATCCCTGGTTTAGGAAATGTGTTAAACTCATTGCTACACTTCAGATACTGCAGCCCGACTCCTGTGATGCCAACATACTGTAGAGAGTCTGATTCCATACCTGCTGTCACCACTTTCATTTAGATTAAAATGAGTCAAACATGAGGAATTTCTGACAGGAAACACAATTTCTGCTTCATTTCTAACTGTATAAGACATCTGTCACAGTTTTCATGATAAATCTGAGATTGTTGTTCAGAAATGTCCTCCTGTCAGTCAGTATTTTTATTTCCTCTGTTCTTTATATTTTATTGCAGCTAACTGGGAGGCTTTATGTTCATTTCAGACAGTCCTGCTGTCGTTGACATCCTCATCTGTCACAAGTTAATCTGCGGAAGAAGAATTTCCAGGGGAGTTGGGGGGGTTAAATATAAAAAAACAAAAAAAAAGAAAATAATATTGTGAAAGAACACTACATCGAATGGAAGACGACAAGCGCAGTGGCAGCGGCCCCTGTTAACCCTTGTGCTCTGCTCTGGCTTGATTATGTGTGTGTGGGGGGGGGGGGGGGCACATTAGATGTTATCACTGGGTCTTTTACGGCCTCGGTCGGGGATGTGCAGTGCATTCCTCTGTCTTTTTATTTTTTCTTTATTTCTTTCAGTGTTTCTGTGGAGTACTTTGTGTTTTTCCCTTCAGGGGGCGCGCGGGGGGGGGCACATTAGATGTTATCACTGGGTCTTTTACGGCCTCGGTCGGGGATGTGCAGTGCATTCCTCTGTCTTTTTATTTTTTCTTTATTTCTTTCAGTGTTTCTGTGGAGTACTTTGTGTTTTTCCCTTCAGGGGGCGCGGGGGGGGGGGGGGGTCTAACTGTGTGTGTGTGTGTGTGTGTGTGTGTGTGTGTGTGTGTGTGTGTGTGTGTGTGTGTGTGTGTGTGGTGCGCATGCGCAGGCAGCCTTTGTAGTGTAATGTCATTTTCTATCCGTTGTTTCCCTGTCGGTGTGTGTGTGTGTGTGTGTGTGTGTGTGTTGGGGGGGGGGGGGGGGGGGGGGGGGGGTCTTCCGTCTTTCTATCCTTCTTCCTTTCTGTCTGTCTGACTTTCCTTTACCCTGTCTTTGTTTCTTCCTTCCTTTTTTGTCTTTCTTTCTTTCTTTCATTCTGTCCATTTTTCTTTGTTTCATTCCGTCTTTCCTTCTTTCTGTCCTTTCTTTCTCTCTGTGTCTATGTAGGACCGCATGTGGGACAGTATAGCAGCGCGCAGCTTCTGCAGATAGATTTATTGCAAGCATAGCAGACAATTTGTGTTTTGCGGTCCCTATTCGGCGGGCATATTTGACAGCGTTTCCGTTTGCTCTTCTGTACCACCACGGCGCCGGGTTTGTCTGCGGGTACGGGGGCAGGAGCGGAATTCGGATGCTCAGGTTCTCCATCTCCCTGGGAATGGGTGCCGCCGCGGTCCGATGATGCACTGGGGGGGGGGGGGGATCCCTGTGGAGTGCATGAGCGGAGGCGGCATGTGGGGGGGCGCCGCGGCAGCGAGCGGCCGTCACGATAGTGGCGGAGACGCGTTCGCGGGGCAGGTGAGATCTGCGTTGGATCTGGGGGGCTACCAGAGCACGTCCCAGCTGCTCTAGAAAGAAGCGTCTTTTGTTGCGTCTGCGCGGCATCCATTCGGGATGGATTTCTCGCCACAAGACAAACGCGTTGTACGCTGACACGTCGAGAATGTTGTGAAAGACGGCCATCGGCCATCTCGCGGTCATCCTTCGGCAGCTATATGTTCCGACAACCTTGTCCAGATTATCCACGCCGCCTTTGTTACGATTGTAGTGGAGAATAATCTCGGGTTTCTCCTTTGTCCTCTGCCCGCCCTCGTCCCTCGTGGTACGGACCCCTGTCCTGTTGTTGTCGTCCCCGTCCCCGTCCCCGTCCCCGTCGTGGTCGTGCGTGTTTGCTTTTCGTTTTCGTTTTCCTATTCCATTTTCTTTTTCTTTTTCTTTTTCCTTTTGTTTTTCTTGGCGCCGCCGCTGCTGCTGCTGCTGCTGCACCTGTCCGCGATGCAGCGTGCTGAGTAATATCACCACCTTGTTTTTTTTGGGCACATAGGAGACAATAGCCGCGTCCCGCGTGAAAGCAAAGGCAGAAGATGCCACAGGCCGTCCTTTGGTTGCAAGCAGCGCGGGTGGGATTTCGGGCTTGTTTCTGCGCATCGTTCCGACCAAAGTGTTGCCACGGTCGGGAGCTAGAAGACGCAGAGCGAGTTCGTATGAGGTGAAGAAATTGTCACACGTGATGTTCCTGCCCGTCAAGCCTTCGGTCACGTCCAAAACCACACGCATGCCCAAGTTTTTCTCTGCTGGAGACGAGGACAAGGCCTCGGCTGGCCCCCCCGCCGCCGCCGCCGCCGCCGGTTTCCTCCTCCTGCCCGTGTATATTTGCATTTTCCACGCGTAGCTGGACCGTGCGTCGCAGGCGACCCACGACTTGATACCGTATCTTGCCGGCTTGCTAGGCATGTACTGCCGAAATGCACAGCGTCCTGCAGGAGAGGGGAGGAGAGGAGAGGAGAGGAGAGGAGAGGAGAGGAGAGGAGAGGAGAGGAGAGGAGAGGAGAAGAGAGGAGGGCGAGGAGAGGCGGGGAGAGGAGAGGAGAGGTGAAGAGAGGAAAGGAGAGGCGAGGAGAGGCGAGGAGAGGAGAGGCGAGGAGAGGAGAGGAGAGGCGAGGAGAGGAAAGGAAAGGAGAGGCGAGGAGAGGAAAGGAAAGGAGAGGCGAGGAGAGGAGAGGCGAGGAGAGGAAAGGAGAGGCGAGGAGAGGAGAGGCGATAGGAGAGGCAGAGAGGAGAGGAGAAAGAAACATGTGTCATTACCATCTATCATCTAACAATCCCTCTATGTATTGTATACACACACACACACACCTCTGAAAGGAACCAGCTGCTCGTCCACCGTAACCTCTGGACCGGGGTTGTAGAGGAGAGGCAGTCTCTCTGACCAGGCGTCCCACAGCTCCCTGATGGCAGCGAGCTTGTCAAAAGCGCGTCTTACTTCTCTGGTGGCCCGATCGTCGAACCGCAGCAGCGACGAGCAGCTGTAGAAGCGGTACAACGGCATTGTCGCGCGAAACACTGAGCGGCCGCTCTCGGCGTCCCACAGACTGGCTGCGGCTTCTCCGCGTGATCTGTACACACCCGCCAGAATCAGCAAGCCCATGTACGCGCGTAGATCCACCGCATCCATGTCTTTCCAACAGTCCGTCCGTCGCCCCTGTTGCTTGTCCTTGTTTTTCTTCTTCTTCTTCTTCTTGTTCTTCTCCTTCGTCTTCTTCTGGCCGGGCCTCCGCTCTCCTCTCTTTCCGTGTCCTTCTTCTTCTTTTTCGTCCTCTTCTTCTTCTTCTTCTTCTTCTTCTTCTTCTTCTTCTTCTTCTTCTTCTTCTTCTTCTTCTTCTTCTTCTCCTTCTTCGTCTTCGTCCTCATCATCATCATCATCATCATCATCATGTACTCTGTCCATGTCTACTTCCTCTTCTCCATCATCCAGGTCCTGTCCATCATCTACTTCATTGTCGTGTCCTTTTTTGTCTTTTTGTCCTCCTTGTTCTTCTCCTTCTCCTTCTTCTTCTTCTTCTTCTTCTTCCCCTCCCCCCCTTCCTTCTCCTCCACGGCCGTGCCTTCGCAGCCCCTCTGCGTTGGTTGCGTTCAGGATGATCCGTTCCAACTCATCCGTTAGAAACAGGCGGAAAGTCGAAGCAATGTCAGTGATGCGAGCTTTAGCATACTCTGTGGGGCCCTGTCCCCCCAGAGCGTAATGGTAACGGTGCTGCTGTGGGGGTGGTGTATGGGTAACGCCAACGTTACTCCAGAAGGCACCACCCTCTCCTTCTTCTTCTTCTTCTTCTTCATCTTCTTCTTCTTCTCCTCCTCCTCCTCCTCCTCCGTCCCCACCCTGCCGCCTGGCCTGGGAAGGAGAACGGTACCATGTAATCTTCCCATTTTTAGATTTAATCGGTCCCTGCTTAGTCCCTGGGCCTTCTTCTTCTTCTTCTTCTTCTTCTTCTTCTTCTTCTTCTTCTTCTTCGTGTTCTTCTTCTTCGTGTTCTTCTTCTCCGTCTTCTCTGTCTTCTTCTGCTTCGTCTTCTTCCCCTGCGTCTGCTTCTGCTTCTTGTTCTCCTTCGTCTTCTTTGTCTTCCCCTGCGTCTGCTTCTTCTTTGTCTTCCACTCTGTCTCCTTCAGTTTCTTTGCGGTCCTGACCACCGTGGCTATTAGTTCTCCTCCCAGTTTCGTTATGGATCCTGCCACAATCCGCCGTGCCAGCGATACTATTACTGTTGCCATCGCTGTTACTCGTATGAGGGGTCCGGCCTTTGTTGCGGGTCCCGTCACCGTGGTCGATACAGCGTGCGTAGAGACGCAAGTCGTCATCGTCATTATCATCATCATCATCATCGTCGTCGTCATCATCATAATTATAGCAACACGTGGCCACTGGTTCTGTGTGTTGGAGGACCGCATCCTTGCCTGTGTAAATCCTGGTTCTGCTCATGGTCCTGTTGTGGGAATTATGTCCTTTTTCTGTCTTCTCTTCTCTTTGCTGTATGGAATTTCTTTTTTTTTTTTTTTGTTTAATCCGTCTTTGTGTCGTATGTACCTTTAGGCTGCCCTTTTTTGCTCTGCTCAGTCCCATCCGTATACCTCCGCTCATGTGACTGTCCTGTACAGTGTAATATCCCAGCCATGTGACATGGACATGATGTCAATAAATACATCCACATTCATTGCAACAGTACATAACCGTAGCCCCTCTCTGTGCCTGATGACCGCGAGCGGGTGGGGGGGGTGGAGAGAGAGAGTGAGTGACTGAGTTGTTTTTGGGATCTGTCCACACCGCGCCCCGTAGTAAATCAGCCGGTCCTGGGAGCGTGGGGCTCCGTACGCCCGCCCTTTACGGTTACTTGGGGGTCGAGGAATGTGGGAGTGTGGATGGAGATTTATGTTTGGGACGGGAGGAGAAAGACAGCGGCTGGTACCTTGTTATTATGCCTGGAAATCCCACCCCTCCCCTTCCTCCATTCAGAGCACATCTGGAGATTGTCCTCCTCCCCCTCACCGTCATCCTCGCTCTTACAGAGCAGAGGAATTCGAGGAATGTGGGAGTGTGGATGGAGATTTATGTTTGGGACGGGAGGAGAAAGACAGCGGCTGGTACCTTGTTATGCCTCGACATCCCACCCCTCCCCTTCCTCCATTCAGAGCACAGCTGGAGATTGTCCTACTCCCCCTCACCGTCATCCTCCCCTTTTACAGAGCAGAGGAATTCGAGGAATGTGGGAGTGTGGATGGAGATTTATGTTTGGGAGAGGAGGAGAAGGACAGCGGCTGGTACCGTGTTATGCCTGGAAATCCCACCCCTCCCCTTCCTCCATTCAGAGCACAGCTGGAGATCGTCCTCCCCCCCCCCCCTCACCGTCATCCTCCCTTTTACAGAGCAGAGGAAATCGAGGAATGTGGGAGTGTGGATGGAGATTTATGTTTGGGAGAGGAGGAGAAGGACAGCGGGTGGGACTTATGTCCTTCTCCTGTCTTCTTCTCTTTGCTGTATGGAATTTCTTTTTTTTTTTTTGTTTTAATCCGTCTTTGTGTCGTATGTACCTTTAGGCTGCCCTTTTTTGCTCTGCTCAGTCCCATCCGTATACCTCCGCTCCTGTGACTGTCCTGTACAGTGTAATATCCCAGCCATGTGACATGGACATGATGTCAATAAATACATCCACATTCATTGCAACAGTACATAACCGTAGCCCCTCTCTGTGCCTGATGACCGCGAGCGGGTGGGGGGGGTAGGGAGAGATTGAGGAGTGACTGAGTTGTTTTTGGGATCGTGGCCCGTCGAAACAAACTCGCCACTGTGAGAGAAAATCAGGGCCGGTCCTGAGCGTGGGGGGACCCCCCGTCACCGTCCCCCTCGCCCTTTACGGTTACTTGGGGGTCGGAGGAATGTGGGAGGGTGGATGGAGATTTATGTTGTGGGGACGGGAGGGAGAAAGACAGCGGCTGGTACCCTGTCTATGATGCCTGGAAATCCCACCCCCTCCCCTTCCTCCATTCAGAGCACAGCTGGAGATCACCCTACGGGAACCCCCCTCACCGTCTATCCTCGCTCTTACAGAGCAGAGGAATGTGAGGAATGTGGGAGTGTGGATGGAGATTTATGTATGGGACGGGGAGGAGAAAGACAGCGGCTGGTACCGTTATTGCTATGCCTGGGAAATCGGCCACCCCCTCCCCTTCCTCCATTCAGAGCACAGCTGGGAGATCGTCCTCTCCCCTCACCGTGGGGAACCATCCCCGTCTTTCCTTACAGAGTTGCAGAGGAATTCGAGAGAATGTGGGAGGGTGGATGGGAGATTTATGTTGTGGGAGAGGAGGAGAAGGAGCCAGCGGCTGGGTACCTTGCGTGTAGGAAGAGTCTGGCAGTAAATCAGCCGGCCTTGGGAGCGTGGGGCTTGGGTCCGGGTCCGCTTTCTGTTGTGTGTGTGTGTGTGTGTGTGTTTGTGTGTGTGTGTGTGTGGGGGGGGGGGGGGGGGGAGGAAGAGTCTGGCAGTGCAAATCAGCCGGCCTTCGGAGCGTGGGGTCGGTCCGGGTCCTCTTTCTGTTGTGTGTGTGTGTGTGTGTGTGTGTGTTTGTGTGTGTGTGTGTGTGAGGAAGAGTCTGGCAGTAAATCAGCCGGCCTCGGAGCGTCGGGGAGTCGGTCCGGGTCCGCTCCTTCTCTCTGTTTGTGTGTGTGTGTGTGTGTGTGTGTGTGTGTGTGTGTGTTTGTGTGTGTGTGTGTGTGTGGGAAAAGATCGTGTGGCAATCGGCCTGCCTCGGAGCGTGGGCTCTGTCCGGGACCGCTTCTCTGTGTGTGTGTGTGTGTGTGTGGGGTGTGTGTATGCGTGTGTGTGTCTGGATTTGTGTGTGTGTGTGTGTGTGTGTGTCTGTGTGTGTGTGTGTTTGTGTGTGTGTATATGTGTCATTGTGTCTGTGTGTTTGTGTGTGTGGGTGTGTGTGTTTGTATATGTGTGTGTGTGTGTGTGTGTGTGTGTGTGTGTGTGTGGGGGGGGGGGGGGGGTGTATTTGTATGTCTGTGTGTGTGTGTGTGTGTGTGGCAGTGAATGTGGGGGGGGGTGGACGTGGTGTCATAGAAAATGCGCTAAAACTAAACCTGGGGGTCCCTCACGACCTGGACTCGGCCGTGGGAGCGGGAGGGACTATAACTAACCTGGGGGTCCTTAACGACCTGGACCCGGCCAGGGGAGAGGAGGGAGTCCCTGACGACCTGGACTAGGCCGTGGGAGCGGGGAGAGGGTCCCGGACGACCTGGACTCGGCCGTGGGAGCGGGATGGACTATAACTAACCTGGGGGGTCCCTAACGACCCCGGGACTCGGCCGTGGGAGCGGGAGGGGGCTAAAACTAACCTGGGGGTCCCTGACGACCTGGACTCAGCCGTGGTAGCGGGGAGGGGAGTCCCTGACGACCTGGACTCGGCCGTGGGAGCGGGAGGAGGGTCCCTGACGACCTGGACTCGGCCGTGGGAGCGGGAGGGGGGCTAAAACTAACCTGGGGGTCCCTGACGACCTTTACTCAGCCGTGGTAGCGGGAGGAGTCCCTGACGACCTGGACTCGGCCGTGGGAGCGGGAGAGGGTCCCTGACGACCTGGACTCGGCCGTGGGAGCGGGAGAGGTGCTAAAACTAACCTGGGGGTCCCTGACGACCTGGACTCAGCCGTGGTAGCGGGAGGGAGTCCCTGACGACCTGGACTCGGCCGTGGGAGCGGGAGAGGGTCCCTGACGACCTGGACTCGGCCGTGGGAGCGGGAGGGGTGTTAAAACTAACCTGGGGGTCCCTGACGACCTTTACTCAGCCGTGGTAGCGGGAGGGAGTCCCTGACGACCTGGACTCCAGCCGTGGGGGAGCGGGAGAGGGTCCCTGACGACCTGGACTCGGCCGTGGGAGCGGGAGGGGTGTTAAAACTAACCTGGGGGTCCCTGACGACCTTTACTCAGCCGTGGTAGCGGGAGAGGGTCCCTGACGACCTTGACTCGGCCGTGGGAGCGGGAGGGATAACTAACCTGGGGGTCCCTGACGACCTGGACTCAGCCGTGGGAGCGGGAGGGACTATAACTAACCTGGGGGTCCCTAACGACCTGGACTCGGCCGTGGGAGCGGGAGGGGGGCTAAAACTAACCTGGGGGTCCCTGACGACCTGGACTTAGCCGTGGGAGCGGGAGGGTTAACGGTGAAACGGCGGCATCTGCTGGACAGATCGCATAGGGCCTGCTCCAAAAATAATTTTTTCTAAATCCCACACACAACCCTGCTTCCCCGATCGGTGCGAGCTCATGCATGTTTTTCATCAGTGAGCTAAGGGCCTGTGGTTAGTTTTCACCAATAGAACACCCTATATGCCTCCCCCGTGTCAGACTTTGTAGATAACAGTAAGTACAAGATGTATTGCCGAGCCACAGTTCATGGATGTTCTCATCAGTGAGTTCAAGGCTGAGGTTTGCACAGACCTCTTGTCAGTGTTCACCAATAAAACACTGAAGACATGTACTATCACGCTGCTCCTTTCACACAGAGTGTTCCACATAAAGGGGGGCTTAACGCACCCTGGAGGCTCAAATTAAGCCTTATCGCATTAAAATATGTATAGCATCGCATCACAGACACTATACAGACCTCTCCCTCACTTAGGTCCCCTGGAGGTCCTCCAGCCCCAGGGACCCCCGGACCGGACCCGGGTCCAGCCCGGGGACCCTCTCCTGAGTTTGGTCTCTTTCCCTCATGTATGTTTTTCATCAGTGAGCTCAAGGCTGAGGTATGCACAGACCTGTGGTTAGTTTTCACCAATAAAAACACCCTATATGCCTCCCCCGTGTCAGACTTTGTAGATAACAGTAAGTACAAGATGTATTGCCGAGCCACAGTTCATGTATGCTCTCATCAGTGGGTTCAAGGCTGAGGTTTGCACAGACCTCTTGTCAGTGTTCACCGATAAAACACTGAAGACATGTACTATCACGCTGCTCCTTTCACACAGAGTGTTCCACATAAAGGGGGCTTAACGCACCCCGTAGGCTAAAAATTCAGCCTTATCGCATTAAAATATGTATAGCATCGCATCACAGACACTATACAGACCTCTCCCTCACTTAGGTCCCCTGGAGGTCCTCCAGCCCCAGGGACCCCGGACCCCGGACCCGGGTCCAGCCCGGGGACCCTCTCCTGAGTTTGGTCTCTTTCCCTCATGTATGTTTTTCATCAGTGAGCTCAAGGCTGAGGTATGCACAGACCTGTGGTTAGTTTTCACCAATAGAACACCCTATATGCCTCCCCCGTGTCAGACTTTGTAGATAACAGTGAGTACAAGATGTATTGCCGAGCCACAGTTCATGTATGCTCTCATCAGTGAGTTCAAGGCTGAGGTTTGCACAGACCTCTTGTCAGTGTTCACCGATAAAACACTGAAGACATGTACTATCACGCTGCTCCTTTCACACACAGTGTTCCACATAAAGGGGGGCTTAACGCACCCTGTAGGCTCAAATTAAGCCTTATTGCATTAAAATATGTATAGCATCGCATCACAGACACTATACAGACCTCTCCCTCACTTAGGTCCCCTGGAGGTCCTCCAGCCCCAGGGACCCCGGACCCGGGTCCAGCCCGGGACCCTCTCCTTAGTTTGGTCCCTTTCCCTCATGTATGTTTTTTCTATCAGTAAAGCTAAGGGCTGAGGTATGCACAGACCTGTGGTTAGTTTTCACCAACAGAACACCCTATATGCCTCCCCCGTGTCAGACTTTGTAGATAACAGTAAGTACAAGATGTATTGCTTCAAGCCACAGTTCATGTATGCTCTCATCAGTGAGTTCAAGGCTGAGGTTTGCACAGACCTCTTGTCAGTGTTCACCAATAAAACACTGAAGACATGTACTAT
>JALJCO010011529.1:0-78212 GCA_023101725.1 Atherinomorus stipes
CCATATTGGGTGTCTGTTTACATTACAGGTAAAATCTGACCTTTTCAGACTCCAATGTAAACGCTTGCAGGCCCCAAAGTGGCCCCATTGTGACTGGCATGCGCAGTTCGAATAGTTTGTAATGACGTGACAGGTAGGTCGGTGGTGTTCGGGTGACTCCTCAACAGGCGGTGCCAGTAATGCACCATTTTAAGTGTTTGCCAACCAACCTGCCAAACGGGCCAAGAATGAGAATCTTAGGTGGCGCTGCTTTCGGATTCACCGTAGGCGAGGACTAGACGCACGAACAAGAAGGTTCTCACAGTTTCTGTTCCCTCCACTAAGCGATATTATTTTGTACGAGGAGCTGGGATATGATTTGATCAGATCAAATATCAATCAAAGCTTTTACTCCTCGTAACTCCACGTCTGACCACGGGCCATCTATATAAATACTGCAGTCCCACACGTGTGTTTGTTGTCGTCGCGTTTACTCACATTGTCCAATGCCAATGCAATTTATGGTCCACTTCCTGTCTTTGGTTCACTTGAATCGGACCGAGACCTGCGTTTGCAGGCAGACCGGGTCCGGTTGTTTGTTCCAGATCAGAGTCCGTTTGCGCATTCACAACTCCCCTAAACAAAGTGGACTTTCCGAGCAAACGGACTCTGATTCAAATCAAAAAAGCTTTGTGAATGCGCCCTAATTTCACAGGCCGCCTGCTCACCCTGAACAACGTGCTACATGGCACCAAACATAATAACTGGAAACCATCTGAGACCTCTCAGCTGAGTATCGAGCACTTTGTCTGGGGTAAATTTCCACAGATTAGGTTTCATACGCTTTCCAACTAGTTTTGGTGAACTGGTCCAATTTTGAGTATATTTATCTATGAAAAGCAAAAACAATACATTACTTAAAGCAGAACTCAGTAACTTCAGCTCGGGGATCCCCCTAGTGGTGTCCTTTCACTATAGTAAAGTTCGTACTCCCCCTACACCCCCACAGCACACAGACGGCTTCTCTACCGTCTTTCCTCTATTCTGATCCCTGAATACATCTCTAAGCTTTTACTAGCTTGTTGATGCTACTTTGCTACGTTGGTAGCAGCAGTTCGTCTCTCTCTGCAGCTGCTCAAAGCAGAGTCCTGTCTTTCCTGCAGCGGGATGTTTTACTCATGTTTTGCAGGTAAATATGCCGTGGATTATATTTTTCTCTGGTGTTGATGGGTAGCAGGTAAGAATACAAACTTTTATTTACTTTTTGTGGACATGACAAGTGATTATTGAGCTGTGAGGCTCAGTGCTGCTTCACCAGGCAGCACAAGCTATGTAAACCGGTTCACTTTGGTCCAGCAAAGAGTTGGTTTAAGAGCCAGGAGCTGGTGTTTAGGTGGTTTTTTAGTCTGGTTCTGGTGCAAATCAGCGCTGGAAGCAGCTCGGTGGATAGGGGACCTGAGTGCCATACAGCGGTTTCTGTTGTCGCAAGATCTGTGTCGGATCTGCTCAGACAGACTTGCAAGTGCCGCTTACAGACCAGAGACACCAGGGGGAGGCTGGGAAATGTTGAATTGCTCCGTAAACACTTTGTTTAGCCCCACAGGGATTCTGAAAAGCATTTATTTTGGTGAAAAAGTTAGAGTTCTGCTTTAAATACAGCAAGTCGCGATGGTTTAACGTTATTCCGACCAGACGCTTCACGTAGCCGTTGTTAATGTAAATAGACAAGACAGACATCCATCCACGGCTTATTTGTTTCCCACAGGTAAAAATGCAACAACCCGTTGTCTCCAGCCCATCCAATCATCGTGTTTGTCTGCGCATCAGTGAGAAGAAGCCAAAAGGACGACCTGGAGATGTTTGCAAGACGACCAGAAAGCGAGCTAACGAGTTTTCAGTTCTAAGCGTTCATAAAATAAGTCACAGACTTTTATTTTCTTTTGTGGTGTCAATACACTAAACAATCATAAAACAGCAGTGTGTTCACTGTTATTGTAACATTAACTTCTGACGTGGAGACATTCCTGATGGTGTTAACGTTATCTGGTCTGCTGTTTTCATCTCTGACATGAAGAGGAAATACTCTGTTTGGGAAACTTTCCACAGCTGAAGGTCTGATACCATCCTGCACCAGATATTTAGAAGCGTCTAATCACTTGCAAGCTTTTATTGTTGATTGGAGGTAGTTGGAATGTGATGGTAAGCTAATCGGTCAGCAATATCTCCATCTGTTGGCAGGTTCTTGGGGTTGTAAACCAGGATTTTGAAAATCATAAGGCTCTTGGGTGCCAACAAGCGCTGTCTGGCCTCTCCACATGAAAGCTGAACTGGTTTTTAAAGTCCGCCAGTAAGATCCTTGATGAGAAGTGGTTAACATGTAGCAGGAGCAGCTAGCTTTTAGCCACCCAACCAAACATGACAGCACCGGCTTCTTTCCCCGCGCACACAAACAACTTATGTCTCCCAAAAATGACGTCAAGGTCGGATACATATCCGATAGGGGTCACATGGCTGTTTAGACTGGGCGCATTTGAAAAGATCGGATACAGATCGGACTTTGACTACCTCCTGATGTGTGCCAAATCTAATGTGAAACGATCAGTTTTGAAGCATTTTGGAGTGTTTACACTGGCAAGAAAATATCAGATATGGGCCACTTTTGATGGGCCCATTGTCCTATTATCCACTGGGAAAATGTGACCAGATTTTTATACTGGTTCTGTAATGCCATCACGTTTCCCCAGTCTAAAGCCCGGCAACATCGTTCTATCATGTCTGTCATCTGTAAAAGGATTTTTGGTAACACTTTACAATAATTGTACTTGTTTGGCTTGTTTATTTGTTTTATTTTTTGTTTGTTTTTAATATTTCTGTTGAAGCACAATTCAAAATCAATGTCATTATTTGCATAAAATTTGTATTTATTATTACTTTGTTCAGCTGAATTTTTTTTTTTTAATTTAATGAGAGGGTATGAATAGTTTTGAAGTTTTATGCACCTGTGTACGCATTATGGCTTAATTGTCTACACAAATGTCTTTGCATATAAAATGTTTGTTCTTGAAGTTTGCTTCTCAGCAGGGGGCTGAATCCTGTGAGGCCGAAGAAAAACAAGGCACATTCTGTTGCATCTAACTTGTCTCAGTGATTGTTTTGGGAGTAAATATAGCCAGAAATCACAGCACATATGGTGTCTAACTTATACAAGTGAGTCGGGCAGATGGCACGATATTGAAATGCTTTGCGTTTGTCTCAAGAAGCCACTCATAATGATTGGATGCCACTTTCTTTAAATGGGTCATATCCGACATCACACATACTCAGCTGTAATGGACGAGTAGGACACGAGAGTCTGAATACATTAGCATGTTTTAGTTTAGACATTTTAACAGCTGCATCCTGTCAAAACTTTATACAGGCTTTCAGAGGAATAAACCAAGTAAGAAATGATGCATTTGTGAAGTCTGTGCATCCAAAAAATGATAAAAGAAATTTTGGAATTTGTTGATATTTAGATTGAATCAGAAAAAATGTGGAGAAAAGTCTAAACAACAAAACCAGTAAGCTCAAATTACCAGTAATACACCCACAGAAAGAGTGTGCCAGACTAAGGAGCAGAATTATGCTCATTTCTAAATGTTGGGAGCTCCCAGGACTTCCCCTGTGTTCACACTGGATGCAAATAAAATTATTTGCCCGAATCAATTACATGTTAAGTCAATGTACAGACGTGAATAGACGCTTATTTGCTTGGGGCGGCGCATTTGACGCGAATTGGCGGCACAAAAAGCCCCAAACGTGCGTCTTTTTCACACGAATGTAGCGTTTTACTCGCGCGAACAGAGCGTATTTCACCTGTTCGCTCGACCTGACAAAATTTAACTCAAGCATTTTATAGAGTACAATACGAGCCCCGTCATTGAAAATGAGACGTGATGTGAACGGATGGTGCTCTGCAGCTCGCTGCTCTCTTCTCTAGTAAGAACAGAAAAGTGTTTTTCACAGGTAAAATCACAAAGTGCTGCACACAAATGCGGTGGAATAATACCATAAATTTAGGACTGAAAACCTGGTCAGACAAAACCTCATAAACCTGCAGCTGCCGAACTCTGCAGCCGGTGTTTGAGGGATGAAACATCACAACACCGACACTCTGCAGCGGGAACAGAGAACAGAGATGCACATACAGAGATGCACATCACCTGATATGCTTAAGTGGTAGTAGGCTTTGGGCCTATACAGCTTGGAGTAAGACAACATGCATAAGGAGGATGATGTGGTCAAAATACTCATTTGCCTAATAATTCTGCACTCCTTGTAGTTCCCGGAGGAAGATGCAGCTCTGTCCTCGCTACAGAAATAAACTGAGGTTGTTGGTTATCAAACGTCAATATAATTCAATATGAGTCTGTGTTCAGAATAGTGTAGTATTCAGTTTGGTCACTAGATGACGCTCCAGTACCAGGAGTTCAGCCTCAGCTGATGTAAACAAACACTTGCTCTGTGTTGTGATCCAAAGGATGAAAGCCGCAGGAGTAGTTACGAGTTACATTAAATTAGCTGGTTAAATTTTGAGAGGTGAAGGTGAGGAGACAGCAGAGACTCGTTAATCTGAGCTACAATAACTAGCTTACTGACAGCAGTCACGTTGTTTTGCTGGAAGTTCCAAAGCAGGTACAACGCTGCAACTCTCTCAAAGTACAGAAATAACCCGGTTCTGCCATGTTCACCTGACTGAGGTGACTGATGGGTGACAAACCACCATTCTCCACTCCAGAAAGTTCAACTTGATGCACAAATGAAGCATCTTATTCCCGCGTTTCATACGCTCCATTCATGCGAAAAAGAACGCCCGAATCAAGCAAGTAAACATCCAGCATTCGCACATTGAATTAGGCACATATGCGAATGGAGGTGTCCGCTGTAAACACAGGCTTAGAAGACCAGAAGCCTTGGAGCTGGCATCATGCCCACCGTCATCATGAGCTGGTGATGGAGCAGATGACCAATGCAGTGCATTTGGACTGTGCTTTACAGATGGTACCAGTTGGAAATGGACAGTTTCCTGCGTGACTCCGCGTGAATCACATGAGAATCACAAAGAATTTCCTGAGGCCAGAATTTTATATTTCGGGGAAAACTACAATATACCCAAACAGCCACCAGGAGGCAGTTGGGAGGTCTGCTGTGCCAAAGGTGACGTAGCTAAGTGGAAAAGCTCCAATGCACTCTGGGTCTTACAGTCAACTGAAAAGTTTGTTGCGTAAACAACACAGCCTTCATTTTGTTCTTTTGTTTTACAAGTTTTTACAGGTGAAAAACGTGGTACAATAGTGCTGGGTCGTTAACGGCTTCTCTTCGATTTAAACAAAGAGAAACCGATAGCAGCTGTGAGACGACCAAACTTAATTTTCAATGCCATCATCCGACACATGTCGGTGTGTTCACGTCATTTCCAGACTGGTAAGTTCTGTCATGTTAGTAGTGTTATGCTGTTTGTCACATAGGGCCTGATTTACAAAGACTCCAAATTGCGAGTCTAATGTCTTTGCCTCGCAAAAAAAAATAGCGTGCGCTGTCATTTTAGCGTTTGCGGGTGATCTACAAAGATTACACGCGCAATCTGTAACAGGCGCAAACAGCAGGATTTAAATGAGGATTTAGCGTGCACTCTCCCTGTGCCACGGAAAGTTCAGAAGAGCATGTGGTAAACGCAAAATGAAATTAATCCTGATAGAGAGATGTTAGTTTCAGAGACATAATGAGGCAAATAAAAAACAGAATATAAGATAAATATGAAGAGTTCATTTGCAAAAAAAGACAAACGCCATTTAGAAAAAAACGGAGTTAACTGCTTTTGCAAATAAACTCTTCATTTACTTTTTGAATATTTTCAGAAAATCAAGCTCACGTGAAGTAGAGAGTTTTAATGATGTAAAATGGAGGACGTTTGTACCCGACAGCAACAAAAGCAGTTAACTCCGTTTTTCCACAGTGGCGTTTGTCTGTTTTTGCAAATGAACTCTTCATAATAACTATAAATAAAAATAATGCAGCAGGTTTCCCTGTGGATCGTAAGAAGAGGCCAGTTTAAGGACATGGATAAGGACACACTGTTGAAGATGATCTGATATTACGCACAGACTGCGCGCTCTTTGGCACAATGCCAGGCGCTGGACCTGCGTAATTGCCCCCCACCCCATGCAAAACTCAGTAAAATAATAGCATCATTAGTTTGTGCGACGTTACTGGTTATTTTCACTGAGTTTTTTGTGGGGTGGGGGCCAACTTCACGCAGGACAGCAACCTCAGAACAGCAGCAGCAGTCGCTGCGGCGTGGAGGAGCAGGAGATGATTTTAATTTAAAAATATGCCATTGGCAAAAAGTAAAAGAAAATAAAAAGACATAATTAATGTCAGCTTTAACTACCATGATGCTGCAGCTGCAGATGTTCTGCTTCATGTCTAGAATAACCCGTGTTTAACAGTGATGTTGATTGTTATTTAATTAAATAATGAAAACTTGACGTGTCGCCTGAACACATCATGAAAAATGATTCTGACCCGATGTCTGCAGTCCTGTGTGCAGCATCTTTCAGCCATCAGTGCGTAAAGCTGCCAGTTATACCTGCTTTTCAGACGTGCTAAATTATATGCAATCTTTTGCCCCCGCTTTCCTTTGAACAGTTGATAGATCACATTGCGCATGTTAAACTGAGGTTTTGCATAGTCTCCTCCCAATATTTTGCGCCTTCTGGCAGAAACGCCCAGTTTGCATATTCATCTGCAGCAGATGCGCAAAATGGACAGCGGCGCTATTTTGCCCCTTGACAGGCGCAAACCTCCTTTTGCCCTGCTTTGTCAATCAGCTCTGGCGGATTATTGCGTGCGTAATGAAGATAGCGCCTGTTTTAACGAGCGCAAACCTTTCGTAAATCGGGCCCATAGTATTTAGTTAGCTGCTGGCATTAGCCAAGCTAGCTGAGGGCAGCTAACAAAGTAATGCTGCGTTCCATTTGAACTTGGAGCTGGGAATGATGTCACACTCGACCAAACTGCATTCCAGTTCACTGGTCAGAAAACAAGACAGCAGTTTAGCAAAAGAACGTGTTTGCTAACGCTATTGTTTTTAGCTGTTGTTAGCACAGCTGGTGTTGTAGTTCACATATACCACATGAAAAATGTGACTTACACCACAGCAGCTTCCCCCTACATCTATATAAACCAGTACTACATGTATGACTGATTTAATGCAATAACAGTCAGAGGTGCAAATACATGTAACATTACAGGAGCCTCTACGACTGCTAACACTGGGCGTGGCCATCTTTAAAGGTACAGTTTGTAAAAAAACAAAGTTCAATGTCAGAAGAATTTAATATAAAATCTAAAACTGTGTTTCTATTGATGTGTAATCGCTTTACTAGAATAACATATGTGTATATTCTTAAAATGAGTCATTTATATCTACTTGCTGGTGGTGCACATACATGGAGGCTGCCATATTTGTTCCTATATAAATGTTCCTAAATATAAATACAGCTCTGAGCATGCGTGTGCACAGGATCTCGTGGTAGAACAGGGGAGCTGCATTGGTTTTTGCATCACAGCGATCGCTGCATCTCCATTATTTAAAGGGACTTCAGGCAGGAATTTTTAAAAAAACCAAACATGCATGTCCATTTTTTTTCATACTAATGGGTGATGAAGCGCTAAATACCAAAAATAACGTTTCCACCCATGTTTCTCTTCGTTGCCTTGAACAGGCTGTGTGCT
Source organism: Atherinomorus stipes (assembly GCA_023101725.1). Lineage (NCBI taxonomy): Eukaryota > Metazoa > Chordata > Actinopteri > Atheriniformes > Atherinidae > Atherinomorus > Atherinomorus stipes. The sequence goes on from JALJCO010011529.1 coordinate 7,756, forward strand.
GCAAAATTAAATGAAATGAAATGAAATGAAAAATACTTTATTCATCTCAGAAGGGAAATTCAGTATTGTAAAAGCTCACTTTTTTTTCTTTTTTTTTAAATCAACAAAAAAGTCAGTCTTGTTCTTTAGGGTGATGGCTGCTGGCAGGAATGAATTTCTGTATCTCTCCGTCCTACAGCGAACTTGACGCAGCCTCCCACTGAACACACTCTGTTGATTCTTCACCGTGTTGTGGAGAGGATGGGAAGTGTCCTTCATCATCTTCATCAGCTTGTGCAGCATTCTATTTTGAACGATCAGCTCCAGCGGCTCCAGAGTTATTCCCAGCACAGAACCAGCTTTCTTGATCAGCTTGTTAAGTTTCTTCAAGTCTCTGGTTCTGATGCTGCTTCCCCAGCAGATGCTGCAAAGCTAATTGCACTTTCCACAACAGACTTGTCGAAGATCTGCAACATCTTGGTGCAGACGTTGAATGATCTCAGCTTCCTTAAGAAGTAGAGTCTGCTCTGACCTTTCTTGTAGATGTAGTCACTGTTGCATTTCCAATCCAGTCTGTTGTCCAGCTGAACTCCAAGGTATTTGTAGTTTTCCACCACCTCCACCTCCTCTTCCAGGATGTAGACAGGACTATGCTGCTTATTCTTGCTCCTCCTGAAGTCAACAATCATCTCTTTAGTCTTGCTGGTATTTAAGATGAGCTGATTGTTACTGCACCATTTCACAAACTGATTGACCAGTTCCCTGTACTCAGCTTCTTGTCCATCACTGATACACCCAACAACTGCAGAGTCATCAGAGTATTTCTGCAGATGACAGGACTCAGAGTTGTACTGGAAGTCTGAGGTGTACAGTGTAAAGAGGAATGGTGAGAGTACAGTTCCTTGTGGTGCTCCAGTGCTGCTGACCACCATCTCAGACACACAACCTTTCAGTCTCACAAACTGTGGTCTGTTTGTTAGGTAGTCGTAAATCCAGGTGGTTGTGGAGGATCCACCTGGAAGTTATGGAGCTTCTGACATAGCAAAGCAGGCTGAATAGTATTAAATGCACTTGAACAATCAAAGAACATGACCCTCAAAGTGCTGCCTGACTGGTCCAGATGAGAGTGGGCTCTCTGAAGCAGGAAGATGATGGCGTCTTCAACCCCAAGCCCATTACGATATGCAAACTGTAATGGGTCCTGAAAGGTATTCACTTGCTTGTTGAGGTGAGCCAGTAAGAGTCTCTCCAGGACTTTCATGATGTGAGATGTCAGAGCAACTGGTCTGTAGTCATTTGGTTCAGCTGGTTGAGGTTTTTTAGGGACGGGAACAAGACAGGATGTTTTCCACAGCACAGGAACTCTGTTCTGTCTCAGGCTGGTGTTAAAAAGGTGCGTGGAATGTTGTGTTGTCAGCAGGGGGGAACTGAACCTATTGAAGAACATGTTCAGTTCGTTAGCTCTGTCCAGACCTCCATCAGTCTGGTCCCCCTTTAACTTAAAGCCGGTGATCTTCTTCATTCCCGACCACACATCCCTCACATTGTTCTGCTGGAGCTGCTCTCCAACTTCTTCCTGTCGTCCTCCTTGCACTTCTTAGTCTGTGTTTTCAGTTGTTTTTGTGTGGTCTTCAGTAACTCCCTGTCTCCATCCCTGAAAGCTTTCTTTTTGATGTTCAGCAGCTTTTTCAGGTCACTGGTGATCCAGGGTTTGTTATTGGGGAAGCAGCTCACTGTTCTTGTTGGAACGATGTTGTCCACACAGAAGTTTATGTAATCTGTCACACACTCAGTCATGGTGTTGATGTCATCTCCATGAGGTTCACAGAGGACATTCCAGTCTGTGGCCTCAAAGCACCCTCTCAGAGCATCTTCAGCCTCAGTAGACCAGGTTTTAATCGTGCTCCTAATGACTGGTTGCTGCTGAATGATGGGCTTGTAGGTGGAGGTCAGAAGAACCAGATTATGATCTGATCTTCCTAAAGGAGGCAGGCAGAGGAGCTGTATGCATTCTTAGTATTTGCATAAAATAAGTCCAACATCTTATTTTCTCTGGTGGAGCAGCTGACAAACTGCTGGAAAGTTGGCAACGTAGCAGAGAGAGAGACGTTGTTGAAGTCTCCAGAGATCGCCATGAATGAGTTTGGATGCTGTGTTTGTAGTTTAGCCACGACGGAGCTGATGACATCACCGGCTGTCTCTGGTGCGGTACCTGGTATTATATAAACCGCTACCAGAATAACACAGGCAAACTCTCTGGGTAAATAATATGGACGAAAACTCACAGCTAACAGTTCAATGTCTCTTGTGCAGATCTTCTCCTTGACAGAGATGTGTCCTGGATGGCACCAACGCTGACTGACCAGCACTGCAATTCCGCCTCCTTTCGGCTTCCCGCTGAGCTGTTTATTTCAGTCTGCACGGACCGTCTTGAAGCCGTGTACAGACGCATTACAGTCCGGGATGTGTTCATGCAGCCATGTCTCGGTGAAACACATGATACTGCATTCTCTGTATTCTTTCTGAGACCTTGTTAGCACTTCAAGCTGGTCCATCTTGTTAGCTAGCGATCTTACATTACCCATCACAACAGTTGGAAGAAACGGTTTAAATCTCCACCGTTTTTCTCTCTGCCTTACCCCTGCCCTGCATCCTCTTGTCTTTCTCCTTAACTCCACTGGGATTTGATGTGTTATTTCGCTGAAAATCTTGATTTGGGAGAGTTTTAACAGTTGATCCCGGTGGTAAACAATTTTTCCGTTGCTATGGATACACATCATAGCAAGTAGTGAAAAAAGCCAAATATATGAGAAAAAAATCTCCTGAATTGCACACCGTTCAAACCAGCATAAAAAATCCTCCAAGAAAAACCTAATCTGACAAGTAATGTCAATAAAAAAAGACAACTATATTTGAAAAAAACACAAAAGTTTAGGGAGAGCTATTACAAACCGCAGCTACCTAGCAGCGCATTCCAGAATTTTTTTTTGCGCTGCAATTCAGTGTCCAAATTTCCGCGCTGCCCTGCGGACGTGACGTCAAATGAGGCTACATCCGCAGTTTTGATACAAGAAGACGGTCGCGTTAAATTCAAACACTGTAAGCGATAGTTATGGATTCTTCTGCCGTCAGAAAACTATCTAGAGCAACTGAAAGACACTAAAAAGTGGAACTACGGGGAAAAAGGTGAGTAAACAACATTATAGCTTCAGTTTGTGCTCCCGTGACGGCTTTGCTCATGGCTGCAGTTACCTGAAGTGCCAGTCGCGAGTTTTGTTTCTTAATCTTGCCTCAAGTCCCTTTAAATGTAATGATGCACTATATGATGTATGCCTCTAGAGTTTTCCATCCCATAACCCTGTGTTCACAGCGGATGCCTCCATTCGCATACACGATGCGATTATAACCTGTGAATGCTGGATGTTTATTTGCTTGATTCGGGCATTTTTTTCGCGTGAGTGAACCATGTATTATGCGCGAATAAGACACTTTATTGGAGTCAGGTGGAACTTTCTGAAGTGGGGGGTGGTGGTTTGTCACCCATCAGTCACCTCAGTCAGGTGAACATGGCAGAACCCGGTTATTTTAAGTTGCAGCGTTGTAACTGCTTTGGAAGTCAGAGAACCAAAGACGCCGCCGTGTTTGGGTCCACCAGATTCTCCAGAGGCGGTCGGAGCTCGGTGGATTTCATCAGCTGATCCAGGAGTTACGTCTGGATGACAGCTGCTTCCAGCTACATCAGCTGAGGCTGAACTCCTGGTACTGGAGCGTCATCTAGTAACCAAACTTAATACTACAGTAGTCTGAGCACAGACTCATATTAAATTATATTGACGTTTGATATATTGACGTTTATTTCTGTAGCGAGGACAGAGCTGCATCTTCCTCCTGGAACTACAGGTTCTTTGTTCCCGCCGACCCCCGCTGCAGAGATCTGCAGCTGCAGGTTAATGAGGTTTTGTCTGACCAGGTTTTCAGTCCTAAATTTATGGTATAATTCCACCGCTGTTTGCAGCACTTTGTGATTTTATCTGTGAAAAATGCTTTTCCCTTGTCATCATTGACATTCATTTTGTCTTCAATTTCTTAGACTCAGATAATTTTCTTTTCAAGGGACGTGTTTTGTCTTACCTAGCTGACAGTGTCAGCTGTCACTCCAGCCTTCAGAGCTGAGGACTCCCTGGTGACGTGTCTTTGTAGACAGCTGACTGGGGAATCCCGACATGACGTGTGGGGGAACAGCTGACCGGGGAATCCCGACGTGACGCGTGTGGGAACAGCTGACTGGGGAATTCCGACGTGACGCGTGTGGCAACAGCTGACTGGGGAATCCCGACATGACGCATGTGAAAACAGTTGACCGGGTAATCCCGACGTGACGCGTGTGGGAACAGCTGACTGGGGAATCCTGACGTGACGCATGTGGGAACAGCTGACCGGGGAATCCCGACGTGACGCATGTGAGAACAGTTGACCGGGAAATCCCGACGTGACGTGTGTGGGAACAGCTGACCGGGGAATCCCGACGTGACGCGTGTGGTAACAGCTGACTGGGGAATCCCGATGTGACGCTTGTGGGAACAGCTGACTGGGGAATCCCGACGTGACGTGTGTGGGAACAGCTGACCGGGGAATCCCGACGTGACGCATGTGGGAACAGCTGACTGGGGAATCCCGATGTGACGCATGTGGGAACAGCTGACCGGGGAATCCCGACGTGACGCGTGTGGTAACAGCTGACTGGGGAATCCCGACGTGACGCATGTGAGAACAGTTGACCGGGGAATCCCGACGTGACGTGTGTGGGAACAGCTGACCGGGGAATCCCGACGTGACGTGTGTGGGAACAGTTGACCGGGGAATCCCGACGTGACGCGTGTGGGACCAGCTGACCGGGGAATCCCGACGTGACGTGTGTGGGACCAGCTGACCGGGGAATCCCGACGTGACGTGTGTGTGGGAACAGCTGACCGGGGAATCCCGACGTGACGTGTGTGGGACCAGCTGACCGGGGAATCCCGATGTGACGCGTATGGGACCAGCTGACCGGGGAATCCCGACGTGACGTGTGTGTGGAAACAGCTGACCGGGGAATCCCGACGTGACACGTGTGAGAACAGCTGACCGGGGAATCCCGGCGTGTGGGACCAGCTGACCGGGGAATCCCGACGTGACGCGTGTGAGTACAGCTGACCGGGGAATCCCGACGTGACGTGTGTGTGGGAACAGCTGACCGGGGAATCCCGACGTGACACGTGTGAGAACAGCTGACCGGGGGATCCCGACGTGACGCGTGTGAGTACAGCTGACCGGGGAATCCCGACGTGACGCGTGTGGGAACAGCTGACAGGGGAATCCCGACGTGACGCGTGTGGGAACAGCTGACAGGGGAATCCCGACGTGACACGTGTGGGAACAGCTGACCGGGGAATCCCGACGTGACGCGTGTGGGAACAGCTGACCGGGGAATCCCGACGAGACGTGTGGGAACAGCTGACTGGGGAATCCCGACGTGACGCGTGTGGGAACAGCTGACAGGGGAATCCCGACGTGACGCGTGTGGGAACAGCTGACAGGGGAATCCCGACGTGACACGTGTGGGAACAGCTGACCGGGGAATCCCGACATGACGCGTGTGGGAACAGCTGACTGGGGAATCCCGACGAGACGCGTGTGGGAACAGCTGACTGGGGAATCCCAACGTGACGTGTGTGGGAACAGCTGACTGGGGAATCCCGATGTGACGCATGTGGGAACAGCTGACTGGGGAATCCCGACGTGACGTGTGTGGGAACAGCTGACTGGGGAATCCCGATGTGACGCATGTGGGAACAGCTGACCGGGGAATCCCGACGTGACGCGTGTGGTAACAGCTGACTGGGGAATCCCGACGTGACGTGTGTGGGAACAGTTGACCGGGGAATCCCGACGTGACGCGTGTGGGACCAGCTGACCGGGGAATCCCGACGTGACGTGTGTGGGACCAGCTGATCGGGGAATCCCGACGTGACGTGTATGTGGGAACAGCTGACCGGGGAATCCCGACGTGACGTGTGTGGGACCAGCTGACCGGGGAATCCCGACGTGACGTGTGTGGGAACAGCTGACCGGGGAATCCCGATGTGACGCGTGTGGGACCAGCTGACCGGGGAATCCCGACGTGACGTGTGTGTGGAAACAGCTGACCGGGGAATCCCGACGTGACACGTGTGAGAACAGCTGACCGGGGGATCCCGACGTGACGCGTGTGAGTACAGCTGACCGGGGAATCCCGACGTGACGTGTGTGTGGGAACAGCTGACCGGGGAATCCCGACGTGACACGTGTGAGAACAGCTGACCGGGGAATCCCGACGTGACGCGTGTGGGAACAGCTGACAGGGGAATCCCGACGTGACGCGTGTGGGAACAGCTGACCGGGGAATCCCGACGTGACGCGTGTGGGAACAGCTGACCGGGGAATCCCGACGAGACGTGTGGGAACAGCTGACTGGGGAATCCCGACGTGACGCGTGTGGGAACAGCTGACCGGGGAATCCCGACGTGACGTGTGTGGGAACAGCTGACTGGGGAATCCCGACGTGACGCGTGTGGGAACAGCTGACCGGGGAATCCCGACGAGACGCGTGTGGGAACAGCTGACTGGGGAATCCCAACGTGACGTGTGTGGGAACAGCTGGCCCGCTCCTCTGCTGCTCGTGTAGGATGGTGCCCAGGTGTGAAGGAGCGCGTACGCCCCCTCGTCCCTGCTCATGGTGTTATTTCCTCGCCTCCGTATCTCGATTGCCTCCTTTATCCATCTCTTGTATCTGTTGGTGACAGCCGAAACTGTCAGCTAGGTAAGACTAAAAACAGGTCTCTTGAAAAGAAAATTATCCGAGGCTTTTCCCTTTTGAAGATAGGGACACACTGCATGCAGAAGTGCGCCGATTTTCCCGTCGACACCGCCCCCTGTCGGTAACAGTCCTGCTTCTCTGCTGTACTGCTAACACTAGTAGTACAGCAGAGACACATCACGTCTCATTCATTTTCAATGACGAGGCTTGTACTGTTTGCGCGTATAACGCTCGAGTTCAATTTTTTCAACTTGAGCGAACAGGGGAAATACACTATTTGCAAAAGTGCAGCGCCTCATTTGCGTGACCAAAATGCTACATTCACATGAATAAGACGCGCATTTGGGGCTTGTTGTGCCACAAATTCTCGTCAAACACGTGTCCATTCGCGTCTGCACATTGACTTTACATGAAATTCATTCGCGCAAATAATTTTATTCGCGTCCAGTGAGAACATAGAGTAATACAAAGTCACACCATGATGCATGTCTGCTGCAGCTAAGGTCAGAAATGAGCATGTGCACTCAGTGCAGCTGCACGGTTGACCTCCCCTGTGAAAGGAGGTGAACATGACTCAGACATGTCTCGTGGTTGGAGCTGGAGAGCTGTTTTCTTTTCTAGTGAAATATCTACTTATTATGTTGTTTAAAAAGCTGTTTATCCTCTTAAATGCCAGGACACACACTGCTGTGTGAAAGTTACACGTCTGCAGATTGCGCTAATTCATTCTGCTGTAGGTGATTCAAGCATTTAAAACATGCAAGTGTAAACATCAGCCCTGGTCCCAGTCATCAGGGTGGAGCAGACCGTCTGGGTGCAAATCATGCAAGTACAGCGCTGTCAGAATAGGACAGGCGGCATTCATCACATTCCTCCACAGATGCCACAGACAGAAGGCCAGCACGCCTTCAAATGCACTGACAGCTCAACCTGGTGCAAGCACAAGGAAAAAAAAAAAAAAAAATCCGAGCTGGCTGGGGCAGTGACGGCCAAGGCTTTGGGGTGAGAAACGGTGTTTAACAGGATTCTTACCATTTCCTCGTCTGCGCGCCGCACCGCCCAAAATGTGTGAACAGAGCTGATAAATTTATGTGTTGATGGAAACAATAATACTCATTTCAACAGCAAATTAAACTTCACATGGCAGAAAAGAATGTAAGCCCAACCTTCCTCGTCGGAAGACGGTGCCGAATACACAGCGTGAAATACTGCCATGCTTCTGTAACGTTTAATGAGATGAGCTGCTGTTTGCATGCGTTTGGTGCAGTGGGTTTGTGTTGGAAGTTCTCAGTGCGTCTCAAAAGGAACCCTCCTTAATCATCATGATTTGAGTGTTAACCAAATGCTTTGATATACCTGATACTCAGCAGCAGAGCTGAAATACCCATTTAATTACCTCAAACATATCAAGAGCCGAGGAAGCATTCAACACAAACTGGACTTAACAGCAAACTTGAAAAATTTGTATTTTATCTAAGTTTCTGGATGGTTTTCCACTGAAATTCAACTGTCAGAGTCCTGCAGACTAAAGGCCTTTTCACACCGGGGCCGATGTGAATAAACGGCATGAAATTGCGAATAATTTGTAGGAGAAATATCGACGCATTTGTCTATACACTCCTGCACCGACGCAAAATTACGAAGATGCAAGAAGAAATTTGCATCTGTTATTCCAGAGGAACGTGAGCACATGCAGCAGTGACTGCAGGGAAACTTCTGGATGCTGAAAAGCAGCTGATCTCACCGTGGAGATGCCAAATGCGGGTTTTAAATAGAACACCTGTAGCTAATAACCTGGAACAGCTTGTAGGGAAACACTGTTACTTCAGCGGTAATTTTTCCCCTCGTTTGCCAAACAAGATGCTGCAACACAAAGATGCTAAGACCTGAACCAGAATGATACAGTAGCAGCGACCAAGCCACACTTCTCTCTTTTTCCTTTCTCTTTTTGCTTGCGACCAGCTATGTGACAGTCAGAGCGCCTTCTCTGATTGGTGGATTGTGTATCTGTCGGATGCGAATATTAAGAAAATTGACCTCAGTTCAAAAAATTAACGTCGCAAAATCGCAAGACGGAATTTTGTAACTGATGTGAACGCTCCTGTTGACTTGACATTAATTTGATTAAAGATTTTGCGGTGGGAATCTTTCGGACGAAATATTCAAAGTAGGTGTGTAAAGGCCTTAAAGAAGGTCGGGAGCACCCAGCTTGATATCAGTGGACAGTTGAAAAGCTGCATCTCTGATGGGATATGTTTGCTGTGGTGACGGCAGCTTCCACATCTGTGAAGCTCCATCAATGCTGGAAGGTACATGGAGGTTTTAGAGCAAGGCACGTTTATTTGTATAGCACATTTCATACACAGGACGATTCAAAGTGCTTCACATAAAACATTAAAAGCATTAGAGCGGGGTGCAAAAGAAAGAAGGACAAGAAAGTAGAAGCATGATCTAAGATGAAAAAACATTAAAAACATTTAAGATTAAAAAGAGAGAATATAGAGTTGTGTGGATTTTAACATTTGAATAAAATCTATGTAAATGCAGCTGAGAGCAGGTGGGTCTTTGAAGGGGAACTTTGGTTTTTTTCAACCTGGACCTATTTTCTAGCATGAATCCGTTCATCTCCTCCCCCAGACAGTTTTGGTGCAACTTGAATTACTTCAGGAGATATTTAGATCCACTCCAGATCAGCGTATGTCCGATATAATGGCAGTGATGGGGCAACTGTGTGCAGCCTCTAAATAAGGCATTATCTGCCACAAATTCCTTTATTTCACCATTGCTTTGTTACGAAACATTAGTTGGACCCCCCTGTGAGCTCAAAGCGGCTATTTTGTGATGATTCGTCCTTATTTACAGACATTTTTACTGCTGTGGCTTTGATGACATTGCTATTATGCGACACTGAAGACGAATTCATAAACTAGTTTTTCCAGAAATTTCCTGAGAGATCAGATCTTTTATCCTTAAGATGTTCTTCAGGTGATTGTAAGCTGATTTAGTGATCACCTTTATGTGTTTTTCAAAGTTTAGGTCTGAGTCTATTGCTACAGCCAGATTTCTGGCCTGATTGGTGGTTTTTAGGTGTATGGACTGAAGTTCTGTGACGGACTGTGAAGATCTAGCCTGGTACACCAGCGTAACCGACGCCATTTATGAGATACACAGCAGGTAAGTCTGGGTTCCTCCGCTGGGGACTGATTTCCAATGTGAGACAAGAGGCAGGACTAACAGGAGGAAAATGAAGCAAGGAGAACCAATCGGAGAAACACGGAAGTGATTGTAGCTGGCAGCCTTAAGGGTAGTTCGGCAATTAGTTGCTATGTTGCTATGGCGACACTGAAAGTCAGCATTTACGCGTTGCTTTTCCCTCTCTATTTAATGTAATTTTCTTGTGTATATTAACATAGAATGTTTGGTTTTATTATTATAAATACTCTGTTACATGTCAGCATTGTTTATTGCTGAACTACTAATATGAGAAAGCGTTTGTGTCACACGTCATGTTACTATGACCCGGAAGCTGTTAGTTAAGCACCAAAAACGGAGCAGAAACAGTGATGGAGACGTCGGAGGAGCTTTACGTTCATCTGTTAATAAATCTACTGCTGTGCTGTGATTGGTCCGGTCAATTTTTTACCGGAGTGGAAATTACTTCCCAGTGGAGGGAACCCAGACTGACTTGCCGTGTATCTCATACATGGCGTTGGTCAGGCTGGTGTACCAGGCTAGTGACGACCTGCTGTCGTTTCTCTTTGGCTTCAAAAACAATCACCTCAGTTTTGTTTTTGTTCAGCTGAAGAAAGTTGAGGCACATCCAGTCATTAATCTCATCAATACATTTACCAAGAGCCTGTAAAGGGCCCCGGTCTCCTGGTGATGCTGTAATATATAGCTGTGTGTCATCTGCGTAGCTATGGTAACTAATATTGTTGTTCTTTATAACCTGGGCCAGTGGGAGCATGTAGATGTTGAACAGAAGAGGTCCCAGGACAGAGCCCTGAGGAACTTCACAGGTAATTTTTGTCTGCTCAGATGTAAAATTACCTACTGACACAAAGTACTTCCTGTTCTCCAACTTCGTTTTGAACCAGTTTAGTACAGATCCAGTGAGACCCACCCAGTTCTCCAGTCGTTGGAGTAATCTAATGTGGTCAACTGTATCAAATGCAGCACTGAGATCCAGAAAAACCAACACTGACATTTTTCCAGCATCAGTATTCAGACATATGTCATTCATGACTTTGGTCAGAGCAGTCTCAGTTGTTTACAGTTGTTTTCTCTTAAAAAGTCATTTAGCTGATGAAAAACTCCTTTTTTCAATGATCTTGCGAAAAAATGGAAGATTGGAGATCGGCCTATAGCTGCTCATTTGTGTCTTGTCTAGATTGTCCCTTTTTAGCAGAGGTTTGATCACAGCTGTTTTCAGCGACTCTGGGAAAACAGCCGACGTTAAAGACGAGTTCACAATCTGAAGCAGATCTGACTCCAAGGTCCTTGAGACCTTTTTTAAAAAACGAGTGGGAAGGATGTCCAAACAGCAAGAGGAGGAGTTCAGTTGATGCATGATGTCCTCCAGTTCTTTGCTAGTAATGGGATAAAACTGTGTCGTGGTGTTGAGACTTGGTGGACACAGTACATGACCTGAACCTGTTGTTGATGAACCAACTGCTTGTCTAATATTTTGGATTTTGTCTGTGAAGAATTTGGCAGAGTTCTGCTCCTGGACTTAGATCACATACTGAATCCATCACAGCCAAACCTGGAACACATAGTGGATCCATCACAGCAGCATGGCTGCAAACAGGACACGACTCAAGCTGCTGAACTGGTCTGCCTGCAGTCCAGAGTCTGGCTGCTGAACTGGTCTGCCTGCAGTCCAGAGTCCTGCTGCTGAACTGGTTTGACTGCAGTTCACAGTCCAGCTGCTGAACTGGTCGGCCTGCTGTCCAGAGTCCTGTTGCTGGACTGGTCTGCAAGCAGTCCAGAGTCCTGCTGCTGAACTGGTCTGCAAGCAGTCTAGAGCCCAGCTGCTGGACCTGTCTGCCTGCAGTCCAGAGTCCTGCTGCTGATCTGGTCTACCCACTGTCAAGGGTCTGGCTGCTGAACTGGATTGCCTGCAGTCTATAGTCCAGCAGCTGATCTGGTCTACCCACTGTCCAGAGTCTGGCTGCTGAACTGGTCTGCATGCAGTCCAGAGTCCTTTTGCTGAACTGGTCTTCCCGCAGTCCAGAGTCTGGCTGCTGAACTGGTTTGCTTGCAGTCTACAGTCCAGCTGCTGGACTAGTCTGCCTGCTGTCCAGAGTCCTGCTGCTAAACTGGTCTGCATGCAGTCCAGAGTCCTGCTGCTGAACTGGTTTGCAGTCCAGAGTCTGGCTGCTGAACTGGTTTGCCTGCAGTCTACAGTCCAGCTGCTGAACTGGTCTGCATGCAGTCCAGAGTCCTGCTGCTGAACTGGTTTGCAGTCCAGAGTCTGGCTGCTGAACTGGTTTGCCTGCAGTCTACAGTCCAGCTGCTGAACTGGTCTGCAGTCCAGACTCTGGCTGTTGAACTGGTCTGCCTGCAGTCCAGAGTCCTGCTGCTGATCTGGTCTACCCACTGTCCAGAGTCTGGCTGCTGAACTGGATTGCCTGCAGTCTATAGTCCAGCAGCTGAACTGGTCTGCCTGCTGTCCATAGTCCAGCTGATGAACTGGTCTGCATGCAGTCCAGAGTCCTACTGCTGAACTGGTCTTCCCGCAGTCCAGAGTCTGGCTGCTGAACTGGTTTGCCTGCAGTCTACAGTCCAGCTGCTGGACTGGTTTGCCTGCTGTCCAGAGTCCTGCTGCTGAACTGGTCTGCATGCAGTCCAGAGTCCTGCTGCTGAACTGGTTTGCAGTCCAGAGTCTGGCTGCTGAACTGGTTTGCCTGCAGTCTACAGTCCAGCTGCTGAACTGGTCTGCATGCAGTCCAGAGTCCTGCTGCTGAACTGGTTTGCAGTCCAGAGTCTGGCTGCTGAACTGGATTGCCTGCAGTCTATAGTCCAGCAGCTGAACTGGTCTGCCTGCTGTCCAGAGTCCAGCTGATGAACTGGTCTGCATGCAGTCCAGAGTCCTACTGCTGAACTGGTCTTCCCGCAGTCCAGAGTCTGGCTGCTGAACTGGTTTGCCTGCAGTCTACAGTCCAGCTGCTGGACTGGTTTGCCTGCTGTCCAGAGTCCTGCTGTTGAACTGGTCTGCATGCAGTCCAGAGTCCTGCTGCTGAACTGGTTTGCAGTCCAGAGTCTGGCTGCTGAACTGGTTTGCCTGCAGTCTACAGTCCAGCTGCTGAACTGGACTGCATGCAGTCTACAGTCCAGCTGCTGAACTGGTCTGCATGCAGTCCAGAGTCCTGCTGCTGAACTGGTTTGCAGTCCAGAGTCTGGCTGCTGTACTGGTTTGCCTTCAGTCTACAGTCCAGCTGCTGAACTGGTCTGCATGCAGTCTACAGTCCAGCTGCTGAACTGGTCTGCATGCAGTCCAGAGTCCTGCTGCTGAACTGGTTTGCAGTCCAGAGTCCTGCTGCTGAACTGGTTTGCAGTCTAGAGTCTGGCTGCTGAACTGGTTTGCCTTCAGTCTACAGTCGTGCTGCTGAACTGGTTTGCCTTCAGTCTACAGTCCTGCTGCTGAACTGGTTTGCAGTCTACAGTCCTGCTGCTGAACTGGTTTGCAGTCCAGAGTCTGGCTGATGAACTGGTCTGCCTGCAATCCAGAATCCTGCTGCTGAACTGGTCTGCCTGCAGTCCAGATCTTTTACCAACAGAAAACATTTGGAGCATCATGAAAGCAGAATCCCAGCAACCAGGTCCAGGACTGTAGGGCAGCTAGAATCCTGGATCAGACCAGAACAGGTCAACATATCTCTCTTCGAACTCCAGAACTGGTCTCCTCACTACCCAGAAGTTCACAGACAGTTAACAGAAGAGGAGATGATACATCACCTGGAACTACTTTTTACAGATGTGTTATTCTATTGGGAATAAAATTTGGGTTATTGAGTTGTTATATACAGTATGATTGCATTTTGTTTTTACTTATATTTCATCCAGTGTCCCAACTTTTTTGGAACTGAGGTTGCAAAGTAAAAAAAACTCTTACTATCTGATGTAACATTAGATTTCTGAAATCAAATTATTTCATCATTCACCCTGGCCAACATGAGTTTGAGGTAAAAAGGACTTAAAGTTTCTCCTTCCAAGATATCAAACACAAACATCCTGAGCCCTGCCTCATACCACATCCTGGCATCATCCACTGTTTCAGCTGAACTTCACCAACTCACCTTCTGCTTCGCCAGTTTTCCGTCTCCAAAATGTTTGTAACCTTCGCACAGAATTTCCGTTCCTTTCTCCTGTCAAGTTTGTTTTCATAGATTTCATCTCTTGTGGGGGGAATGGTTCCCGTCCCGCTTCATGCACACGCAAAGGTCAGAAACTAGGCCCCTTTCCTTGAGGAACTGAACAAAAACTGATTTTAATAGCAGCCTGGAGTGAACATCTTTTTCACATTTTCTTTTCAACATTCTGTTTTCTTGCTCCTTTCTCCGACTGGGGCAAACACCAGCGACACAGGGATTGTGCTTGATTGTGGTGGACCAGAAAAACCAGACTACTGACCAATACATGTTTTGAATCACGAGTCAAAGGACCAGATTTAAAGTGATGGAGTGGAGAATGGAAGTAGGCAGATCTCTGAGGGTTGGCAAGCCTGTGAGAGTTGTGAGGAACTGTAGCCAGAGGACAGAACTGCATGGCAGCTGTGGTCAGCAAGGCCTTGCCTTTATTTCCTTGGATCAAAGGTAGTCAGTTCTCAAAGTCTGTTTAGAGTAAGTCTGCTAAAGCTCAAACTTGGCAGATTCAACCTGAAAAAAAATAATAAATTGGATTTTTAATACACCTTTCATAGAAAAATGCAGCTTTGATGCCTCGTTCCCAGAAAGCATACATTTCTTAAGCTCAGAAAACACACAGGGAGCCAGTTTTCATCTGCTTACATCAACACCGTTTAGTTTTGAATGTGTAAAGACAAAAATAAACACAAATATACTCCAGTCATAGCTATTTGCTTGTATTAAATCCTTTATTCAGAGAGATCATGATATTCTAACGCCACACAATGTCTTGTCAAGCTTCAGCCTTTTATTTTTGATTCAGATTCAGTCGTTTGGATATTTTTATCCGGATCAGAATGGCTTCCTGAAGACAGTGTCCACATTCACCCCAGCTGGCAGGGCTGGACCAGGACAAAAATCGCCCCGGGCATTTTGGGCCAAGACTGGTCCACCAGGTACTGACGGGAAAGATGATGAAGACTCTGAGTGAAAACAGACTTTGTTATGACAGTATTTGTACACAGTTTTGTTTGCATAAACATACTTGTCTAATAAACTTCAACCTAGACCATCCTCCTAGTCCCACTAGGCAGCCCAACTGCTGCCTGGACCGTCTCCTACAGTTGTTGCCACCATCTACCGTCCTCCAAAACATAAGGATTTTCTAAACGATAACTCTCACCTCCTCACACTCTTTATCTCTGTCTCAAAATGCAATTATTCTTGGTGACCTCAACATACATGTGGACAATAACAGCAATGCTCTCTCCAAAGATTTTTTTTTTTTATCATGTATCGAAAGTTTTTGGTCTACAACAATATATCCATTTCCCCACCCACTGTAAAGGTCATACCTTGGATTTAGTTTGCTGTTCTGGTGTCACTCCCTCTGATTGCAAATCTCATTACTTCCCTATTCTCACCATATGCTCATCACTTTCAATATTAACCTCCTCTTGTCCAAAGTAGTCATCCCCCATACTCTCTCTTTCCGTAATATTAAGAACATTAACATTGAATCCTTCTCTTCTGACATCAATAATCTACCCAGTACAAATGCAAATTGCTCACCTGATGAACTGGTTTCTCATTACAACAATAATCTCCATACTCTCCTGAATACCCATGCTCCACTGAAAACCAGATCCGTCACTTTCTCTCATTCTGCACCCTGGTTCAGCCCCGCCCTCCGTCAGCTGAAATCCCAAGGACGACAACTGGAACGACTTTACAACAAAACTGGACTCACTATTCATAAAGAAATGTACAATAATCATGTAATGCTATATAAGGACAGTCTTTCCTCAGCCAAATCTGCTTACTACTCTGGTTTAATTCATTCCAATCAACATAACTCAAGAGCTCTCTTCTCTCTCCTCACCAACATCTCTAAACCCCCTGACTCCTCACCCCACCACATGCAATCCACCAACTTCTGCAACTCACTCATGTTCTTCTTTGTCTCCAAAATCACTGATATCCACCAATGTCTGACCAACTCACCATGGGGAGCTGCAGTTTCTGAAGTGGACTCATCCATTCCTCGTCCCCCATAACTACATTCTCCAGTTTTGTCCTCCCCTCCGTCCAAGCCATCTCTGAACTCATCCTTAAATCCAAATCCTCCACCTGTCAGTTCGATCCCCTTCCTACAGCTTTGGTGAAAACCTGCCTGTCTTCTCTCGCCCCGGTTCATTCCTCTTTAATCTCTGGATCCGTCCCTTCTTCACTCAAAACTGCCACAGTTACACCCATCCTGAAAAGCCTGGCTTAGACCCCACCGATTTCAACAACCTACGCCCCATTTCCAATTTACCCTTTATGTCCAAAATTCTAGAAAAGTCTGTTGACTCCCAACTTCATGACCATCTCATTAAAAATGACATCTATGAGCTGTCCCAGTCCGGCTTCTGTCCCCTTCACAGCACTGAAACTGCACTTCTCAAAATCTGCAACGACCTCCTCGTAGCCTCAGATCCCGGTTTACTGTCCATCGCCATCCTTCTCGACCACAGAGCAGCATTTGACACCAGACCTCACCGCACTCTCCTCGACAGGCTGTCATCCATCGGCATCACAGACACCCCCCTCACCTGGTTGACTTCCTATCTATCTGGCCGCACACAATTTGTTCAACTTAAATCCCATGAATCTAACTCCTTTCCCGTCTTTGCTGGTGTGCCCCAGGGCTCTGTCCTGGGGCCTCTCCTCTTCATCATCTATATTCTTCCACTTGGCTACATTTTCCGCAGACACAACATCCATTTTCATTGCTACGGAAGACACCCAGCTCTACCTCTCCACCAAACCATCCTCTTCACTTCCACCAACCTCCCTTGCCCTCTGCCTACAAGAAATTCACTCTTGGTTTTCTTCCAATTTCCTCAAACTCAACAGTTCTAAAACAGAAGTCCTCCTGGTAGGCACACCCCATACTCTCTCTACATCTAAGAGTTTTTCTATTTCCATTAACAACTGTCCTTCCCTCCCCTCAAGTAAGAGGGGGAGGGAAGGACTCACTGCCACATTAATAATATCATCCGGTCTGCATACTTCCATCTACGAAACATCTCTCCTCTCCGCCCCTCTCTCACCCCCCGTACCACTGCCATTCTAGTCCACAGCCTCATTACCTCCCGGATTGATTACTGTAACTCACTTCTCTTTGGTCTCCCCAACAAATTCCTCCAGAAACTGCAGCTCCTCCAGAACTCTGCAGCTCGTATCATCACCAGGACCCCTGTCACTCACCACATCACCCCCATCCTGCAACAACTTCACTGGCTTCCTGTAAAACAGCGAGTCAACTTCAAAATACTCCTTATCCCTTTCAAAGCACTCCACTGTCTAGCCCCCCCATATATTTCTGATCTCCTACACATCGCCACTCCTGTCCGCTCACTTCGTTCTTTTACATCTCTTCAGCTTTCAGTCGCGCTGCAACCTCCCAGCAACTTTTTGCGGAACATTCTCTGAACATCCCCTAAAGGTTTTATAATGTAACCTAATTCCTAGAGGTCACAGCTGTGCAACCATTAGGGAACCTTCAGGCAACGTTCCCAGAACGTTAACTGCCCCTTACTTATTATTTATTTAGGTAATCAGGTAATCTGCATGTTTCTGCCCCTCCTGTTCCACCTGTTCATCCCTTCCAGAGACGCTTCTGTTCTGTATCGCTCTTCTCTCTCAGAGTTATGCTCACAGTCAGATTTTACATACAGAGGCCGTTTAAACTTTGTTTGTGGGCAGCAGATGATGAAAATTAAAAGTATAACATGTAGCTGACTTTACCTTCAGTTCAGATCTGTAGTGATGATGGTATCTTTGTGCTAAATCTGTTTACATTAGATAGATTTTCACTGCACTACACCTGCTGTCTGCCCTGTTACGACTTGTGTTTGTGAGGTTTCTATTCTGACAAGCCTTTTAGCTTTTTCTATTCATGTAGCTGCTGAACAGTTGAATTTCCCTCAGGGTGAATCTAGCATTAATCTACCTATAGGACCTTCCTATTTAGTGCTATAACTGTAACGATCCAGTGTAAAGAAAAAACAGTGTGCCATTTTTCATATTTATTTTGAATGATGAAGCTTCACGTTACAAAAGATTGCACAAACAAATGCATGTAAAGCTGTTTTAGTGCCCATCCCAACAATGCAGGGGAACACAGAAGGGTGTGACATGCTGAAGGAAGCTTCTCTAAGCTCAAGCTGAATAAAACTTACCTGATGCAAGAACGTCTCATCATGAGCATAAACTATGTGGTCTCAAATCAGTTGTCATTGATGATGTAGTAGAAGACTACTGCGAGAAAATCCAGGAGAGTAACGCTGTAGCAAGTCGTGAGATTAAGGAGGTGGTGAGTAGTTTTTGAAGTACAGATGGTACTGGTTGAAAATGGACGGTTTCCTGCGTGACTCCCGCGTGAATCACGTGAGAATCACGAGGTATTTCCTGAGGCCAGAGTATTTAATTTCAGGGAGAACTGCAATGTACCCGGACCACCACCAGGTGGCACTTGGGAGCTCTGCCGTGCTAAAGTAGACGTTTGCATGCCTGCAGTCAACTGAAAAGTTTGGTGAAACCAGCTGCATAAACAACCAAATGTTCCTTTTGATCTTTTGTTTTACAAGTTTTGGTGACTTATTTTTTTTTCTCCTTAAACCAGGCTGTTAAGATGCTGACATTAAAGCAGGGTAATTGGGGATCTTGGTGTGATATTGTGCTATTTTATTTAGTTTTTGATTAAAATAAAGTTCATGAATTAATTTAACATAGTGACATTATCTTATTTAATGAGAATTGGTGCATATGGGCGCAGTTATAGATACACCTCCTATCTTATCTGAGAACTTTTATGGCATAAGTGGGTATATTTAGTCTCCTTCCAATATTCACAATGTTTGTAAAGTGTATGAAGCATTTTGGCTGGTTTTTTTTTTTTTTTTTTAATGGCTCAGATGCAGCTGCAACAGCGCACGGCAATTTGACCACCATATCACAGCCATAAGATACAATACCTGACACACTTAAACCATATCTCAGTGTTTATTATTATGATAAATGTAGCAAATGCTTACCAGAAATATTTTCTTCTTTATCTCAATAAAGACAAAAACTAGGAGCAGCAGAATGAGGCAATCAAACAAGCAGCTTGTCTTAGCCTACCTGCATGGCAGGGATGTGAGCGACGGAAGAGGGGGAAAGGAAAAGAGGCTGCTGCGTTCAAGTGGTGCCATTTAAATTGGTTAAACACAAATACGACACATATCTCTAATTAGCAGGGGCTTGTTTTGTTGTTGTTGTTGTTTTTTTTTTAAAAAAAGGGACAGCCCGCGAGCCCTGCCGGCCGAGGTGATGATATGGTCACTGCCCAAAGCCCGCCGGCCAGATGGGCTTCAGTGTGATCAATTTGTGTTTTTCTATAAATAAAATTGATTGCAAACAATCTCCCTCTGTTTATCTGTATCTCTATTATTTAATGAAAATGATAATAATTAATCTTTTTGACAAAACAAATTACTGAATCAATAAAGGTCCGTGGAAAATCCGTCCATTCAATCTTGTAAAAGAAAAAGGAAATAATGAGCCAATATGTAGTTTATTTGTTTATCAACTGTTAATAATAATTAAAAGAAAGAAAGCTGATTGATCAAAGAGGTAAATACATGCACATGTGGGTCCTCAGGAGCGGCTCAATCAGAGCTGCGCACGTCGGAAAACACAGCAACAACTTATAATCAGTGTTTTTACTCTACCAGAGACCAGGATGTGGTCTGGTCTATTCTAGCAGAACTGAAGCTCCCTAAAGTTTCGTGGATATACTGATTTCATTATTAACTTTCTAAATGGCGCGGGAAGGGGGGGAGCCACAGCCCCCACAGCCCCTGCAAGCATTGACGGAGGCCTACTTAAAAATAATATTAGGTGTGTCCCGAAATCGTCACGATTCGTTTCAGGACTGAGCTTCGACTGTGAGTCTCTAAGTCAAATAGTCTCAATATGTTGTTACCAAGCAAAGATCAGACCATCCTGCAGCAGGAGGAGGCTGAACGTTTGATTTTTACCCAATATTCATTTGTTCTTTAAATAATTCATGTTCCAGGTCTGTTAGCAGCCGAATAATTCTGTTACTATAAGTTTGGAATAAGGCAAAATGCGCCAGACAGGCGGGTTTAAACCGCAGTCTGCCGGTGAGTCGCGCGCGCTGACCATTCAGCCAGAGATGTCTCCATGACCAAGTAGCCAGAGACATGATGAAGGACCCTCAACTGCACATCATCATCATCATCTTGTAGTTTCTTCAACTGATTTACAACATCAGTCTGTGAAGGTGGAAACAGTCATAAACATAAACACGCGTCTGCTCCTGTGCGTAATGCGTAAAGCTCCAGATGGATGCGCTGGTGCTGCTGGAGGATGATTCAGATTGGATCAAGAAAGAACGCGTTTTTAAGAACCATAATTTCCTGAATCATGAAGCCTGCAGCTGATATCACACTCCCGAGAGCAGCGCTTTAATCTTTGTCCTGAACTGGACCGCCGTCTCGCTGTGTCAGCTGTTGAGCGCGCACGTGAAGAGGCTTTATTGTTAACTAGGAGGAGTGCACCTCCTGTTCATCGCCATTTTGCTGCGCACTTTCTAACTTTTACTTTCTGTTTACATGGATATAACTTTGTACTTCGTTATGAGCCTATTTTTGTTATTTGTAATTTATTTATTCAGTGAAGGTTTGTCATTTGGAATTCAGTATGTTTGATATTTGAACCGTGCGCCGCGCAACCCGGCAGTTACACCGTTTTAATTCTCTTTCCCGACTTTGAACTGTTAAGCAAAAAAAGGAAACAAACAAAAAATATTAGGTTAATGCCTGCAGTGTTAACTGAAAGATGAAAATCTAATTAATGAATTGTTTCACACCAACATACCTCCAAATTTTCTTTTTGTTAAAGATTTTAATGGATTTAAACGAGCGGACACATTTAACAGCCTAATCAGTGATATAGAAAAATGAAAGTTCACAGAGACTTTCCTGTTGTCTTATGTCAAGTGAAAAATGAGATTTATTTAATGAGGTGTTAGAGCTCTTTCTCTGGAGCAGGAAAAGACGCAAATGAGATTATTGATCAATAAGGGGGAAAACAAAACATGATTCGACTCTCGTCAACAAATGACATGATCTGGCGAATCACGCGCATGGGGGAAAATGACGACATTCATTCATTATTTTTATTCATCATTCATCATTCATCATCAACTATTTTGCCCCTTAACAAGCGCAAAACCTCCCTTTGCCCTGCTTTGTAAATCAGCTCCGCGGGATTATTGTGTGCGTAATGAAGATAGCGCCTGTTTTAAAGCAACCTTTACCGATCTTGCATTTCAGAAAGCACAGCAAGATTATTTGAATATAAACAGTCCCGCCTCACTCCTAAGACACACCCCTTCATTCTCTCCACCTCCCAATGCAGAATCAAAGGTCTGACAGGCAGGTCCGTTGGACAATCCTAGAGGTGCACCCCACTTCAAGGATTGGTTGGAGTTTTCATTGAATATTTAGAGATTGGAATAATATTTTACTTTGATTAATGGTGGGTCTGTCTTGTATTTCAGAGTTCCATTACCTCATTCATAGCATTTTACCCTGTTAGAAAAATAGTGTAAGAATGCAACATCGGTAAAGGTTGCTTTAACATGCGCAAACCTTTCGTAAATCAGTCCCATGGAGGAGATCCGTTGTTTCTATGAATTAATCTTTACCTTAAAGTTGTAAAGTGTTCAGTCGGTAGACTGATTCTTAGCTTAACTAATGAAAGTTATCATTTCTTATGTCCCGGGTCAGGCTCAGATCCGACCGGCCTCCACCTGTCAGCGCTGCTGCTTCAGGGTAGAAACAGCTGGATGACGGTGCATTTCTGACGTAGACTCTGTTGTTTGGTCAGACACGAACATTTTATAAATCACACATGGATCCAGTCACAAGATCATTTTTATGATCAGATGTGCGCTCATTTCCACGCTGGTTTGAATACTGACTTTTTTCCGCGTAAAATGGCGTTAAGCCTGGTTACTGCTGGTTAAGCAACAAATGTTAGTCACTCGGCAGAGACCGATTCTCTTATTCTCTGACAATAGCATTCAAGCACCACTATTTACAGGAACAGCAACATTCCTGCATTCATGAAGTCTTTTGCTCCGTCCACAGCCCCCTCCCCCGTTTGAGTTGAGACAGAGAAGCCTCTTTGGTTGAGATCTTGTCTCATCAGCTGATCAGAGCAACATTAAACTGAGCAGCTCCAGTCTTCGTAGTTATGATCTATCCACGGACATATTCGGAGCCAGTCTTTGGGCTGCGTGGTACCGTGACCAGCACCGGCGCCAGAGGGTTTGGGTTACTGTAAAGGAGACCAACACCAGCGCTGCCACAGCACAGATCTTTACTGTTGTTTGACCAGACCAGCTTCCCTTCAGGTGACCCGAAGTTACATTTAAGTTTTAACCAAGACTCCGTGAAAGGGTCGTGGTGGGAAATCCGCCAACAATGTTTGGTTTGTCAACAAGAGGGAAGCTGGTCAGGGGAGGGAGGAGCGCGCTGCACTAAAGGGCCGACATGGGAGGCCACGTCACTCCTCCATTCATTTAGCACCTATTCTCCCTAAATTTTTCTAAATTCCCCCCACACCACCACCCCCCCAATGCCAGAGTTAAATTGGCCCATTCACTCCCCATTGTTTCACAAATCAGGCAAATCTTGCAGCCATGTTCTTACTGTCTCTGCCACTTTCCTATTCCACCTCAGTGCACTCAGCATGTGTGTATATAACTAACACATAAACTAAAACACAATTAAAATAAGTTATTGGACAAATTTTGATATCAAAGGCCATCAAGTGAATTAAAAAAAAAGAAATACATATAAGGCAACACGAATAAATTCCGCCACACCGGGGAATCGAACCCTCAACCTTCTGCACTGCTAACCTCCATCTTAACCACTTTACTACCAGCGCCACAGGTTTGCCCATCCCCTCGCCAGCATGTGTCATTCACAATGCACCACATGTAGGCCTAAAGCAGTCCACTCAAAAGATTTCAACATCTTATTTTGGACAAGTCCGATGAAAGAAGAAGGTTTCCATGGGTTTCATTATCTATTATTGAATGTTTTTATTTGGGCTTTTCAGAACGAAGCATGGAAGGTCTCCACGTGCGCTAACAGTAAACAGCAAACAGCTGACAGCGTGCGGACTGGACACGTGTTGTCTGATGTAGAGATGTGAGACGCCGACACTTTATGATAAATGATTTTGTACATCTGATCTGAAATAGTGCCAGAATCATTATGACTCGAGCTGAAAATATGTATAAGACGCTGGTTAGGGCTGGACTCTTCTCTACCAGAAGCCAACACTGGTTATGGAACCGAATTATTTAGGCAGGTGGTAGAATGGAGGAGTAGCGACGTGTGTCCAGCCCTTTATTCTGTTATTTTATGGCTCCAATGCAAACGTTCACTGCACATAAAGTTGCTGCAATTTTAAGCGGGAATTTCCCACATTATATGAGCGAAATTTGCAGGATTTGATGATATCATGCGCGATTTCCGCAATCCCACAGTAAGTTCCTGGCTTTGCTTTTGTAAGCTTATAGTCCCATTATAAGTTATTTTACCGGGCGATCTGTGAATGATTGTGGCATTAACAACACAGCAGGACTGCACCATGTTTTAACTTGTAAAAACTTGTGAAACAAAAGACCAAAACAAGGGCTGCATCGTTTAGGCAGCTTTACCAGTCTGCCACGTCACCCTCTCAGCCCCGATCCAGTCTTCACTCACGGAACGCCACAATGGACTCAGACTGCCACCTAGTGGCTATAGTAGTCATATGTATTTCACTCAATTCGTGAAACACGGATTCCGTGAGTGAAGTGTCCATTTTCAACCAGTACCATCTGTAATTCAAGTTAAAACAGGACCAAAACACCACGAGAGCTTTTTGTACGATCATCTTTTCACTCTTTTTTAATTTCATTTACTCTCTTTAATTTCTTATTTTGTACACTGCCATATTTATATTGTATTTGCAAATTTCCCCATTGTGGGTCAAATAAAGGTGTTTCTTATTTAATGTTAATGTCACTTGTTTACACTTTTTTTGGAAGTATTTAAATTGAATACTTTATTTGAGCTATTCAGTGGCTCAAAACGGGGGTATGCAGCATATGCGGTGCATAGGGGCGCTGTACTGGCGCCATAGCGATGGTGGAAAATGTATTCAAGTATGCATTTTCTGTATATAACAGCTTTTGCGCTCGAGTAAATGATATCATCAATAACCAAGGCACGTCACTGATTAGCCCCCCCATTTTCTCACACCTTCCATACGCTGGGCGCTCCAGCATGCTCGGGGGAGTGCGCGCGGTGTCATCTGGAGCTGCAGATTAACAGAAAAGGAAGCTCACAGCTGGTTCTTGACACAGGCAATATAGACAGCACTCTCCTGAGACAGTGTCTCAGGAGAAAATTGACAATTAAATCACCAGAGGTCATGCAGGCATGACGGTAAAGAGATAGTAGCGCTACTATAGAAACTGATACATTTGCTATGAGGGAGACTTCCCAGTTTAAATACATGTGAAGTTACATGTTGCAAAGTACCAGTCAAAATAATGGAGATGATACGTAGCGTCACTCCTGCCATTGATGTCCTCACAGAAAGTACATTTCACAAGGAGAAATAAAGGAGAAGAGGAGAAGGAGAGAAGAGAAGGAGAAAAGAAAGAGGGAAAAAGAAAAAAAAGAGCAGTTTATTCTTGATCTTTTTTTCCGTTTGCACCCTGCTGTAATGCTTATAATGTTTTATGTAAAGCACTTTGAATTGTCCTGTACATGAAATGTGCTTTACAGATAAACTTGCCTTGAAGGAGCGCTGCTGTGAGCATGCAGTCATAAAAGGAAGGAAGAAAGAAAGAAAGAAAGAAAGAAAGAAAGAAAGAAAGAAAGAAAGAAAGAAAGACAAGAGAACAATTAATTGCTTTATTTCAGAGCGTGACTGACTCCTTTTCCTCGAACTTTGTCTTAAAAAGAAAGTAATAATGAAACAGCCCCAAATACTCCAGTTTATCTCATCACTGACTGATCTGGTCGGAACTACCGGGCCCTGTGGGAGAGAGAGGGAGGGACGAGTTACCGGGGCGCATCTCACGTAGCCGCTAATACTGGCAGATGTCTTATCAACAACTTATTAACACGAAGAGCCGTTTTTCAGAGAGTGAAGAGGCCTCGTGTAGACGTAGGCTGCTGGTTTTTCTGACATTGAGCTGGTTGATGTGTCCAGCTGGAGGCTAACGAAGTTATGAAGCAGTTTGCTCGGATGCTGCTGGAGCTGCTTTGTGACTGGTCAGATTCTAGTGATGCAGAATCACAGCTGATGATACTGTAACTGACGTTGAACACATGACAGTAAGTTTCAGTCCGACAGCTGCCGCAGTAACAGGAAGCTCTACATCTAGATTCACTGAGAAAGTCCTACAGATGCTCTCGAAGCTGCTGCAGAGGTGTTTTCTCTCAGAGCTTCATCATCACTGTTGTCTGTGTAATCATTACTGCAGTTACAGTACTTGTTAATTTTTATATTTAATTATTTCTGAATATTACAGTTATTATTAGATACAGGTCATACATGAAATAAAGTTAATCGAAACAATGTCTACTACACGAGGTAGAAAGACACTTCAGACTGAATGAAGTGATGTAAACACAGATGTTGTCTGAATCCAGCGACCAACAAGCCAGTAGCAGTCATGTTTCTAATCTCAGTATGACCAAATCCAGACACACATGTATGATATATAATTCTATGATAGTCACAACTCAGTGTCAATATTCACATCGGACACACATGCAGCTCATCCTGCTCTGTTCATCAGGTGCAGTGATTCCCAACCATGGTCCTCGAGGGACACTTTCCATGTTCCCCTGCTGAAACACAGCTGACTCGCATTGATGTGTCAGTAGCAGACTGGTGCAGAGCTCCTCAGAGATCCATTTGATTTGAATCCTACCCTTGCAAAATGGAAAGTCTTCAGGAAAATGTGCCTTGAGGACCAGGGTTGGGAATCACTGATCAAATCCAGTCCCTCAAGAGCAAATCCTGCAACTTTCAGAGCATACTGTACCTTCTCCAACACACCTGAATGAAATTGCTGAATTCCTTCATGTGCATGTCATTTAGCTCTGCAGAGACCTGGTAACGACCTATTCATTTGATTCATGTTTCATTGGTTTTTCTATGTGGTTTGTCTGTGATGTAACTTAAAACACAGAGGCCTAGAAATGTCTATGACATGGGGGGGGTGCTGTGTTACGCATCTGCATACCCCTTAGGATGTAGGTAGTTGCACCCCTGAAGCTATTTATATTGTATTTCATATATTGAGTTCATTTTTGTATTTGCTTCTTTAATTATTTCTAAGTATTTTGAAAGTGTAAATTGTTTTATTTAAATAAAACAATGTCCAAGGCAAAGCTATTAAGTTTCTTGTGAGTATAAGTAGCAGTGCAATACTGCACTGCAATGCTGATATATTGGTGACTTTGCTCTTTTTGTCTCTCACACAATCATCCTAATAAAGCCTGATGACCTTGTTGCACATTATGCATCCAGTCATGCGATTTGCTTCCCTCCTCTTCCAACAGACTCACTGTCGTTCCTTTATTCAGTTTCTACAGTTTCTCTGTGCAGAATACTTTCAAGAAGTGAAACATGCAAACCAGGGATGATTATGTAACCGTGGATATGCTAAAATGGAATCAATCTGGAAGATAACTCTTAATGAATATCAGGTTGTTTTTTTATGTAATTTTTCTCTCATTCTCCTGAAAAATGCTTGTGCATCCTAAATTAGGACACCACAACTAATGTTTACAAGCTCTTTCTGAAAACTCCTGATTACTTGTGAAGTGATTACTGACTCATGGAAAAACACTCATGAACAAAACAATCAATTGTGTAAATAGATAACAAGAGAATTTACACAATGTCACTATACTGCGGGTTAAGTTGCAGGTTTGATATACTTTATTCATCCCAATTAGCGAGCCAATTAGGAAACTTATTCTCTGCTTTTTCACCCATCTCAGGTTTGAACCTGAGAGCAGTGGTCTGCTATTTAAAGCACCCGGGGAGCAGTTGGTTGGGGGGTTAAGGACCTTGTTCAAGGGTCCACAGTGCTTCACGTGAGTGCCGTGTTGGGGACTCGAACCCGGGCCTGCAGCGCCAAAGGCCTGCGACATTAATCACTACGCTATCCACTCCCATTTCACCATTTCCGTTTCACCTACACTATACTACCAAAAGTATCGTCTCCCCTGTCTTGACTCACATCTGAGCTTCAGTAACATCCCATTCCTGATCCACAGTTTTCAGTATGACGTTGGTCCACCTTTGCAGCTAGAACAGCTTCATCTTCTGGGAAGGCTGTCCACAAGGTTTAGGAGTGTTTCTGGGAATCTTTGACCATCTTCCAGAAGCACATTTGTGAGGTCACACTGATGTTGGACCAGAAGGCCTGGCTCTCAGTCTCCGCTCTGATTCATCCCAAAGGTGTTCTATGGGGTTGAGGTCAGGACTCTGTGCAGGCCAGTCCAGTTCCTCCACACCAGACTCTGCATCCAGGTCTTTATGGACCTGCTTTGTGCACTGGTGCACAGTCATGTTGGAAGAGGAAGGGGCCAGCTCCAAACTGGTCCCACAAAGTTGGGAGCCAAACCCAGACTCCTCTATCAGATTGCCAGATGGAGAAGCGTGATTGGTCCTCCAGAGAACGCCTCCACTGCTCTAGAGTCCAGTGGCGGCTGCTTTCCACCACTGCATCCACGCTTTGCATTGCTCTTGGTGATGTATGGATGGATGCAGCTGGTCGCCATGGAAACCCATTCCATGAAGCTCTCTGTCACTGTTCTTGAGCTGATCTGAAGGCCACATGAAGTTTGGAGGTCGGTAGAGACTGACTCTGCAGAAAGTTGCAGCATCCACTGACCCGCTCCGTCAGTTTACGTGGCCGACCACTTCGTGGCTGAGTTGCTGTTGTTCCAAAACACTTCCATTTTCTTATAATACAGCTGACAGTTGACTGTGGAGCGAGGAAATTTCACCACTGGATTTTTGCACAGGTGGCATCCTATCACAGTTCCACACTGGAATTCACTGAGATCCTGAGAGCGACACAGTCTTTCACGTTTGTAGAAACAGTCTGCATGCCGAGCTGCTTCATTTGTACACATGTGGACATGGAAGTGATGGAACGCCTGATTACCATAATTTGGATAGGTGATCAAATACTTTGGGCAATATAGTGTATATCAATGGGTCGGGTCAGATTTGACTGTCAGATGTCCATGGAAAACCGTTTGGAAATGATCCTATCTGGTTCGGGTGGGTCCAGGTTGGTAAAACTGGACCTGCGCAGGACTCCACTGGATCTCAGTCAGTGCAGGTGACATCACAAACGAGGCTGCAGCAGCTTTTCTGCTTCATGTTGCTCAGACCCGCTGAAAAGATTTCAGGTTTGTGCTCATGTGTTCAGGTCAAGGGGCAAACTCCGCCTCAGAACAGTGAAGCTCTCTTCCGCATTGTATTTAGTGTAATCCTCCCTTCATCCACTAGGGGCTGGCTCCAAGAGCGAGCAAATCCCCATAGACTCCCATGTTAAAAACGCCGACTTCACAGCAGAAATAAACAGGTTTACAGCCTGGTTCAAAAAATCATTTTAGGTTTATTAGGTCACGTTTACCTTCATGTCAACTGTGAGGGGGGTGAATTTTTTTATAACTCATTCGTTTAGATGTTATTTATTCTTCAAATTACACATAATTAAGGCCGTATCCTTATGATTGACATGCGGCAGACCGGAAGCTCCGCCTGCCGACCGAAGGCTCCTAGTTAGCTCCTTCTTTGCTCTTAATAAGGTCTCAGTTTGTTACAGAGTCGCACAACGGCGGTGTTTAGTCAGCGAATTGCAAGTCTAAGCATGTCTTACCTTAACCATGCCGCTTAGGGGGCTTATCTTTGTTAGCTCCTCTTAGTTTCGTGTTGGCTCAGTTAGCGTTTAGCCCACAGTACGTCAGCTGTCAATCATTTGCCCCGCGGCCGCGCTGTGCCCATTTTAGGATTTTCCTGGAGTGACGACGTACGTGACACGGCAAGATGGCGACGGTAAGACACGCCCACCTGGCTTCACATTTCTCTATTCAGAAGAGACCGGAAGCTACGTCCAGTAATTATATACAGTCTATGGTTCAGGTACATCAACAGCTCTTCTGTATGCATCAAGCAAAAGTTGGAAGGATTGTAGGACCAGTTTTTACATGATTGGCTTTCTTTGGTGATGCTACTCATAAAAACAGAAGCAGGAAAATGCTTTACACCAGACATGCCAAAGTCCAGTCCTAGATAGCCACTATCCTGATCATTTTGGTTGCATCCCTTCTCCAGCACACCTGAATCAAATAAATGGCTCGTTACCAGCATCTGCAGAGCTGAATGACATGCACATGAGAGAATTGGCCATTCGATTCAGGTGTGTTGGAGAGAGTATGTTCAAAAACTGCAGGATAGTAGATCTCGAGGACCAGACTTGAGTGAACATGCTTTACACGACTAAAAGTCTGCACAGTCTTAATGAGCTGGTTTTCAGTCAAACTTTCTGTAGAAAGGTGATGAAGATAGTAGATGAAACTACATGGGAGCAAATTCCACCATATTCCATGTTTTACAATTGATTCCAGTTCCCGTTGTTTGTCTGTGCACTGCGAAAACTCAAATCTTATGTATATTTTTCAAGTTTCTAGTCAAAATATGTCATCACACTCAAAATAAGACAAAATTACTTTAAAGAATAGTACACCAACAGAATGATGTGTCTTCATCTTCTCCTCATCCTCATGCTGAGCAAGACTCTGAAGCATTTTTTTAATATCTCAAATGCAGCCAGAGATCCGGGGAGGGGGGATTTAGTTTTCCCCCAACTTTCATGTAATGGAGTTCACCTGTGACTGAACCAAAAAGGTCCATAAAAGTCCACAAAAACTTGTTAATGTCCTGAGTGGGTAGCGTCCATAATTTACCGGAAATCACATCATTTAGTATATTTTTATAGCCTAATGTTCACGACACTACGGAAGCCGCAAGAGACAAGATCGGGCGTTTTCTTTTTCTTTATTTCTTTCTTTCTATTAAATCAATATCAAACCCCTCTTGTGTTTGTATGCAGCTCGCTCGCTCTTATCACAATGTAAACCGCTAATTTCTTCTTCTACGCTTGCATTATCAGCTGAGTAGCCGCTGAACGCCGCAGCTTTGTGTCGTGAACTCGCATGAATGTGCAAATAGTGCAATGCTCTACTGTTTAGGCTATAAAAATCTACTAAATGATATGGTTTCCAGTAAATTCTGTGTGTCTCGTTCCTTGCTGTACTGGACGTGCACCCTCTGGTCTTAATTTTACAGAAAGGTTTTGACCTTGTTCAAGGTGTGAATAAGAGCCAATCAGAGGTGAAGACCCACCTTTTCTGTAGGCTTCGTATCACAGTGTTATTCTTTTCCATGCTCAGGTAAGGAGGGAGTAGACACAGAATATGCAGACATTCAGAGAGGAAAAAAGTCCTTCTACTAAACCTGAGAAATGTTCTGTTCTTAAACTGGGGGTCGGGACCCCTACGTGGGCTAGAGGATGTTTTCAGGGGGGTTGCCAGATCATTGTAAAAAAAAAAAAAAAACAAAGAGCCTACATGTATCAAATAAATTTGGGATTTTGGGGGCTACTGTGTCAATATGAACACATTATTGCAAAGAGATTAACATGTGAAATTAACACATTAATTTCCTTAATTATTGCAAAAAATAACTAAGTTATTACTAATACCATGTTAAAAATCTGGATTTGCCATCATCTCAGTGAGAGAAGCTGATTTTGGGCATGAAGGAGTCTTGTCACAGCAGTGAAGCGACTCCACCAGAAAACATCGATCCTCCTTATTTATGAAGTTTCTGATAGTTTTCAGCCTCACATTTACAATTTTTATCATTGACTGTTCAGAAGCAAAGTGATTACAGCTGCTGTTCTAAAAATCCACAATTGCTCCTATTTTGGTGAGAAAAGCTGAATTTTGCCATTTGGGTGTTTTTCCTCAGCTGTGAACATAATCCACCTAAATCCACTTTATCCTCCTTATTGATGAAGATTCAGACAGTTTCCAGCCTCACATGAAGAGGACGGACACAGAATGACCCATTAGATGTATCACACCATTAACCAGTCAGTCGTCAGGGGTCACGAACACCAAAGTTTGTTATTTTGGGGGTTGTGGCTCAAAAAGTTTGGGAACGCGCTATAACGGAAGAGACAATCGGACATGTGGTGACTGAAGTTTGCAGCTGACAAGTGTCTTAAATCCTCCTGTAATGGTTTTCACCGCTCAGCCTCGTGCAGCCGATGGTTCGGAACGGGCTTACTTGCACATTAAACGTCTGTGTTTGGCTTCCACTAATTGCTTTTGCATGACAGTGTCAGGCAGAGACTTTTGGTAAATGTTTGGCATGGTCCAGTGAGCAAAGTCTCAGGGCCTACCTGGAATAGTTCAGCCTTTAAATAGCAGCAGGGCGGCACCCCCTTTTCCCCCCGCACATGAACTGATGAATTACAAGCTGACTGGAAATGATGAAGCCTTGGAGGAAATAAGAGCAATTTTTCAGTAATTGCCATCAAGCTGTTAGGTCTTCCAGTGCGAGGGCCCTTGCGTGTTGTGGGAGTGAGTGCGGTGGGAGGCAGGTATTTTTAGAATCAAACTCCTTTGGCCCAGTGGCATGGCACTCAATCACAACATACCTTCTATGTTGTGCTTTCCTCCTTGAGACGAGCACTTTCCCCTTCTGTGTTTCTGTGTTGGAGCGGTGGCCAGGGATTGTGGCTTCACAAAGGGTCACTGAACAGGAACTTTCAATGCAACTTCCTTTTGCTGACACAGAAAGCAAAGCATGTAATCTGCTGTCTGTGGTACCAGGTGGGACGAGGATTTATGCAACCACCAGAGATCAACTCGTCAAACTGGCTAGATTTACACTGATTTTTACCAAATAAAGCTGGGGGGATTTTTGGTTTACGGTGGGGGGCGGTGGTTGTTTGTGCGTGCAGTCACTGACGGCTAATCTCACTGCACAGCTGTTGTCATTACCCCATCCTTTGGTTCACTTTATCAAGCAATCTGGTGATCATTAACTACGTCTACGAGTCACATGTGGCAGGCTTGGTGGACGTACTTACACAACAGTAAGTCGAAATGGAGCCAGAGGTTTTTGTCAGAACTTAGGGAAAGGAAACCTAAAACAATTCTAGCATATTTACACAGTTTCGTCTCGATCACAGCCCAAGAGGAAGCTTGGTCCAGCACGTGGCAGGTACATTTCATCATGGAAAGATTTTTTATTGACATTAAATGAGTTAGTGCCAGTTTTTGTCAAACAAAACTGGACTTTGGATGAAGAAAACATGTTTACATGTAAATTCAGTGAAAATATAAAGCCAGACTGACACACTGACAATTATGTTTGCAATATGATCACTTCTGCAGCTCATCTAGTAGGCGTGGGTAAAAACATTGCTAAAAATTCATGCATCGCAATATTTCCCTGCACATGGGCTCTATGCACAACTCCACTTCTTCTTGATCTGCAGCTCCTTTGTCTCTTATATTTCATTATTGGACAAACTTCATTATTAGACAAACTAAAGGAATAGTTCACCCACAGAATAATGGTCCTTCATCTTCTCCTCACCCTCATGCTGAGCAAGACTCTGGAGTCTTGCTCGTCCAGTGTAATCCAAGTGTCCTGAGTGGGTAGCGTCCAGAATTTACTGGAAACCGCATCATTTAGTAGATTTTTAAAGCCTAAAACAGTGGTTTTCAAAGTGGGGGCCGCCAGGGGGAACTCTGGGGCCCTCAGAAATCTGGGAGGGATCTAAGAAAAATAATTACATTTAAAAAAAAAAAAAAGAGGGAAAGAAGCAGTAGGCCTATTTCATTTTCCGGGTTTAGTGCCTGCTTTGGCAGGGTTAATCTATTTCCAGTTACAGCATTTTTGGTGCATCTTTGTCTTTTCTTCTTTCAATTCAATTTACTTCTTATCCTTTCTTAATGTTTTCCTTCCTCTCGTCTGGTTCAGCAATGTTATGAATTTGAAAACCTTTATAATTCAAACTTTGGTCATAAATAAGCCTTAATTAAAATAAAATGATTAAATTCCGATTATAAAGAGATAAAGAGGAGCCTTACATTCATAAAGCTCCTCTTGGCAAAGTAAATCTTTTGAACTTAACAAAGCAGCACCACACCATCATTCTGCTGCTACGATGCTGGACAGGACAAGAAAAAAACAACAAACAAAAAAAAACTGTTCAACTTCAAGTTCGATGTGACGACACAACCCCTGTTTGGCGGTTATCAAAAAGCTACTCAAGCTATCTAGTGCAAAATGGAGAGGTTCTTGACGACAGATAAACTGAAGGAGCAGACCAACAGATCTGCCATGGACGACCCTGCACATAAAAAAATGCTCAGAACTCGTGGCTAAGAACCAAAAATGTGATATGCTGCATTATAATTAATAGTGAATAAAAGAAAGAAAATACAGTCTAAAAGTTAATGTTTCTTATTTGTAACATTGTCTTTTGGGGGTCCCTGGCTAGAGGCGAATGTTGTGTGGGGGCCTTCACATGGAAAAGTTTGGCTTTTCTTAAAAAATGTTTGGCTTTTCTTTTCTTACCCTGGCTTAAAAAGTACTGTAAGGACTGGTTTGGTAAGGAGGTTTGACGTTCACCATGGGGGGGTCGGTCAGAACACACAGGACTCGCTTGTACAGTTAACTGTCTTTCCTGGTCACTGAATCACAACAGCACAATAATGCAACAAACGACAGGCTTCCAGGTGGAATTCCAGCTAGTTCAGGTGAATGTGGATGGAAGTGAGTGTGGTCTATAAACAGAAATACAAAGAAGCCATGAGGAACATTCGTTCAGCAAATAAACACATTCAATGTATTAATTATTACTAATAAATCCTTCCAGATAGGACTAAAAATGCATAGTGTTGAAGGCTAACAGTTCCAGTAACTGGCATGTAGCAGGTCAGCTAGTTTATGGAGTCAAAACTGAAAGGACAAAAAGTTGTAGAGCACTAGAGAAATAAAACTGTTATCTTTATTTTTAACTGTGACAAAGACAAAGAGTAATACTTTGTTAGTGCGAGCCTGCTTGTTTGAGGATTATCCATCAGCCCTGCAGCCAGGTAGTAATCGCTCTGCCTCCCACGGCTTGACGAACTCTCTGCAGCCCAAAGGAGAACATTTCTAGGAAAAAGTTTGAGGCAGCTTCATCCATCTGTCAGACACGTCCATGGAAACATGCTGTGACAGATCTGTGTGTGTACCTCATAAAAGCACTTATTTAAGCATGTGTGTGTGTGTGTGTGTGCATGTGGGTGGCTTGAAAGAAATGGGACATTGTCCTAGTTGCAGTCTGATTGGTCCAAGCAAGTGTCTACTGAGGCGTTAAAGCCGTTAAATAGACAAGCACATATTTCCAAGTGGAAAAAGTTCAATCACCAAGTCAGGACACTAACGGTGGGAGTTGGTCCATAGCTGGAATGACTGACTGGAGAACCCAGAGAAAGACTTGGTTGCATTAAAGTAAGTTTAAAAAGGCAAAATGAGAGAATTGTATCATTATTTAAAGGGGAAGTTCGGGTTTTTTCAACCTGGATCTATTTTGTAGCATGAAATCCGTTCATTTCCTCAACCAGACAGTTTTGGTGTTACTTGAATTCCTTCGGGAGATATTTAGATCCACTCCAGATCAGCGTACGTCCGATATACAGTAATGCAATACCCCTTTCTCACTGGCCAAAAACCCTTTTAAACCTGTGAGCAATCGGCTTTTAGTGGCAGTGGGAAAGGCTCATCAACCCGTGTCGTTCAACGCGGATCGACCGGGTTAAAATCGCCTTCAAGCGGTTCGGCTCCGATCGTCATGCAGCAGGAACACCAGACCCGGATTGACTCGCAAATTTACCTGATGACGTCGGGCTGTACGCGGCTACATTGTAACATCGCACCAGTCGCAAATCATTCCTCCAATTTGAGGACGGACAAAGGTGCAACAAGAAAGCAGGTTGACTAAGCCTGACTCGCTCTCCATCACTGTTTACTTTCCTGATTTCTGCCGCACAGCTGACATCAACACACAAGACGTAGCGGTGGGGACATATAGGGACAGAGGCCATGCATTAGTCGGACCCACCTGTGAGCTCAAAGCGGCTTTGAGTTGCTTATTTGTGGTGATCTGTCCTTATTTGCAGACATTTACTTGCTATGGTGTCGCATAACAGTGATGTCATCAGAGCTGCCACAGTGAAAATGTCTGACCTAATAAAACACAGCAACATCATTTAAAAAACTTAAAACTTCTTAAAACGCATTAACATATAGTAAGCCTATCAAGAGGAAGGTAATTACATCCATTCCCACCTCCACTGGTTCTGTTGAATTCATTTTTATTCAGAAATCATTCCAAACAATCCTCACTAATCCTTGTGGAGATTTGTGGAGATATAATATAGCCAAAGTAGCCTGTATTATAATTATATTATAAAATTGATAATTGTTTTATTTTAATTTAATTATAACATTTTTATATTAATATATGTTTAACTATTTTTAAAAAATACAAGTTAAATTACAAAATATTGGCCTGTAAACTAATCATTTTCATATATATTGTAATGTTGTCTTGTGTGCCATTTCCAGGTAGATTCTGAAAGTGTTGTTTCAATAACCTTAAAAAAATCAAATGAGTAATCCAAGACACGGTTTAACACTTGAGACAAAAAACTTTTAATCCAATGCAACGCAATTGAAAATTCATAATGCCTGCTGGCGTCTACAAGGTGCATTATCCACAACTTCAAATAAGTCATTTTTCCCAATTACTTGTTGCAATCAGGTAGGCCCAGTGCCTTAACCCTTTCACAGCTCCGCATCTGACATGAGGACCATATAACCAAAAGATCAGCAGGGTCCTCGTTCAACTTAAATAGAAAATAATCTAAGATCAACCAAATGGCTCTTACAACTATTATTGAGAGTATAAAGTTGTCCTCTCATACCCATATCTCCAGAATCAGGTCTGTTTCAGTCCAAAATGGTGGACAAAGTGTTTCTAAAAACACGGCAGTGTTGTCTCTTGGTATGTATA
The DNA here is from genome assembly GCA_023101725.1 of Atherinomorus stipes. Taxonomy (NCBI): domain Eukaryota; kingdom Metazoa; phylum Chordata; class Actinopteri; order Atheriniformes; family Atherinidae; genus Atherinomorus; species Atherinomorus stipes. The sequence goes on from JALJCO010011529.1 coordinate 44,228, forward strand.
CTCTTTGCATGCACTCCATTTGGCCTGAAATGAAGGATACATGTGATTTGTCCTTCGTGGCCTTGCCTATCCCAGAATTCATTGCGCACAAGATGGGAGGGAACAAGCAACAGAGCTACGAGTAATATTTGGATATATTTGTGGATTTTTAAGCATTAAATGAAGTGTTTACCCATTAGAGACAACAGAGCCTCTGTTGACAATTTAAAAAATATGCAGACAAGCTTAAAAAAAGAGTTTTTGCTGCAGAAAATGCTTTTGTTTGACATTATTCAGGTGTTAACGGTCAGTTAATGTGGTGTTGACGTTCAGGTAATGACAGATTAATGAAAAGGAATTAAATGCTTGGTTCTAATTTAGTTTGTACAACGTCCAGTATCTGAAGGAATGAGTGGAAAGCAGGCCGTCACTAGACAGCTGTGGAGTCTGCAGTTGCCAGGCAACGTGACTGGAGCACTATGGGAAATTCTCATTGGCTAAGATGTCCCATTTCAGCAGCCTTCAGAGTGTGCAAACTATGTAGGAGCCTACGTAGTCTGCTGCAGACTAACATGAGACACAGTCAGTGTTTCACTACGACAACAAAACACAACGCACCGGTAATTTCCACCTAATAGGTGGAAAGGATCATCTTTCCCACACCACATGAAGGCAGCATTAAAACAATGTGATCTCACCTTAAACATTAACCAAAGCTCAACATACGATCTGAGAATGTTGAAGTATCTCTCAATCACCAGACTTTTTTCCAGCAGCCAAGCCACCTTCATTTTATAGCTCCTGGATTTGTATGATGAGGATCTTCAGGCCATGTACACATTATTCACAATCATTCCCTTAAAAGCAGAAGTTTTGGTCAGAAACAGTCCCACCCTGCAGCAGTCCAAGCCAGCAACGACAGGTTTGGGCTGTTTTGTCTGAGGAATGGAAATGAAATGACAAGCGAGCTGCTTCCAAGGCTAAACAAGCAGGTGCTCGCCGTCAGCTGCCAGGACCCGGTCCTGCTGATTGAGTGGGTACTAGCATCCACCTGGATAAGGCTGTGCAAGCAAGTGGCCAACAATAACTGGCCAGCAGCAGTTTGGATGACCAGCCTCGTTCTGGCGAGCAGTGAAAAAGCAGCCAAGGGAGCTAATGGTGCTCATGTTAATGTATGTGATGACCGGGCAACCACATGTATCCGTGTAACTATCAACACACACAAGCAGCCATGGTCTGCGTTAGATTACACATGGTGTACAAAGTTATTAATAATTTAGCTTAAAGTAAGAATGAGGGTTTTTTTTTGTTAGCTTACACATTTCCACTGCAAATATGTCAAAGATGTTTCCTACCTCAGTATACAGTAACACTCATCCTTCATCTGTGCCTGTTAACAGGGAAATATACAGAAAGATAACATCTGTAAAGGTAGAAGTTTGGTTGTGTGCATGTGAGCGCTTTGTTGAAAGCAAATCTTGCAGTGATTTTGCTTTGATTTTTAACTGAATTGAGCTGAAACAATGAACAGGAGGCTTTGGTCAGGATGTCTGTTCTCCATTATCTGAATATCTGAATATTAGCACTGAAGGACAATGAAAGCACCCTGAAGCAGAGACCTTAAACTGGATTCCCTGATTTTGTAAAATGTAAATTCACAAGCAGAGACCACAACAATGAGACGCGACTGACTGATGGTGTTCCATCCATAATGTTAGGAAAAGCAAGATGAATGACTGCGGTGCAGGAAAGATAAGCAGCTGGAGTTTGCTGCTTATGAAACGGAGAGAAAAGGAGGGAAAAGCTGCAAAAGTCAAAAGAGAAGCAGAGGCAAGAACACAGGGGGGCATGGGAAACTTCCAGCTATGTGGGGAAAATGCACTGTCACGGATAAAAAAGTGGAAGGACTCAAATGCAGGACTCAAAGGCAAGAGACAAGCGGGCACAGGAACAAAAGTTTATTATGCAAAATTAAACTGGAACACCGAGGAAAGGATGACAGAGCTCTGAGGAAACAACAACTAAAAAAGGTAAAATCAAACCGATGTTTTTCACTGCTGATGTCTGAATACAGAACACGAAACTACTAACTAGAAAAGCACCCAGAGAGCGCAGACCTCCGCCAAGCAGCTCGACTTCCTTGAGGCCCTTTCAGATAGAACGTGGCAAGCGCAAGAGGACGGCGGCAAACCCATTCATTGTGTATGTGATACCGCCGCGGCAGCGCGTTCCGCCATGCCGCGGAGCACCGCGGCGCGCAAGGTGGGCGCATGCCGCCGCGGTGGCGCTGACGCCGCTGCGCTCGAATTGAACATTTTTCAATTCGGGCGCAGCGCGCTGTGACGACATCCTAGCGCATCCAATAGGAGAGGCCAGTTCAGGGGAAAAAAGTGGTCCTTGTTCAGCCTGAAGTAAACCTGGAAGCGGTCTGTGTGAAAGAATGCAGCTCGCGGACGAGCCTGAACTCCCCACGTTCTGCCTTGTTATCAGGATCAGGTGGACCCCCACCCTTTTATCTGCTGCTGATCTCCTCCTCCTCCCTTGGAGCAAAGCTCTTTGCTGCGACCATGAGATGTACATCTCTCACAACGAAGTGTGCCAGGGAGAAAACACTTCCTGGTCTGTCGCTTAGCAACGCGTGCCTGACGTGTTTGCTGCCGCCGGGTCTGCCGCCGAGTCTGCGCCCTACCCCGCGGTGAACTCGGCGAAAAACGCGTTCTATCTGAAAGGGCCTTTATTTGTGTTTTCTGGATCATAGTATCCTGAATTTTCTCTGGATCTGAATCAACTTTGGAAACATTCTAGGACTCATTGAGATCCTTTCTTGTAATTTCATACCAAACACTCGGACCATTTGTACGGAGTTATATGGAACAATTCCAGAAATGTGTCCTATCAGGGTGATGCTGATGTAAGAGTGTTTAGGTGTTGGTAAGGAGGCTTGATGTTCACCATGGGGTGTCGGTCAGAACACACAGGACTCGCTTGTACAGTTAACTGTCTTTACTGGTCACTCTGAATCACACCAGCACAGTAATGCAACAAACGACAGGCTTCCAGGTGGAATTCCAGCTAGTTAAAGCTAGGGTTGGCAATGTTGGAAAAACGTTTCAAGCAAGCGACATTTACAAAAACACACCACCCGAAACCACGCCTTCAGACCGCAGGGACGTGTGCACCATTGTTTTACAAGCAGGTTAACGATAACAGGCGAGTGGATAGCTTGTTAGCTTGATAGTAAACAGCTGACAAACCAAGTTTCTAAAAGCTCTAATCCACTCACCTCCAACTCCATCTGCGGTGTAAAAAGTCCACACTGCAAACGTCAACGCCTCCGAGACTTAGGGCCAATTCCAGTTCCTATCTTAACCCTCAATCTTAGTAGCCCTTAAAACCAAGTGTTCAGGGCTAATTTGTGACTTAGAAATGGGACACCCTTAAATGCAGATACGTCATATTCAGCCGTCACACATACCACGGCTTATTGGAAGGTAAACACTATGGAATGATAGGAGTGCCACAATAAAGAATAAATCTGAAAAAGAATAAGAAAATAAATGAGCGAATATATAGACAAATACCTAAAACAAATAAAATATTTTTGTATTTTTTAATTATTTATATTCACTTAATAACATTATTATTCATATTATTTAATTAATTTTCATTTATTTTTCCTTATTAATTTTTATATTTATTTCCTTATTCATTTTTTTATAATTATCCTTATTTATTTACCTATATATTTTCTCATTCTCTCACTCATTTATTTCCCTGTTTATTTCAACATATATTTTCGTTTTTATTAACTTATATATATCCATATTCATTTCCCTATATATATCCTTATTCATTTATTTATATATATCCTTATTCATTTACTCATATATATCCTTATTCATTTACTCATATATATCCTTATTTATTTACTTATATATTTCCTCATTTTTTTCCCTTTAACTATCCCTATTTATTTCCCTATATTTATTCTCATTTGTTTCCCTTCAAATATCCTTATTCGTCTCTCTTTATATTCCCCTATTTATTTCCGTATTTATATCCTTATTTATTTCCTTGCGTCCGAGCTGTCAATCATCTGCTTTGGGGCGGGGCTTGTGTCCAAACTGGCTAGTCGATCCCAGCACGAGTGATGAGCTAACTCGACTCTGAACGGGGCTTCAGCATGAGTACACTGAACCGTCATTTGTATAACCACAACCGTGTGCTGTAATCTTATTTTGAGACTATTTTAGACGAAAAGTGAGTATTATAATTGCTCAAGTGTTGCTCATGATGGACCTATGATGCCTCGTTAAAGATTTTGGTTCGACTTTAAGCTGCTGTCATGCACTTCCGGTTATGTTACGCCGCCAGCTGATGGTCGTCATGAACCTACAGTTTCATATCCACGTACAAATGACCTGATCTGTGTTTCCCATTTAAGTACCTAAGTTGCTGTAATGTGAGTCATGGGAGGTTTCCTGTTGATAATCTGTTTGTCTGACATGAATAAAGCTTCCCAGGCTCTGGCTTATGACTGCATGTTTCTGATCAAACATTAGGCTACACGGAGAACACCGAAAAGGTCTCACAAATTACCGTATAACCACTGAAAATGACGCACAGATTGTAGCAGATACGGTATCAGCAGGGTTTTGTGGCTTAACTTTCCTGTTCAGAAATTCATCGTTGTTTGTGTCACGAAGCGGCACTTTCAGACCATACAGGGGCTTCTGTCAAGCGTGTATGAAAACCTCACGTTAACTAGAAGCCTACTCCGCGCCCTACTGTAAAAACTGGCCCTTGATGAAGCAGAAATGCGCCACACGCTCAATGCGTGCGCGTGCGTTGTCCATGAGAAATGGGCCTGGCCAGCCTTGTGCAGTGACAGTCATGTGAGGCCGGTTTTTCAAACAGGCTTGTTGGTTAGAGTGGAAGAACGCAGAGTAAATAAAAAACAAAACTTCAGTTTATTACTAAGTTTAAAGTTGACAAGAAAAGAGAGTTTGTCACATCTATGAAACTTGTAGTGACGTAAAACCTTGAAGAGTTTCACATCTCTATGACGCACAGTGGACGCGCATGTGGCACAGTGCCAACAGCTCCAGAGGAGCTGCAACACTTTTATGATGGGCGCACCGTGCACGAGAGGAAAAATAAAATGTAGTATTCATTCATTATGAAGGCCTGTATGTGCAATCGCGGACCGGCGCACGAGAGCAAAAGAAAATGTTTCAGCTCATTTTCACGTCAATTTATGGGGAGATGGCTCCGTGTTCTCTGGAGGCGAAACAGCACATGCTACTGAGAAAGCTGTTATCCCCAACAGTCTAAAATAGTCTCAAAATAAGATTACAGCACACGGTTGTGGTTATACAAATGACGGTTCAGTGTGCTCATGCTGAAGCCCCGTTTAGAGTCGAGTTAGCTCATCATTCGTGCTGGGATCGACTAGCCAGTTTGGACACAAGCCCCGCCCCAAAGCAGATGATTGACAGCTCGGACGCAAGGAAATAAATAAGGATATAAATACGGAAATAAATAGGGGAATATAAAGAGAGACAAATAAGGATATTTGAAGGGAAACAAATGAGAATAAATATAGGGAAATAAATAGGGATAGTTAAAGGGAAAAAAATGAGGAAATATATAAGTAAATAAATAAGGATATATATGAGTAAATGAATAAGGATATATATGAGTAAATGAATAAGGATATATATAGGGAAATGAATATGGATATATATAAGTTAATAAAAACGAAAATATATGTTGAAATAAACAGGGAAATAAATGAGTGAGAGAATGAGAAAATATATAGGTAAATAAATAAGGATATTTATAAAAAAATGAATAAGGAAATAAATATAAAAATTAATAAGGAAAAATAAATGAAAATTAATTAAATAATATGAATAATAATGTTATTAAGTGAAAATAAATAATTAAAAAATACAAAAATATTTTATTTGTTTTAGGTATTTGTCTATATATTCGCTCATTTATTTTCTTATTCTTTTTCAGATTTATTCTTTATTGTGGCACTCCTATCATTCCATAAAACACCAGCTATAACGAAAGTTACGTAGGTAACTGTGGTTCTGTGAATTCCTGGATGACTGCAGTCAGCTGGCCCACACGTCACCTGATTGACTTTGTCGTTAGTACTTGATCTGCGAGGAGTGAGTGGAGACATATCCACGCTGGCAGTGGAATGATACAGAACTATCATTGGATAACTGCGTCTACGGGAGATGACATCAGCCCAGTCGTCGTATACCATTGTTGGCACAAGCATGTTATACAGGCTGCTATGTGGATAAAACGACATTTGAATTGAGAAAAATTACCATTTTGTATCATTAGCTTAACTAACTTAAATGATAGCAACATGGTTTCACCGCACCCACTGCTATTGACAAAAGATCGTAAAATAAAAATGAATATTATTCAACAATGAGGTAACTAATCCATAACATGGGCCTAAACTAAGATAACACAATGGTTTTCATAATATTTTTTCTCAATTAGCAAAGAAAATACTTAAGATTTGTAGCTCGCCTTCTTTTCCACTTGCATTCTGGGTAGTCCTTACTCACAAGGTGGTGTCAGAGAATCTCAATATTGAAGGCGAGTCAGCCTCAAACTTGCCCCTCAACTTAACGTTCTGAGATTCAGGACAGCACTTGCACTTCGTGGGGAGTGCGCGTTTTCTAGATTAAGGGGTAAGATTGGGTGTTAAGACAGGAATTGGAATTCACCCTTAATCTTGATCTGTTGTTTTGTTCTGGTTTTTTGGTCCAGCAGCAGTTAGCGGTCCGTTAGCTATATTTGTTTACAGTAAGCAGCGCACGCGGGGTCACATGGGGGACGGGGAGAGGGAGGGACAGAGACGAGACATAAAGGCATCAATTTGTTCTTTCCATAAGTTGTGAATGACCAATTCCTGCCTTTCGGTGTGAATGGCAGGTGTTGGTCAGAGTTTTTACAGAACTGCAGCTCTCACAGAGGTCTGACTGTTTCCTTCATTTTTATGAATCCATGATGTGTTGATACTGTCAGGATGGAAGGACCAGCGGTCTCATTTATAAAGCTTGCTTACTTACAAAACAGGGCCTGAAAGGGGCGTAAGTTATTTTCCACGCAAAGTTTCTTATTTATAAAAACAAACCTGACGGGAGAATGTGCGCACCAGTTCTGAACTTTGCGCACAAACATTTTGGAGATGGGGAAACTGGTGGCTCTGCTGGTGAGATGATGAACTGAACCCACATTCATGCATTTAACCATTAATATCCGACTGTAGATGCTCGTAAACCCTTGTATGGTTCTTAATTGAGCCATACAACCCATAAGCACCCATTCAGGACTTACAGCACAGTGTGTTCAAAGTGTATGTTCATCTACAAATTATGTAGCAATGACAAGTTTATTTATAAAGCACTTTAATGTACACGGTAATTCAAAATGCTTTACATAAAACATAAAAAGAATTGCAGCAGGGGTGAAGAAGAAAACATCAAAAAGTAAAAGGATAAAAGATTATTGGTTCATTAATTATGACAAGCTGTATCTCAATTACTGTAATTACTGAGTAAACATAAATACTGCAGTGACACTGGTGCGTAATGCTTCACAATGGATGCGCTGGCATTGCTTGAAGACGATGCCAATGGCAGGATCAGGATGGAGAGAGTTTTTAGAGACCATGAGGATTTTCTGGCCCATGATAATGAGTGGTTGATAAGCCGATTTAGATTCCTCAGAGCAGTGCTCTTGAATCTTTGTGCTAATCTGGGCCCAGTGTTAGCTCGACCTACCCGCCGGAACCGTGCTATCCCAGTACATTTGCATGTCTTAACCAGTCTAGGGTTTCTAGCGACCGGTTCTTTCCAGCGGGAATTAGCTGACAGGTGTGCTGCTATTTGTTTGATGAACAATGGGCTACATGACAGTTGTCACCCCAAAACAAAATAATTTTCATTATATTTTATCTTTGGGTCTGGAATATCTCAGCCATCGCTGAGCACAATTATGCCAACAGTTTTGGATGGCATTATTAAAATAAGTTTCCATACACTGTGGGAAGACAGGCCAACATTAAACGGCAATTTGCAGCAATGTCCGGTTTCCCAAATGTAATCGGTGCGATTGACTGCACACATGTTGCTACAAGGGCTCCGAGTGACAACGAATTTGTCTATGTGAACCGTAAAAATGTTCATTCAATCAATGTCCAAATTATTTGCGACTCGGACATGGTTCTGACCAATGTAGTGGCGCGGTGGTCTGGGTCGACACATGACTCATTCATTCTGACACACAGCAGTGTGGGGAATAGACTGCAGGCAGGCGCTGGGCGTGATGGCTGGCTACTTGGTAAGTATAAATTAAACCTAAATAAAAACTTGTCCTAATTGCCTATAAGTTGTAGAAATTCTAACACACACTTGATTCATATTATTTGATATAATTTGCAGGTGACAGTGGCTCCCCCCTCAGGCGCTGGCTCCTCACTCCTTTCCCAAACCCGCAAAGTGCAGAGGAGGTGCGCTTTAATCTGATCCACAGCCGTGCGCGATCTGTTGTGGAACGCACAGTCGGCCTCCTCAAAAGCCGATGGAGGTGCTTGGATGCCTCTGGGGCAGACTGCTGTACCATCCAAGAAAGGTTTGCAAAATCATTTTGGCGTGTGGTGTCCTGCACAACCTGGCGATGCGGAATGCCATTCCTCTGCCACCTGGCCCCCCTCCCCCTCATCCTGAGAATCTTGATCCACTGCCCCCTCCACGACATGAAGAATTTCGGCATGGAGCAACATGTCATGCAACGTTTGTGAGAAAACTGTAAACAATATTCTTTTTTTTTAACCATTTCTTTTAATGAAGTGGAAATTTCACACAACACAGCAGACATTTCAGTCAGAACTTCACGGATTTGTTTCAGTTCATCTCTTTTTTTTTTTTTTTTTTTTTTTTTTACTTGTCCTGTCCAGCATCGAAGCAAGCAGAATGGAAATCTGATTGCTTTATTCTGTTGAACAGTTTTGCTTTATCAAGCGGAGCTTTATGAATATAAGGCTTGTAAAATGTAACTTTCAGTTCATCTCTGACTTTCTTGATCATTTGTCTCTTTGTGTTTTCAGGACGGCATCAGTCAGCACCCGGCCACTTCCAGATGTGCCATGTGCTTGGGGCACATTTGTGTTTGGGCAGGCCACTCCAGCAGGGGTTTCGGGACTCCCAGGTCCGGGATTCTCCTCTCCACCCACTGCTTCCATCTGAAGAGTTACTGAGGGACAAGATGTGTGTTTATTCATGTTGTTTAAGTCTTATTTGAATCAAAATAAACATTACAGAATTACTTACCGGTCTCCTCTGTGGTCTCTGCCTGGTCTCCCTCCTTCTCCATCACTATGCCACACACACATTTTCAGGCCCAAGTATGGAGGCTTTTCTGGACATCAGAGGTGAGGGGCTGGGTGTGCTAGGACCCCCACCGGTGGCAGACACACTCTGGCGGTGACATGCTATCTGCTTCTTCGCATCCACTTTCAGATCTGACCACTTTTTTTTAAACTTCATACACAGACCTCTCCGTCACACTTACAAGATTCACCGCAGCAACAATATGCTGCCACTCAGCAGCCTTTCGCTTATTCAATACTCCACTACTGTAGCCGCCAAGTAAAATATTCTTTTGAGCCTCCACCTCACCAACTAGCGCCTCGATTTCAGTCTCGGTAACGTGTTTTCTAGTCCTCTCTGCCACGATTAAGCTGACGCTGTCGTGGCTGAGTTTGCTTGTTTATATATTTATGAGCTACTTTGCATCAGCCATCTATGGAAGAATGTGGGTGTGTCGGGATCGGGATATGAACCAGTTTCACCCGCGCAAAGTTCTAGGAAGAGTGATTTATAAAGAGGAAATTGCTTGCACTTGTGCATATGCACGGTTTTATAAATCTAAATACTTTTCGGCGCACACAAACTTTGGGTTTTTGGCGCACGTACACTTTTGGTAAAGATCCTGCGCACAGTTTTATAAACGAGGCCCCAGTTCACCCAGTAGTACAAAAAGTGTTTCTGAGCAGGGTTACCAACTTTTAAGGTGAATGCTGGATGGAAGTGAGTGTGGTCTATAAACACAGAAATACAAAGCCATGAGGAACATTTGTTCAGCAAATAAACACATTCAACATATTATTACTAATAATCCCTTCCAGTTTGGACTAAACATGCATATGTGTTTAAGGCTAACAGTTCCAGTAACTGGCATGTAGCAGGTCAGCTAGCTTAATAGCATAAAAAGGCACATGGGGAATGGAGGAACACTTGTAAATAAGCAAATCAGCTAAATAACATTAAAGGCTAAATAAACATCCTGTTCAGGCAGAAATACAACGAGTTACTTCCAGTTCTTCACAGACGCACATAGTTCACCGTCTTCACCTGCTAGAAGTCTGTCCAACTGTCTTCTCTTCTCGTGCTCGCTGCTGCTCACAAGTTTCATTTCTGCATCCCAACATCATGTGCTCAGTAACAGTTGCACACTTTTGCCACAAGGGGGCGCTCACGCCTCATCAACAGCCTTTCCAACATGGCCGACCTCACAATGATAAAGAATCCTTCAAAACATTCCTGGATCCAGAAGGTGTTCCGGATCACCACCAACATTTAATGGGTTCATCCTTGGACTGAGACACATGGCTGGTGAAGATTTCAGGTCAACCTGTCCAGAACTTTTTCCGTAAATTTGACAGACAGATGGACAAACCAACACGACCGAAAACATAACCTCTAGAGCTAACTAGAAGCAGGTGGTTCAGATTACAAACGAAAACCAGGTGAGCTAGGGAACGGAGGAATTGCAGAGAATACACGAGGGGAAGACTGACAGAATAAATCAGGAAACATGATGGGATGAAACATGACAACACAACCAAAAAACCCTCGGATTATCACATAGGAAGCAGGAAGGCGAAAGTTTGAGGGGTGGTCATGCTTGAATTTCAGCTAAAGACCATTGAATCAGTTTCATATTTACAAGTGAAATTCACCAGCTTTTTGATTAAATCTACACACTGTACATGTAAGATGGTGAGCTTATGACAATTACAAAAAGGTCAAATTTTCATCCATCTGGATGGATGGACGGGTGGATGGATAATTGAAGGTATTCTTATTTCATTAATGGGTGAAATTGTGCTGTAAGACACTTTTTTTAAAACAGTCTTCTACCTGTTTGAGACCATTACACCTGAAGATGTTATATATGAAATGTTTGAGGCACTTCTCCAGATCTAGCAGAGAAATAAAAACACCTAACAATCTGTTATGGGTTATTTGTACTCTGAACAAAACTCTGACATTTGAAAGATTGTGCAGACAGTCTTCAGCAGGCAGAGAGATGGAAGAATGAAGGCATGTTGGAAAGAATGTGAAGGTTTCAGCCTAAGGAGAAGAAACAAATCGGGTGAAAGGAATGAATGCAAAGCCTCCACCCATGGACCACGGCTCCTGACTCTAAATGCTTATGTGTGATAACGTGCAAAAGGAATTTATGCATAAATGAGTTGGAGACAGGGTGGGTCGGCTAGAGCACGAATAAATTGACAGACAGACAGACATATGACCTGCGAATGGCTGTGAAGCGGTTTGCACAGCCTTGCCTTTTATTGGTTTCAGTTTAAGTCGGGCTTTGAGTCGACACACTGCTCTCATTTAGCCCAGCTCATGCTAGGTGTGGCACAGTGGCAGGCAAAAGGAAACCGAAACCAAATGGGCCTCGGGCTTGGCCCCTTCGCTGAAGCCGCCGCTGGTCCCTCCAGGAGCTGGCTGCTGTCTGGTGGCTACTCAGGAAGAAGAGTGTAAATCAGACTACATAGGCGTGGTCCACCACACAGTTCACCACAGCACAGCCAGGCAGGGACCGAAGCCCCGTATCCTGACATGCAGCGCCGGGTTCACAGAGGCCAGCTGACTGCGTTCGTTTTTGAAGACAATGGCTCTTAATAAAGAGGGACACCTCTGGCAAAATGGATTAAATAAGAGGAGAGCAGACAGGGAGGGAGCAGGGGCACAGCAAGTGCACTGTGCCGCTGCCGCTGGAGGTTTGGAGCTAAGAAAACAAGCAGCGAAACCAAACTTCATGAGGCAGCAGTGAGCGCGCAGTCTCGGAGGTGGAGCAGAGGAGGCGGCCGAGTGCCCTGCCAGCCGTTAGATTTAAACCAGAGCTCTTGAGTTTGTTGACTTTCTCGTAAGAAGCTAACAGCCCTGCCAGCTCCTTTTTTATTCACATTGCCACTTTGCATGAGAGATGGTGAAAGCATACCTTTTAGTGCTTTGTAAATGAGCAGTTTGTCTTCATTTCATGTGCAGTGTGTGTGGCTGTCAGCATGGTGGTCTGCAAACACACTGTATGCTTTTAGTGTGATTTGTACAGTATATATTTCATTGCATTGCACGATCATATCCAGAATGTAAATTTGGGGTAAAAGAGATGTGGCACGTGAGGATGATTCCCAATATTCCCATTTGATGCCTCCAAGTTTAGCAGGAATATTACAATGATGTATTTTTTGGTGCTTTTTCAGTCTCTGAAAGAGTTACATGAGTTCAGAACAAATAGCTAATATCCATGTTGAATTTTGGACATAGGAGCCCTTTTCTTGGGCTCCACAGATCAGATGTGTACGGTATAAGCAATAATACACTGCCTGTCCAAAACAGAGTCCTCACCTGCAGATAAAGAGCGAAAGCTCGGACATTATGCATGCTCTCACATAATCATCTTTAACCATGTGGGATATGGTGGTGCAGCTGATCAGCATGATAGAGGAGAGGCCGGTGCTCTTGGTGGTTGGACAACTCGTTCACAGTCATTTCCAGATTTTGCTTTTTGAAGCCACAATACAGACTAGTGCCAGATTAGAAGGTACGCCCAAGTCGGGAATTAGTTTGGTGTGTTCTTGAGCACTTTTCTGACCGTGCCAGACAGAGTTGGGCCGACTGATCGGCCCAACTCTGTCTGGCAAAAATCACGGCAACCACATGAAATCACACACACACAATGAATTGAGAGCTGTGCAGTGCACAACAGCATCGCTGTGTCGAGACGCTGCGCCCAACAGGTGTGTTCAGATGGTTAATTAGGTTCAATGACATTGCATGGCTGAGTGCATGAGTACGTGCGTGAGGATATGTTTCATGTTAATAAAGTAATGTTGTATTCCAGAGAGATACACTCTTTTGAATGTTCATGGAGGTGTAACACTGTTGAAAATAAATTTGGCACACCCAGTATTGTTTTTTTCTGGCTACATCAGTAGTATGGACTCTCCATTCTGCACATCAAAGAGGCGGAAACTGATGCCACAGCTCCACCATCTCTCCACCGCTCCATCAGAGAGCGGCTGTGTCTCCTCCTTTCCTCCGCTGTTGTTTGTGTACCGGTGCTCCTGAGCGTCTCTCTGGTGGAAGCGAGGGGCGCGCTGTCCTCCTATTGGTCAATATGAAGGGACACGTCACAGGACGTCACACTATATGGGCAAAACCAAAGCATGCTGACTCACCAGTATTTCTCTGGCACAGTTGTGAAGCATCACAGACGCCAAATTGCCAATCATTGGTTATGTCATACTACACGGAGCACAGACGCAATGATCCGACGCAGAATCGGGCACAACAGTGAGCGACTGTCTGCGACGTCTCTGTCGGGTTAAAATCGGGCTAAATTTGTGTCTGATCCAGGCTAAAAGGGGAAAAAGTCCAAACCTTCATGCCCCTGTGTGAAAAAGTGACCCCTCCCCCTCCCCGTTAAAACATAAATTTACTGTGGTTTATCACATCTTCGTAAAGCTGAGTTCAGTTTCTCTATCCACACCCAGGCCTGGTTACTGCCACACCTGTTCTCCATCAAGAAATCACTTAAAAAGGACCTGCCTGACAAAGTGAAGTAGACCAAAAGATCCTCCAAAGCTAGACATCATGCTGCCATCCAAAGAAACTCAGGAACAAATGAGAAACAAAGTCATTGAGATCTATCAGTCTGAAAAAAGGTTCCAAAGCCATTTCTAAAGCTTTGGGACTCCAGAGAACCACAGTGAGAACCATTATCCACAAATGGTGAAAACATGGAACAGTGGTGAACCTTCCCAGGAGGGGCCGGCCGACCAAAATGACCCCAAGAGCACAGCGACGACTCATCCAAGAGGTCACAAAAGACCCCAGAACAACATCAAAGAACTGCAGGCCTCACTTGCCTCAATGAAGGTCAGTGTTCATGACTCCACCATCAGAAAGAGATAGAGGTTTGGAACCCCCACCCCCCCCACCCCCAGTAAAAACCTTCATTTAAAACTGCATTTTGTGTTTACTTGTGTTATCTTTGTCTCACATTTAAATTTGTTTGATGATCTGAAACATTTCAGTGTCACAAACATACAGAAAAACACGAAATCAGGAAGGGGGCAAACACTTTTACAAACAACTGCATGTTTGATACTGAGGTCGTTTTCACACATTTGTGGGCGGAGCCAGACGCTGTCGCAGCAGTGAAAAGGTTACAGTGTTTAAATTTTCAACTAATACGGCTCCGTTTCACATCTGCTTTTTAATCACCGCGCCCAGGAGTCGCTCTACAGACTGGAGCGTTGTGTATCCATGGCAACCAGACGGAAGTAGACGCGTCCCCGCTGTTAAGCGTGGTCGTGTTGTAAACAAAACACATGTGAATGGAGTGTGTTGAGGACGAGACACGGTTGCATGTAGAAAACAATGTTGTCGTGTACTGGAGGTGGATTTTCCAGACAACCAGAGCAAGACGCAGATTGATTCTGTCGAACTGTGAAGTTTGACCATACGCAGATATTATCAATACCCAGCAGGTAGCAGTGAGTTATAAACATGAGCATTAATGCTTAGCCTGCTAGCCCTTGTTGGAAATTTGTCCAGTGTTTGTGAACGCCCCGTTGATCTTAACATTTGAAATACATTAGTAGCTAGCAAACACAAGATGATACTAAACGTCACAGTTAGGCCGTGTAACCCTGTTATTGTAATATAACACCGTCAATAAGAAGGATATCCCAACAGTCCAATCACCCACGGATACCTGTTTAGTTAAAAAGGCGGAGTATCTGGGTGTTAGGTCGGGCTAAAGTTGGTGCGCGTTCACACATCACTTGGGCTGCATTTCAGGTCAACGCAAGCTGCTCCGAAACCACCCGGTACAGCCGGTCCGAGAGCGGGCGAGTTAGGTCGACTACGAGCGCAAGTTCACACAGACCCAGTCACGCCGTGTTCGGTACCAAAACCCAGTTAGGTCAACCTAAATGGGTCCTGTGTGAAAACGACCTAAAATCTGAACTAATTCCCTTTTTTTCTGGTGGTCTTTGAATAATGTATGAACTACTTCTCCCTTCTGCAATTAAAAGTTATTTCCTCTGGTAAAGGCATGTATTGTATGTCCTAAAAGCCTTAGTGGTGTGTTTAAGTGCTACTCTTTCGCCCCTCAGACAAAACAGGCCTTTTAAATGCTTTTTTTTTTTGTCAGTGGCTTCATTGCAGTCTTTAATCTGAACAAAAAGAAACTCTAGACTTCAGATTTTTGCTGGAAATACTTTCTTGAATTGTTCCAAGTTTTGGGAGTGACATAAAATTGTAGTATTTTTAGCTTGATGTGATTTGAGATCACCATTACTGTTTTTTTGAGCTTGGAAAATTTGGGGTCATTGTAAGCGGAAAATGGTATTTGATCTGTGGACTTTTTCTCTTAACAAGCCGTATTAACAGACCTGAAAGCTGATTATAATGTGACACAGGCCACCTGCAGATCTGAACAATGCAGTTGTATGCCAGAGACATAGAAGGCTCTGACACCTGTATAAATACTGGCCTTTCTCATTCACATACAATTTTCAATGTAATTTTAAATTCAGAGAGTAGTACAGGGATCATATATAATCATATATTCCTGATTTTTTATCTGATAATGTAAACTTAAAAGCATTTTGAAGCAGAAAAACTGCTGACACAGTTTCATACTTTGTGTTTGCTGTTACAGCAGGATTTCCACACAACTGATTTTCTCCCTTTTATCTTAATTGATTCCTTTTCTCAAGTAGACGTGATTCAGTGCACTTGAAGCATCTGCATTAAAACCATGCTGTTTCTGTAACCACACAAAAACATCTGTGTAAAAGCAGTTTTCATTAGGTGATGAAACTTGGTTGAATGCCAACCAGAATCTGTTTTTTTTTTTTTTTTTTTTCTATATCCAAACGCAGGCCAACAATTTTACAACTTAATCAATTTCTCATTAGAATTTAGGTCTATTTTTGATATCTGTGCCAAGAGGTTAACGCCCCTGTCACAGTTTCTGCCAAGAACTGAGTTATTTTCTCCTTTTCTGCCAAATACCACCAAAGGGAGGGAATAGGGGGGCTCATTTCAATTACTTCCCATTAATGTTAACTTTTTTGTCCCAGAGTTATTAAAAACTTAGCAATGTCTGTTTTAATTTTAACACATGTAGATTACTGTCTTTAGTAGTTATTGCTGAAAAATCCTCTGCATGTTCCACCCTTCAAAGATGGAGGAACACAAAACAAAGCACAATTAAGGTCACCCCCAACGCACACTGAGAGATTAGACAATTGATCTTGACCTTTTAGGACAGGATCTCTAAGACCACCTTTCCCCAAACCCCAGACATGGCTCAGATTAGGACTGTGTCACCTGCAGAGGGCCATCTTCCAAGAATGTTTTACAACCTGCCAGATTATAGATTTCTTCGTACCTCTCCGTCTACATACACCTCAAGTCCAGCTTAAAGGAACAGTACACCCACAGAATGATGCGTGTTCATCTTCTCCTCACCCTCATGCTGAGCAAGACTCTGGAGCACTTTTTTCACATCTCAGCCGTAGATCAGACAGGTTTTCGTTTTCTCCCAACTTTCATATAATGGAGTTCACCGGCGCCCAATCCAAAAAGGTCCATAAAGCCCCGTTTCCACCCGCGGGTCTGGGTCAGGTCGGGTCGGGCCAGGCCGGATCGGGTGGGTTTGCGTACGGATGTGTTGATTTTACGCTGTGTCCCCACAGCAATCTGTACCCTTATTCTGGAGGCGGAGAATTAGCTGGACAGCGCTGCTATGTGATTGTGTGACATCATCGCTATGTAACGCCGTTTAACCGAAACACAGCACCACACGTGACAGAAACAGAAAGGAGTCGCCCCTGCTTTGTTTTTACGCTGGGTCACGCGGGAAGTGACGGATTTTTCAATGAATCAGCTGATTGCTGTGTGTTAGCTCCACCTCTTTGGTCCGGATCGGTTAGATCAGTACCCCTACCGAAGGGTACCAAAAAAGTAGGCCGGGTCGGGTTGGATATAAGGGTACCCGTCCCAGTTTTTATCTGTGGAGACGCAAAAAAACGTGGACCGATCCGGCCCGACCCGACCCAGACCCGCTGGTGGAAACGGGGCTTAAGAGTCCACAAAGACTTTGTAATCCAAATGTCCTGAATAGGGAGCGTCCAGAATTTACTCCAAATGACATCATTTAGTATATTTTCATAGCTTGAACAGTACTCTAGCTGCCACAATGCGTGTCCATGAGAGTTCACGACACTACAACAGACGAGATTGCGCGTTCTCTTTTTTTTTCTTTCGCTTTAAATCAAAAGCCAACCGCTCTTGTGTTTGTCCGCAGGTTGTCGCTCTTAGCACAATGTAAACAGTATATTTCTTCTTCTACGCTTGCTTTATCAGCAGAGTAGGCGCTGAACAATGCGGCTTTTGTAGTGTCGTGAACTCCCATGGACGCGCTTCGCAGCAGCTACTTGTAATACTGTTTAAGCCAGGGGTGTCAAACTTAAGTACCCTCATGAGATCATCCTGATCTCGCAAGCTTCAGGTTTTTCACTCGCAGATCAGTCTGGCTACTTTCTGTTGAAGAGAATTTGGAGCAGTTCACCAAACCAATGTCCAAATCAGCGTTGGCTTTGAGGCGGGTTAAGGTGTGACGCAACGAGAAGTGATAGTTCGGTCTAAATAACATGGCGGCTTCGGCGGATGAAACTAGCGTCAGCATGGCTATCGCTCAAGTTTTATCGGAATCACAGAGTATTTCTTCACTAAAAGGAGAGCAAAGCACTGCTCTGGAGGCTTTTCTCAAAGGAAAAGATGTTTTTGCTTGTGTTTTCGTCGTCGCTTTGTTAAAAGGCTGTATGCTTCGTTGATCTGATTGGTTGATTTGGCCCGTCTATCACCAGCATAGGTGGTGACAGACAGATGCCTTATCCAGTCAGCTAGCCAGTATTTTTGCCCCTTCCCAAAACTACTCTAACGGATGATTCCCAGATGATTCCCCGCCAGAGGGTCCAGTCTGGCATGTCGCATTTAAAACACTACAGTTAGTTTCTAATTGGTCCACCAGAGCCTGGGATTGTTTTTCAATGTGTAAGTATGAATTATTTCAGTATTACCTTACAGATCTGACCTCAGTTTATATCATGAGGTCAGGATTACTTATGTGGAAATCTTATTTTTCGTGTTTTAGTTCCAGATACCTGTGATTCAGTATTACTTTTAGGTGATTTTGTAGATCCATTGTGATCTATAAGCTGCAGTGAACATGTATGTGTCTTATTTGAATGAGTTAATAACAATGATAATAAAAGTATACATTGGAACTGTCAAAAATGTAATCCTAAATTGATCCTACTGTCAAACAAGAGATTTCTTTTTTTATTAATTAGTACTGCGATATGCAAAAAATACATTAACTTTTGCTTTACAACTTAAAGGCTAAAACCAAGCCAGAGATCAGTGAGTAGTCCAGGACTCAGACCTAAATTTCAGCTTCACATTAAGACAGTAGTGAAGTCAGCCTGTGAGGACCAGCAGCATTCTGGACTAAACTGCCGTCTGGAGGACTTTAGGGAGACATGTTAGGACAGGGTTTCAGTAGTCTAGTCCAGTGATTCCCAACCCCTGGTCCTCAAGGCACACTTTCCTGAGGACTTTTCATTTTGCCCTGCTAGGACCCAGCTGATTCAAATCAAGTGTATCTCTGACGAGCTCTGCACCAGTCTGCTACTAACCCATCAATGTGAGTCATCAATGTGAGTCAGCTGTGTTTCAACAGGGGAACATGGAATGTCTTTAGGACCAGAGTTGGGAATCACTGGTCAAGTCCACTATTGATAAATGCAGAATTCCTGCTCAGACATGTTCTAGAAGTGATAAAAGCAATGTGATTAATCAGGATTCATCTTTTGACAGCCCTAATATAAATTATATTGAAAATATTCCATTTTTAGGAAGTTTCAAGGAAAAATTTATTTTATAAATTCATATTTATGAAGAGGAGGAGCAGTGTGGTTTTCGTCCTGGTCGTGGAACAGTGGACCAGCACCCTCTTCGGGATCCTGGAGGGGGAATGGGAGTTTGCCCAACCAGTCTACATGTGCTTTGTGGACTTGGAGAAGGCGTTCGGGATGCTCCGGGAGTACGAAGTGCCGGGCCCCCTTGTTCGAGCTGTCTGGTCCCTGTATGATCGGTGCTAGAGCTTGGTCTGCATTTCCGGCTGTAGGTCGGATCCATTTCCGGTGAGGGTTGGACTCTGCCAGGGCTGCCCTTTGTCACCGATCCTGTTCATAACCTTTATGGACAGGATTTCTAGGCGCAGAGGGGAGGTGTTGAGGGGATCCGGTTTGGTGGTCTTAGGATCGGGTCTCTGCTTTTTGCAGATGATGTGGTTCTTTTGGCGTCATCGGGCCGTGATCTCCAGCTCTTGCTGGAGCGATTTGCAGCTCAGTGTGAAGCAGCTGAATGAAAATCAGCACCTCTAAATTCAGGACCATGGTCCTCACCCGGAAAAGGGAGTGTCTTCTCTGGGTCAGGGTGAGGTCCTCCCCCAGGTGGAGGAGTTTAGGTATCTTGTTCAGGGAGTGAGGGAAGGATGGAGCAGGAGATGGACAGACGGATCGGTGCGGCGTCTGCAGTGATGAGGACTCTGCATCGACCCGTCGTGGTGAAGAAGGAGCTGAGCCAGAAGGCGAAGCTCTCGATTTACCGTCCATCTACGTTCCTACCCTCACCTATGGCCAGAATTTACTGGTGGTTTCCAGTAAATTCTGGACGCTACCCACTCAGGACACTTGGATTACATTGGACGAGCAGTATGGAGGAACATTGACAAGCTTTTGTGGACTTTTATGGACCTTTTTGGTTCGAGCACCGGTGAATGCCATTATATTAAAGTTGGGGAGAAAACGAAAACATGTCCGATCTCCGGCTGCATTTGAGATATTAAAAAAGTGCTCCAGAGTCTTGTTCAGCATGAGGGTGAGGAGAAGATGAAGTTCATCATTCTGTGGGTGTACTATTCCTTTAAAGCAGCTGAAAAACATTTTAACTGAAGGACTTTTTTTCCAACTTAAAGGGAGTCATGAATGTAGAAAATTCAAAGCTCCCAACTGGACTGTAATCAGTTTAAGATGACAGTCTTGCCGATAAGGCTTGTGTAAATAATGTCTGAGTATATTTAGATGATCATGTTGAATGAAGGTACCAGCATAGGTGCGAGCCTCAGTGTTAGTATAAGCTGATAGGAGGCAAGAATGAAGGCTGTATACAGGGACTGTGCAGTTCAAAGACTACTTTTTGTCAATGACATGATTGTTCAAAGTCCCTCTGCTTGCCAAAACATGTATTACACTTGTTAAAAAATGAACACATGAAAGACCGTTCTTTCCTCAGAGTGATGCACATGCTCTTGCATGAGGACAGTGGAGAAAATCTTCTTTTGTAAATTCTCGAGTACAGGGTACGACTTGAGGTAAATATTATAACTAATAACTTTTAATGTTTCAGTATTTTCTTTTAAATTTATTTAATTGGGACAGTGCATGTCAATGGACAGACATTAGAAATGCATAAATGTAAACAAAATAAATTTCCATCTGCAGTCCCAGGGGCAGGGATCACATAGGGAGATAAAAACACAAGCAATAAAATCACATAAAATACAGATTAAAACCCTGAATAGCAATCAGGGATGCAGAAGAATAACATCTAAAAAAAAACTCAAATAACATTCATTAAGGGATAACTTTCTTT
Source organism: Atherinomorus stipes (assembly GCA_023101725.1). Lineage (NCBI taxonomy): Eukaryota > Metazoa > Chordata > Actinopteri > Atheriniformes > Atherinidae > Atherinomorus > Atherinomorus stipes. The sequence continues at coordinate 65,338 of JALJCO010011529.1, forward strand.
TTTTTTTCCAACTTAGACCTTTTTCCACGAGTTAATACGTGCATTTACTCACTGGTAAAGTTTCTGCATCACTTTGCCCTTCGGTGTACATCTAATAAAATGGCGGAGACGGGGCAGCCTCTCTATAAGACATTATCTGCAGTCAAACTTCTTGATTTCATCAATGAGCCAAGTTCCCAAATGGACCGAGTCTAGCGGACTATCCTGGTGTGAATGTACCCTGATTAATCCAGGTGTCTGACCTCAGTAACTATGAAGACAATGGCCAGACACACCTGGGTTAATCAGTCAGTCCAGTCATGAAAGACAGGAAACACAGGAGCCAGCTGAAGTTCAGGAAGTAGTGGAGTTGTGCATAGAGCCCACTGGATTGTCAACCTGTGCCCAAATGGTCCGTGTACCTCCCGGCCATCTGTTTTTTGTGTTGATATCTAAAGATACATCTCTGGGTTGGGGTTAGGTCCTGCCCCAGTTCAAGTATCTCGGGTCTTGTTCAGGGGACTACCTGTGTAAATAAAATTAAAATGAAAATTAAATATAGCACTTTTTATCAATAAAATAATAACTTTCATTATTCACATGCTTTAAATTTTAATATTCAAAGCATATTTTGCTTTGAATATTAAAATTTCTTCACGCCTTGTGGTCTTGTCCACCTGTCCAGAGGTTTTGGCTTCAGGTATGTGATGACCTGTCAACGTGGCTCAGGTGTAACTTTCCTGCAAGCCCCACACTGTGTTTACTGGGGGACTTGGATGAGATCAACACGGTAACCAACTATGCACATATGATACTTACTGTATTATGTATTGCAAAGAAAACTATCTTGGTAAACTGGAAATCCAAAAATAATCTGAGCATTAGCCAGTTTAGGAATTTCTTAGTAGACCATATCAGTATTGAGACGATGTCTGCCTCCTCTAAGAACCAGTTAGATGAATTCCACTCCCTCTGATCCCCTGTGATTAGCTCCATCACTTAACGTTGGTGTAGGAGAGCGGCCTCGGCGATGTGGGGGTTGGGTGCTGGCGAGTGCTTGATGGCTATGGATCCCTGGCAGTTGACTTGGGGGGGGTCTGGGCTGCCTCGCCGCTGGGGCGGGGCTGTATCCAGCCCGATGGGGGGCATGGTGGTCAGCGGTTGGGGCTGCTCTGCGGCGGTGGGCGGGTCGCTGGTGGGGCCCTGGCCGGTGGCTGTCGGCTGGCGCCGGGTGGCCGGGGCCGTCCAGGGGCGGGGGGTCCTGGGCCCCGGTGCTCGGGGGTGGCCCCTGCCTCCGGGGCCGGGGGACCCGGCTTGGCGCTGGGGGGGGGGGGGCGGGCCGGTGGGACGTGCCTCCTCTGGTTTTGGCCGGTCCTCACGACCTGGTGACGTCCAGTCACTGTGCCGGGGGCCGGGGTGCCTCTGCTGTGTGCGTGCGGGTGTGTGTGCCGGTGGGGGTGTGTGTGTGGTGGGGCTGGGGGGTGTATCGTTGTCGTGTCTGTGTCGGGATGTGGGCATCCGGGATGTTGGTGTCGCGGGAGCGGCTATGTGGGGGGTGTGGATTTCCCCTGTGCTTGTCCTGCGTGTGGGGCTCTGGGGGTCGCGGACGGAGCTGCGCTTTCCGCCGAGGTGCTTGGTTTTCGGCGGACCCGTAGTCATGTCGTGTCGATGTTGAGGTGTCTGGAGTGGATGTCGGGGTGTGGGGTTTTGTCCATATCGTTCAGCTCTAGTGTATGGAGGTGGGGGGTTGCGGGGTGGCCGGGTTTTTTCCACGCCGGGTGCCTGTCCCGCCCGGCCGCTGTGTTGGTTGGGGCTGGCCTGCGCGGGTGGTCTCGTGCGGGTTGGTCTCGCGTGGTCCGGGGGGCTGGGGGCAGTGGACTTGTGGCGTGGGGGGGGCTGGTGGCCCCGTGGTCCCCGTCCTTGGTGTGTGTGGGTGGGTGTGTGACTGGAGGGGGGGCGTGAATGCGGTTGTGTGTGTGTGTGGTTGCCTGTGGGGGTGTGTGGAGATGGGTGGGTGGGTGGGGGTGCATGGGGGATGGGTGTTTGGGTGTGGGGGTGGTGGTGCATTGGTGGGGTTTGTGTGTGTCGGGTTGGGGGGTTTGGGTGGGGAGCGGGGGTGGATCTGTGGGGGGATTGGATGCGGGGCGGCTGGGTGGGTGGGGGTGTGTGTGGGTCGGTGGGTGGTGGCTCTGGCGGGGTTGGGGGATTGTGCGTGTCGTGGCCTGGGTGGGGGTGCAGGCTTGGGTTTGGAGGGGGGGGGCATGGACACTGGGGGGCGGATGTGCGGGGACTAACTGGCTATACAGGAGGGGCGGGAGGAGGATGGGATGAGGGAGTGTTGACGGGGGTAAAGTTGTGGGTTGTTTAAAGTAGGGTTTAAGGGTGATACAATAGAGTGGGGGAGGAAAGGGGAGGGGAAAAAAAAAGAAAAAAGCAGCTCTGCGTGCCTCTTGGGGGGTTTGCGGGGCCGGGGGATGTTGGGCCGGGGACTCTCGCCGACCCTTTCCGCTCCCGTCCCTTTTCCCCCCTCCCCGGCCTGGGGTGGTCAGGCGCCCCCAGGGGCCGAGGCTGGCCCCTCTGTGGTGAACGCCGGTCGCCGGGCCGTGAGGGCGGCCATGCCTGCCCCCTTCTGCCCTGGGGGGATCCCGGGAGGCAGGGGTACCTAATGCCGGTAACGGCTCTTCTTCCAAGGGGGGAATTCATACCCCCCTGGTCTCCTTTCCCAAGACCTCTCCCCCCCCCTGCTCTACCTCTCACACACACGTAGGGTTTTGGGGAGGGTGCGTGTCAAGCGGGTGTGGTGAGGGAGGGCACCAAAGTGCCTTTGCTTGCCACGTCTAGAGACAGCCTGCTCCCCAGTTTTAACCACACTTAGACACCTAAACACATAAAATAACAACAGCTCACAACCACTTCTGAGGGGCGGGCCATATAGTGTGTGGAAGGAGGGAGGGGCCGGTTGGGGGGTCATGCCCCCTACGCGACCCCACTCCCGGCATGACTTGGCACTGCCCCTCAGTTTTAACTGCAAACAACACACATCTTACACACACAGTCATGAGCGGGGGGTGGGGGCGGACAGGGTCCTTTCATACCCCGGTCTCCCGGGCGCTACTGGGGGGAGGGGGGAGACAGTGGCTGCTTCACGCGCCAGTGGTTAAGGCTGGCTGCATTGCAGGGGATCTGCTGGCCTGGGGGATGCCTGGCCTGCTGTGTCGGGGGTGTGGGAGGGGGGGGACGTGTTGGGGGCTTGGAGCTCCTTCCCCGGCCCGAGCTACCACTCAGGAGGCACGAGGGCATGGGCAAGAGCGAGGTGGGTATGTGAGAATAATGAATGAGAGTGTGAAAGAGGAAATGAGGGAGGGAGGAACTTGGGCTGGAAAAGGGAGGAGATGTGGGTAAGTGGTTGGAGGAAAGAGGGGAAGGAGGAAGGAGTGGCATGCTTGTGAGTGTCTAGTAGGGATGGTCATGAGGGGCTGAAGGAAGGAAGGGCGGGAGTGTGATAGGTCAGAGGGATGGGCGAGGCTGGACATGTAAGGGGGGGACTGTATGGGGTATTGGGGGTATAGGGAGGTGGGGGCGTATGTGTGGGGGTAGGGAGGGGTTGGTGCAGTTATGTGGGGGGAGTGCATGTGTGTGTTAGAGGGTATGAGGAGGTGGGGTAGGTGTGGACGGTAGAGGGAGGAGAGTGTTGGGGGTGGAGGGAGGAGTGAGTGTGGGTATGTAAGGTCGGAGAGCGGAGTGGGTGGGTGTATGTGTGTGTGTGTGTGGGGGGGGGGGTACATGGAGGTGTTGGGTAGGGCTGGGCGGTGTGGGCGGAGTTTCGTATCTCGGTGTTCGTGCCGGGCATCTCGGTGTCGGTGTGGTGCGGTGTGGCTGCGGGTTGGTTGGGGGCCGGGCGCTTTGGTGGGGGGTGCAGTTTTGTTTGTGGCTTCCGGGGCTTTGTATGCGGGGCGGGCGGGGGGGATCTGTATCTTTTGTGTGGTTGCTCTTGCGGTGTTGATGTCTTGGGTGCCCGTGTCTCGATGTGGATGCGGTGACGGTATATCTTTCAGCCCTACTGTTGGGGTAGGTGTGTGGGGAGTGTGTGTGTGAGCGTGGTGGCGGGGTAGGGGATGGTAGAGGTGGTGGCGCCCTGGTGTCAGGTGTGTGGGGCAGGGACGTTGGGGTGGGGGCTGGCCTGCCCTGGGGGGTGTCATCTGGGGGGTCCGGTCCTCCCGGGTTTCAGTTGGGCTGCCCGGGTCGGGGGGGGGTGGCTGCTCCTGGGCGCTTGGGCCCTGGGCCCGGCGCTGTCTCCGCTCCGGGGGGTGCCCGGCGGGGTCGGCAGCTGCTGGTCTTGGTCCGCTGGGGCCTGGGCCCCCAGACTGCGGGGGGCTCCGGCTGGGGCCGCCTTTTGCCGCCCTTCTGGGGATGCATGTCCGCTCTTTGGGGGGGGGGTAGCTGGGATCTGGGCCTCTGGGTGGCTGCTGGGGGCCTGGGTCGTGAGCCTTGCGGGCTTCCTCCTCCTTGCAGAGACGAGGCTGCATCTGCATGACTGTATCACCACGGAGACCCTTTATTATGCATGTTGAAACTGTGACACTGCTTTCCATTGCGAGGACTAGGTTGTACCTCTTCTCTACTTCCCATTGCGATGACTAGGTTGTACCTCTTCTCTGCGTAGTTCTGCGTGTGTTTGTATGATCTGAGGATATTTAAGCCACCTGCAGGTCCTCCTGTAGGGGATTGCTTGTTTTGTTTTCCAACAGAGACCTTGGTTGTTTAGGGATCGCGGTACAGATGTACCAGTGAACTGTGTAAGTGGATTCATGTTTTCTCTCCTCTCTCTCTTCCTCTTCCCTACTCCTTTCTCTCTGTTTCACTTTCTATCATTACCTCTGTTAACTTTCATTTCTCCCTTGTCAGGCCCAGCAGTATGAAATGGAATGGTGTAATAGACAAATGTTTAAATAAAGAAATAAAATGAATAAACATGATATCAAGTGGAGCCTTATGTTCATAAAGCTCCGCTTGGTAAAGCAAAACTGTTCAACAGAATAAAGCAATCAGATTTCCATTCTGCTTGCTTTAATGCTGGACAGGACAAGTAAAAAAAAAAAAAAAAAAAAAAAACCAAACAAACAAATGAAGCAGCTCGGCATGCAGACTGGTTCTACAAACATTTGTGAAAGAATGTGTTGCTCTCAGGATGGTAAATATTTCACAAACATCATAGAAATACATACATACATCACATACATCATTCAGGTGAACCATCATCATTATTATGAGGTGATTGTTTAAATGCAGGAGCTGCACTTAAGATAATGTTCATTAGTAATTACCCAGATAAACCACTGACACATTAAACATACTGTAGTCACAGATGAAACTCGTTGGGACTGCATGAACACATTTGCATCGCAAAATCAAAGGGATTTTGGGAAATAGTGTAGTTTTCATTGCACCTGCAGAAGAAAGCAATCCAGACTTCACACTTCAGGATGCAAAACAAGCAAAGCAATTACTGACAGCTGTACAAATCAAATCAAATTTAATCACAAAGCCTCTAAAACATTACCATGCTATGTCAGGCTCAAGTAGCATCCCGGAGGAGCCCCCATTAATGTTACACTCTTCACTCGACAACGGGAAAGCAGAATTTGTATTGAAATTGAATAACCTGATTAAAGCAATTTATTGTTCTTTGACACAGTGCACTCACAGAGAAGTAGGGAAAAAAATAAAATCTGGCGGTGTAGTCATGTTGAAAGTGTGATGCTACCTAGGATACACCCTTTAAACCCGAGAGGCTCCTTTTCGGGGTCTTGTGATCAGTACTTTATCAATATAGGTGATAAACAATGTATTAATGACACGGATTAAAACAATGTAGCACAGTAATTTACACTGCAGAAGCTAGGCTACAAGCTAACACAAACCTTTTTAATGTGCAAAACACAACTGCCTTCAGAACTGCCTTAATCCTTGGTGGCATAGATTCAACAAGCTACTGGAAACATTCCTCAGAGATTTTGCTCCATATTGACATGACAGCATCACGCAGTTGCTGCAGATTTGTCGGCTGCACATCCATGATGAGAACCTCCCATTCCACCACATCCCAAAGCTGCTCTTTTGGATTAAGATCTGGTGACTGTGGAGAACATTTGAGTACAATTAACTCATTGTCATATTCCAAAACCTATCTGAGATGATTCCTGCTTTATGAAATGGTGCGTTATCCTGCTGGAAGCAGCATCAGAGGATGCTACACTGTGGTCATAAAGGGATGGACATGGTCAGCAACAATACTCAGGTGTGATTAAACGTGGCGGTTTAATCACACCTAAGGGGCCTAAAGTGGGCCAAGAAAATCTCTCCCACACCATTACACCACCACCACCAAGCTGAACCATTGATACAAGGCAGGATGGATCCATGCTTTCATGTTGTTGACACCAAATTCTGAGTCTACCATCCGAATTTGGAAGCAGAAATGGAGACTCATCAGACAAGGCAACATTTCTCCATCTTCTATTGTCCAATGTTGGTGAGTCTGTGTGAATTGTAGCCTCAGTTTCCTGTTCTTAGCTGACAGGAGTGGCGCCCGGTGTGGTCTTCTGCTGCTGTAGCCCATCTGCTTCCAGGTTGGATGTGTTGTGCATTCAGAGATGCTCTTCTGCAGACTTCGGTTGGAACAAGTGCTTATTTGAGTTACTGTTGCCTTTCTATCAGCTGGAACCAGTCTGGCCATTCTCCTCTGACCTCTGGCATCAACAAGGCATTTGTGCCCACAGAACTGTTCTCTTTTTGGGACCATTCTCTGTAAACCCTAGAGATGGTTGTGCAGGAAAATCCCAGTAGATCAGCAGCTTCTGAAACATTCAAAGTCATGTAAATCACCGTTCTTCCCCATTCTGATGCTGGTTTGAACTGCAGCAGATCGTCTTCATCATGTCTACATGCCTAAATGCATTGAGTTGCTGCCATGTGATTGGCTGATTAGAAATTTGCTTAACGAGCAGTTGGACAGGTGTACCTAATGAAATGGCCGGTGTGTGTATATACAGTATTTTAAGTTAACTGCTCTTGGGGGCCCCCTGCTGGTGACTGGGGCTACAACCAGAGTGAGGGCAATGCATGCTCCTTAAGAGGCCAAGCTGGGAAGTTACCTCCTGCCATGAAACTCACACACCATAAAGACCAGCTCCAAGTCTCATATGAGCAGACCACCATTATACACTCCCAACGTAGCCCGGTTGACCTCACGAGAAGCTGCTGTTAAGACTGCGATGCAGCCAACCACATCAGCAGAATTAAAAAGCACTGCTACTGTGGAAATGCAGAGATGAAAAAGTCTGCTGCAGAAGATGCAGGCCAGTGGAAAATCTCCTCCTGAGTATTTTTCCATCATTTTCCCTCTCACCGTTTCAGATCTTGTGTATCTGATGGCTGCGCTTTTACCGTTAAAAAACACGGTCAGCACTGATCTTCCGGGGAAGTCTTCCGCTCATCCCAAACGTCGGCTTTGTTAGGGAATTAATGCATTGCAACCTCTGTAGCTGATTTAGCCTTTTCCTCTGGGCTCCTTTCATATGCGCAGTGGGGCCTTGGAGCTCACCCAGCATAGGAAGTTGAACTTCTCATGTGCACCTTTCATGTGATTCCAGGCAACAGGGAAAGAACAAGAAGCACTCACACATGTATATACACACAGACGGGTTAGCAGATAAAGAGGGAAAGAAGGGACAGCGAGCTGTAAGGCACAGATTCCAGGGATAGATTTCGTTATCTATCTTTAATGGCTTAAATGTCCGACCTCTGCAGCTGTGAACACTTTTGCTTCTTGGCCGTTTTGGTGCTGCATTGGTCACAGTTATGCTTTAAAGGGATCCAACACCCACAGAATGATGCGCCTTCCTTTTCTCCTCACCATCACGCTGAGCAAGACTCTGGAGCCCTTTTTTAATATCTCAATTGCAGCCGGAAATCCTGGGGGGGGGTCATCATCCGCCAATTTTCATATAATGGAGTTTACCGGCGCTCAAAACAAAAAGGTCCATAAAAGTCCACAAAAACTTGTGAATATTCCTCCATACTGCTTGTCCAATGTAATCCAAGTGTCCTGAGTGGGTAGCGTCCAGAATTTACTTGAAAAAACATAATTTAGGGTATTTTTACAGCCTAAACAGTAGTACATAGCACTATGCCCGTCCGTGCGAGTTCACGACACTACAGAAGCCGCAGCAGACCAAACCAGACGAGCGTGCGCTTACTTAACCCATAATGCAAGTGTTCATTTAAAACTTTAGTGGTCTTAATACGAGTTAAAAAAACACTGAAATTGAGAAGAATCAGACTATGATCAAGTGAAATTATCTGTCCATGCAGTAAGATAATTACACTTGGTAAGATTTCTTGAAATAACAAAATATCTAGACTCTAGACAGGGAGAAATATCTTTAATCAAGTAGTAAACTCATTTCAAGTCACTCATTTAGTGAAAAATCCCTCAAAATTAGTCTGGTAATGCTTCTGTGTGTATTTGTGTAAATATATTATCTGTAACATCTGTGTGTATGAATTGGAACGTGGAAGTTTTTAAGCTGCGGACAAACATAACAGGGGTTGGCTATTTGAAAGAAAGAAAGAAAGAAAGAGAAAGAAAGAAAGAAAGAGAGAAAGAAAGAAAGAAAGAAAGAGAAAGAAAGAAAGAAAGAGAAAGAAAGAAAGAAAGAAAGAAAGAAAGAAAGAAAGAAAGAAAGAAAGAAAGAAAGAAAGAAAGAAAGAAAGAAAGAAAGAAAGAGAAAGAACGAACGAACAACGCGCAGTCTTGTCTGGTGTGGTCTGCCGTGGCTTCCATAGTGTCGCGAACTCACATGGACGCATTAGGGAAGTACGATGTTCTCCTGTTTAGGTTTTAAAAATCTACTAAATGATGTGGTTTCCAGTAAATTCTGGACACTACCCACTCAGGACACTTGGATTACATTGGACGAGCAGTATGGAGGAATATTGACAAGTTTTTGTGGACTTTTATGGACATTTTTTTTTTTGAGCGCTGGTCATTTGCTGAAAAGTTGAGAAACACTGTCAAGTGAGGCCAGTTTAGGGAAAGCACATGAAGAATAAGTTCTTGTTAGTGTCGGAACTAAAATGGTACTCTGAATTTACCTTCTCCATTTTGTCTCCTTGCTACCTTGTTAGCTCATGTACTTGCCACTCCATCACATTCATTTCCCTTTGCCTTTTACGCAGGTTTCAGCCCAGCAATGACAATCCCAGATGTGGCTTCATAAATACTCTGTGGCCTGACGATTGAACCTTGGATTGACTCTGGGAAGTTCACTTGAGATCCATGTTTCATGGCACTAACAGACGAGCCTGTTCATTCTGAGATGAAAGATGTTTTTACACTTGAAGAACAGAGCATTCAGGAGTTTTTTTTGGGGGGGGGGGGGGGCTGGGCAGGAACTCCTCTCTCCCTCTGTACGCCCAAGCAGTATGTTTCATATTAAGGACACATCATATTTCATGTCTTTTTATCAAGAAGATGGTCAGGAGCTGGGGCTGTGCAGAGCCAGCGAGACCGCAAGCTAAAAATACATTTATGAGGGTAGAGTTGTACGCCCATTGCATGCAGTGAAATGATTTAGAGTGGATTAGCATGAGCAGCATCAGCAGGGCTGAAGACACACAGTGTGTGTTACATGAGCCTAATGGGTCGCTGTCAAACCGAACACAGATCTCAAGGCATCTCATGAAATTACAGCTATAAACTTGACATAGAAGCCTCTTTCTCCGCTTTTTTGATGCTTCATTAATCCACAGATGTCCCTCTTTTGTATTTAAAAGAAAGGTGGCTCAGAGCTTCATCAGTGTGTGTTTCAACATAATAAACTGACACTTCAGAATCAGCTGATTGATGACAGCCTGGATGGATCTCTCACTTTTATAACCATTTAATATTCTGCGGTCCTTGCTGCCATTTAAGTATCAGGCTTTCTCCGTCTGAGGTTGTGTCCACTCAGACGCCAAATGAAGAATTTCCTTATTAAAAAATGCATAACTCCATTTACAAAGGAATTGTCCACATGAAAAAGAGCAGACCTGATTAAAATGCAGCTACGAACATGTCAGATTACAAAATGGCGATCTCGCCCACGCTTCTAAAACTGTGCTGGCCAATCAGAGGGCTGTTAAACAGCTTCTGTCAAATCCAAACAATCAGCCATGAAACACCTTCAATCTCAGTAAAGTTGGTGACTATTTAATTATTATTATTATTATTATTAGTTTTATTCATTATATTATTTTGTTACTGTGGTGACTATTTAGTTTAATTTCTCTTCTGGGATAAATTTAGTGTTTTTCATTTCATTTCTATTTATTTAAAAGCAATCATTGTAAAAAGTCATTTTAACAAAGCTAGTGTCGATACAATTACAGATGTTGCTGTGTAAGTGAAGGATCACTAAACCCAAGTAGGGCTGCCATGAACGATTATTTATTGACTAGTCACCTATTATTTTGGGGATTAGTTGACTAATCAGATTATACAGAGATATATATAACATATTATGTTACATTTCAACGACAATGTAGCATTTTGAAACAACATTGGTGTTTGCACGTTTCCTATTTAAACACAAAATTGCTGGTTTAAGGTTACAGCAAACACGACATACAGATATGCCTGAAAGTTTACATACCCTCCCATTAAAGACAGAATAAAATCAGCTGCCAGTGAAATTTTTTTTTGTTCATGGTATATTTATTGAAGGTTTTTTTTTCTCTTTTATAAACATATGCATTTATAGAAGATACAAGATTGTACTGTTTACAACAGTAATAACACATATACGAAAAAAAAAAAAAAGAAAGATATGAAAATAAATAAATGGATGAATTAAAGGAAAAAAAAAAAGCGGGGGGGGGGGGGGGGGGGTTGTCTCACATGTAGATATATACGTCAAAGCACATGTACCAGAGCAGTCATATGAATAAGTTCATTCACAGGCAGCAAAGTAGATGCTGTACAGTAATATTATGCTATGTCAGGAGGTTGTAAAACAAGGCCCTCTACATGTAAAAGAAATGGCTGCCAAATCTTTTCAAATTTAGATACAGAACCTCTCTTCAAGTATCGAATCTTTTCAAGTTTTGAAAGAATTAATACATCTCTTATCCACAATGAATGTGATGGAGGATGTTGTGATTTCCAGTGTCTCAAAATTAGACGTCTAGCAATCAAACAAAGAAAAGCAACAAAATCAGATTGGGGTTTTGATAACTTAGTGGAATCTGATAAGACTCCGAATAGGGCCAATAGTGGACATGGCTCCAAAGTATTTTGAAATACATCAGAGAGAGTGGAGAATACAGAAACCCAGTATGTATGCAGAGATGGACAAGTCCAAAACATATGGATTAGAGTACCACGTTGTTGTCGACATTTATCACACAGTGGGTCAATGTTACCATAGATACGGGATAGTCTGGGCTTGGTCCAATACACACGATGTAAAAGTTTGCACTGAATCACCCCATGTCTAGCACACACAGAAGATGAATGGACACGCAACAGAATAGATTCCCACAGGTCTGACAGGTCTACATTCAGATCCTGGGACCAAATAGTTACAAGTGTTTTGTCAGATGGAGAGCAAAGGGAGAGAATTGCTTCATAAAGAGTAGATATTAACCCTTTCTTTGCCATGGGAGCCTTAAGAATTGTATCAATAGGAGTGTCTGCTGGAATGTGTGGAAAATCTCGATATCTCTTTTTGTAAAAGTCCCTTACTTGAAGGTATCTAAACAGATGAGAATTTGGAAGAAGAAATTTCTCTGCCAATTGTTGAAATGAAGCAAACACACCTTCAACAAATAAGCTCCTCACTGTACGTATGCCATTCTGAAACCACAAGTCAAAAGCTTTGTCTGTCATTGAAGGGGGAAATATAGGGTTTTACAAATTGGCATGCATAGTGGCGGTGTCTGGGCTCCAATATTTTTACAAAACTGTCTCCATATACGCAGAGTGGATTTTACAAGTATATTGTTGCTACATTTGTGCCTACCAGAAACAGGGAAGGAAGCAATGAGTGCAGAAAGAGAGGCAGGAGCGCAAGATGATGATTCCATTAGACACCAAGCAGGAGAGTCATTATCTGCTTGCATCCAGTGTAGGATTGGTTGCATGTTGGCTGCCCAGTAGTAATATAAGAGGTTGGGTAATGCCATACCACCATCCCCTTTTGGTTTCTGCAGGACATCTTTGCGCAGTCGGGGAACTCTCTTGTCCCATATGAACTCGAGCAGGGCTGTGTCTAATTTGTGGAAAAATGTCTTTGGAATAAATACAGGAATACACTGGAAAAAATAAAGGAATTTGGGAAGCACTTTCATCTTAACTGAATTGATTCTACCCGCTAAAGATAAAGGCAGCATTGACCAACGGCAGAGATCGCCTTTAACACGTGTATATAAAGTTTCAAAATTAGATTTAAAAAGTTTGTTAAATTTATCAGTAACTGTCACCCCCAGGTAGGTAAAACCTTCCTTTGAAAGTTTAAAGGGGAGTGTTGCAAGCACATTTGGATTTGTAGCTGCAGCTTTGTTGACAGGAAAAACCTCACTTTTGTCAAAGTTGAGTTTGTAACCAGAAATCCTTCCAAAACATTCCAGTGTCTTTAGTATATGTGGAACAGACTCAGATGGTTTGGAGATGAACAACAGAAGATCATCGGCATAGAGAGATACTTTCTGAACATTTCCATGTCTAGTAATTCCTTTAAACCCTGGAAGACTCCGTAGGGAAATGGCCAATGGTTCAATAGCTGCAGCAAATAGGAGAGGGGAAAGAGGGCATCCCTGTCTAGTCCCTCTATGAAGAGGGAAGTAGGCCGATGTGT
>JALJCO010011530.1:0-98620 GCA_023101725.1 Atherinomorus stipes
CACCATCATTCCTCAGTACTCTTCAAATACCAACATGTGTTGTAATAATCTCTGCAAACTGCTTAAAGTTTGGTTAGAAATTTTCTTTTGCACATTGTGACATCACCAGTTCCCCCTCTCTCTCTCTCTTCTTCTTCTATCTATCTATCTATCTATCTATCTATCTATCTACCTATCTATCTATCTATCTATATGTACAGAATGTATTGTGGTAGACTATATATATATATACGTATACATGTATATTTATACGTATATACATACAGTGTATCACAATCATTGTATCTATATTGTATCTGTCGCCTGTTTTCATCTTTTCTTATGGTTTTTAATTGAAATGTTTAGGTTTTTAGCTCCAGTTCTTCCTCGGGTGTTGTCTTGAAGGCCGCCTGGCCTGAGGACTCTGCACCATGTGTGGGGCTATACTGGTCTTTCCGGGTCTGGGGGGTCTCTGAGGTGGTGGTTTCTGTGGTTGCAGACATGGAGCCTCTCAGTGATGATGGCCCCTATAGGTGTTTTTTCCTTTGTTTGGATCCTCAGCGCCATGTTGTTACACTTATTTAAAATGACTGGTGCGTGTGTGTGTGTGTGTGTGCAAGTGTGGGTGTGCGTGTGTGTGCATGTGTGTTTGTGTGTGTACGTGCGTGTGCGCGTGTGTGCATGTGTGTGTGCGTGTGTGTGTGTGTGTGCGTGTGTGTGTGTGTGTGCGTGTGCGTGTGTGTGTGTGTGCGTGTGTGTGTGTGTGTGCGTGTGCGTGTGTGTGTGTGTGCGTGCGTGTGTGTGTGTGCGTGTGCGTGTGTGTGTGTGCGCATGTGCATGTGTGTGTATGTGGGTGTGTGCGTGTGTGTGCGTGCGTGTGTGGGTGTGTGTGGGTGTGTGTGTGTGTGTGTGTGTTAGTGCGTGTGTGTGCGTGTGTATGTGGGTGTGTGTGCGTGTGTGTGTGAGTGTGTGTGTGTGTTTGCATGGGGTAATATATTGGGATGGGAGGGACAGGGTCCAAAGTTTGTCGATGTTTTTATTGTATTATACTATATGCTGATAAGCACTTTCTGTTGCATTTTTTTGTATGAAAAGTGCTGTACAAATAAAAAAATTGACTTGATTTGATCTTCAAAGACAGGATCTGTACTTCCCATGACAGTTTCTGACCTGCAGGAGGCTCTGCTGGTCTGGTTAAATCACCTCAGCTCCCTCTGAATGTTTCCTATCATCAGCTACAGGCTGTTCTTCCCGTCATGGGAAAGTTTTTCTTCTATCTTATCGCTCCCTAAGAAAAAGTTACATTAAGCTTCTTCAGGGAACAAACTGGCCAATGTCAGTTAATGGCCTGTAAATATTATCTAAGAATTAAAAGTTGCATTTTTTTCTCATGGCTGTCATCACAGACTTCTGGCCGAACCATCAATATAAAAAAAAATCAATGAGGTTGAAAATGGGGTTAAAATAAATATGAATAATGCATTTTTATTTTATTTTATTTTTGTGCAGGATTATCAGAGCCCTGGAGCATTAAAAAAAGGTATTAAAATGTTTTGTTGTTGCATCTTTAGTTTTTGTGTAACAATGGTTTTCTTTTAAAAGTTACGTTCAGCTTCTTCAGGGAACAAACTGGCCAATGTCGGTTAACGGCCTGTAAATATTATCTAAGAATTAAAAGTTGCTATTTTTTTTTCTCATGGCTGTCATCACTGACTTCTGGCCGAACCATCAATATAAAAAAAATCAACGAGGTTCAAAATTTTAACCCTTTATGCACTAGTTTGTACACACAATGTTCCCACTGCCTAAAACTGAAAAGTGGGTTAAATAAGTCAAAACTAGCCTGTAGGTGGCAGGTTATTATTAGGTATTCAGAGCAGACCTAAGCATAGATTATAGCAACCACAATTAAAAAAGCTCAATGAGAAGTTGTTTCAAGATAAAATGCAAAAAAATGTGGGAAAAATTCCAGTTTGAACTGGAATGGCAGCATTACAGAGAGAGAACTAAATTCCCTGCAAACGACTGAGCTAAATAATTAGCATGTGATCTGACTGATCACAATGCTGGAAAACACAAACACCAAAATGACAAATGTGAGACTCTTTCACGCTCAAATAACCTCACATGAAAGAAGAACAAAGATTGTTTACTTCATTGGATGTTCAGCATTTCTGAGTTTTTGAAGGACTCTGATTGGCTGAAATAACATTGAAGTCTCTGGTTTCATCACTAAGATAAAAAGGGGGGGGGGGCTCCTTCTGAGTAAATGGTCTGATGTCATGGAAAACAGTTCAAACTACATCATTGAAGTGTAGAGCAAGTGTGTGAGGAGAAAAATGTTCTCCTAAACATTTATTCTGGAATAACATTTGATTCTAGAAAGGTCCTTTTCAATGCAAGTCAATGTGGCACGGATTGGCTCTAAGGAGGAAATGAGGAGGATTTTAGTTAGAGACCGTAGAGAAAGAGTAAAACACCCCATCTTCTAGAACAGTGATTCTTAACCATGGGGCCGTGACCCAAGCTCGGCCTCGAGCGTCACCTAAATGTAGCCTCCCCCCACCTGGTGGCGCTAATCTGTCAGAGTTCAACAAACAAGCAGGAGAAGACATTCAGCTAGCTGCTAGCCTGTAGCTAACGTTGTAAAGAAGAATTAAAACTAAATAATGAAGACAAAAATGGTCCCAAACCGCCCCTAAAGAGGCAAAAATCCACTCCAGTTTATGAAATACGGATTAGTGAGTGGAGATAAAGCAGAGCTGAGAAGATGGATGGAGCACCAGCTAACGCTAAAGCTAACACTAATGCTAACGGAAGCCCTGAAGCATCTGCAGCTTCATCTAGAAACAAACATCTAACACTCGTTGGAAAGAAAGAATTTCTAAGGGGAAAAAAAAGAGAGAAAATCAGCTGTTGATGCAGAAAATGTCTGTTATGTTTGGAAGTTATTTAAAAAATTCTAAGAAAAGTTTAAATGAATAAATTGTTGAATGAAATTTTGTGCTTTAATGGCCTGTCTAAATAAACCACTGATTTATTAACATATTATTTAAACTGAGCCTTTTTATTTCCAATGTGATCTATTACTGCAGCATTTTATCTCTTTTTTAAATCAGTTTCCATCAGTTTTTTCTGTTGTTCCTCTTTTTGTAGTAAAATGTTGTAGATTTTGTGTTTATATAATTCTGATTTGTTCTTGTAGGAGTCTGATTTTATTCCATGAATTATACGTGTGATATAAATGTGTTTGTGACCATCTCAGAATATATTTTTATATGATGTTATTCATGTTTATCAGCCACATTTTACAGGTTCAGTCTGTTAAAGGCAGCTGGATTTGCTTTAGTTATTAAAAAAATAAACCAGAAATGATTATTACACTGATACAGAGTTAAATATGAACCTGGACCAGTTTGGACTGAAAACTGGACCCATCATGAAAAAAGTTGAGAACCGCTGATCTATAATATCATGAGTCAAGCCAAAATACACACCTTGACCAAGTTTTATGCTATTTGCATTCGTAGAAAAAAACGTAACAAGATTAAAGGTGATTCGCTTCCCCTTTAGACAGCTGAGGGAGCTGTGAGGGTTAAACTGAAGCTGCTGAAACAGGATCTGACTGACGCGGTACGTACCAGGATGCCGAGGATGAGGGGCAGGATGAAGAGCTTTGGCAGACTCTGGTCAGCGTGGGCCAGCGAGGCGGACAGCAGGACTTGGAACAGCCCCAACAGGATGGTCACCACCTGCACACAGAGTGCTCATTACCAGTTCCTGAAGGTCATAGGTTTGATTCCCATGATGCTGAGCAGCGTCCTGATCTCACCGCAGCACTTTCTGGATCAAACCAGGGCACGAGTCGACGTAACCGGGGTCCGGCTGATGTCTCCTCAGAGGCCATGTCGCTGCAGAACAGGAGAGCAACAGCAGGTCCGTCAGAATAACTTCATCAGTGTAGTGGATATGAGTAATCTGGGACACTTTCTGAAAATGGAACCTCAGCGTAATTTCTGGTTATGAACCAAACATCTTTGCCCATCATATGATACCGTCCTAAACAGCTTCAGATCTCTATGACACTGCATGGATGACCCTTAACCTAAAACACACCCACCCAAAACCAACATTTCCAGGCATTAGTGGTAAAGTGGGACGCCACATACGGACAAACCGGGACACTGGACCACATTCCCATTTTAATGTAAACACAATAATAAAAACAATTTCTGCTGAATATAAATATTAAGAACTTTCATGGACGTAAAGAGAACGGGACAAAAAGACACGAGTTCATTCCCTGAAAAATGAGAAGAAAATAGTCGGCTATTATTCAAAAACTAAACGTCACTTCAAAATAGCCGATTTTGGACGATAAAAGAACAAAGGCAAAATTTCCTGGAGAAATGAAAGAGCAAACAGCAAACTGTGTGAGGTGGCCGTTGTAGTTTTTGTTTTATATCAGTTTAAACGTGGGGCGGGACAAGGGCTAGCTAGCATAGACTGGCAAAGCATCGCAATCTTCATTTTCATTGTAGCTAGCTTGATTTAGGCAATTTCAGTAAATTTGTGTATCTAGGTAGTAAGACAGAAAAATGATGAGGGATGAATAAAAAGAGAGCTTATTTCCACCTTTACAATGACTCTAATGATTGTCCCAGTCTGCCGATAACACACTGTCCCACTTTAGCAATAGCATATTGCTGAAGTGGGAAAGTAGCTTAATAGTTTTTTGTTTTTTTTTTAAGTGAGAATCAGATGGATGTAAATTTAAAAAATTATGAATTAACATTTGACCCCTAAACAATATCACAATTACAACCTATCCACCAGTTTTCTTATTTCTAGAACTCTAACATTGTTCACCTAAAAACGCTGTCATTTTACCCGCCATCTTGTTTCGCTGCAAACGTAGGCCCTGTGTCAAACACTTCAAACACTATTTTTGAGTGTGTAATGCGCTCATGCTGTCATTTAAGCCAAAATTCAGTGCTCTTAAATGACCCGGATGCTCTAATAACGGCCAAAAACGAAGTGCAGAACGAAGCGCACTACTCGCACTAAATCAACGCCATCTTGCTGACGTAGCAGAAGAGGCTGTCGCTGCACGATCTGTCCA
Source organism: Atherinomorus stipes (assembly GCA_023101725.1). Taxonomy (NCBI): domain Eukaryota; kingdom Metazoa; phylum Chordata; class Actinopteri; order Atheriniformes; family Atherinidae; genus Atherinomorus; species Atherinomorus stipes. The sequence goes on from JALJCO010011530.1 coordinate 5,102, forward strand.
GGAAGCATGACCCGTAACGTCGGCTCATCTGCACATGTGCGGAAAGGAATACTTCCAGGTCGCCGTTGAATCGGCTGGATTTAGGAAAATAAAAACTTCTGTCCTTGATACTGTAGTGACTGGGTGGAAAAAATAGTTTGGATCATTGTTCACTTAATGGATACAAATGGAGACATTTTACATGACACAGATTTTAATAGCAAATTCAGTTTAGGCGTCCACAGAAAGTTTCTGTGTAGTCAAGGCAGTTCCTGTGGCTGTTAAATCTGGTTAAAGGAATGTTACAATATTCTGATATAAAAAGATGTGAGGGGACACTATATATATATACACATATATATATATATATGTGTGTGTGTGTGTGTGTGTGTGTGTCTTTGTATAACACTTTCCAATACATTAATACCTGTGTGTGGTAATCTGACAATTTAATCGACAACTTTAAGGTATCAAAATTACATATGCAGACTTCTGGTCGGAACACCATCACTCACCCAAACCAGAGTAATTTGAGAAAATACGTGTCGTGTCACTTAATATAAATGGTGTAGTCAATCCAATCAAGAGGGCAAAGATTTTTTCAAAATTAAGGAAGGATAAGGTTCAGATAGCACTCTAGCAAGAAACTCACCTGAATGAATCTGAGCATGCCAAATTGACTAGATCAGGTTTTACACGTGTTTTTTTCTCTTCCCATGATTCAGGGAGATGCAGAGGGGTGGCGATCCTATTTTCCAGGACTGTAAACTATGAACATTTATCTGAATATAAAGACAAGGAAGGGCGATTTATTTTGATTAAAGGCAGGATTAATGGTGCTGTTATGACTTTCTTTAATGTGTGTGCCCCACCAGGGAGTAAGGGTGAATTCCAGTTCCCGTCTTAACCCTCAATCGCAAAAATGCGCACTCCAGCGAAGAGCAAGTGCTGTCCCGATTCTCAGAAAGTTAAGTTAAGGTGCAAGTTTGAGGCCGAATCGCCCTCAATATTGAGATTCTCCGACACCACCCTTGTGAGTAAGGATTACCCAGAATGAGGCAGCCAAGAAGGCGAGCTACAAATCTGAAGTATTTTCTTTGTTAAAAGAGATATAAATATTAGGAAAACCATTGTATTATCTTAGTTTAGGCCCATGTTATGGATTAGTTACCTCATTGTATTATATTTATTTTTATTTTACGATCTTTTGTCAGTAGCCGCCGGTGCGGTCAAGCCAGGTTGCTATCGTTTAAGTTGGTTAACGTTACAAAATGGTCATTTTTCTCTGCGCTAATGTCGTTGTTTTATAACGTGCTTGTGCCGATAACAGTATAAGACGACCGGGCTGACGTCATCTCCCGTAGTCGCAGAGTTATGGAACAATGGTTCTGTTTCATTCCTTCTGTAAACAAAGCTCCTCGCGCTCTTCGCAGGTCGAGTCCTAATGACAATTGTCAGTCAGGTGACGTGTCGGCCAGCTGACTGCAGTCATCCAGGAATTCACAGAACCACAGTTACCTGCGTAACTTTCGTTATAGCTGCTGTTTACCTTTCAATAAGTCGTGGTATGCGGTGACAGCTGAACATGTCCATGGTTAGGCAGGTTAACACTGCAAATAAATGTAAATAAATTCTTCTTCTTCTGCGTCTTCTTCTTGTTCTTCTGAATTGACAGACTGAACGCCGCTTTGGCGTAATGCTGCCCCCCACAGTTTAAAGACGTATTTGCATTTAAGGGTGTCCCATTTCCAAGTCACAAAATAGCCCTTAACACTTAGTTTTGAGGGCTGCTGATATTGAGGGTTGAGCTTGAGGGTTAAGATTGAGGGTTAAGATAGGAATTGGAATTGGGCCTAAGTGGTCCTTTTATAAACAAATTTTTGAATTAATGACAACAAAAAGTCAGGGGGTTTTATATGTGGTGGTGACTTTAATATTCGTCTAAATCCAAAAAAGGACTCTTCAAATGGAAAATCAGACACAAACAATGTTAGAAAAAAATTTAATAGCCTGATGGTTGAAGTAGGAATAGTAGACGTGTGGAGAGAAATAAATCCAACAAGTCAAGATTAAACACATTATTCCCCAGCACACAAGGTGTATTCTCGGATAGACTATTTCATCTTCTTTAAAAAGGACCTCAGCAGATTGGATAAACGCGTAATTGGCCCCAGTACTCTATCAGACCATTGTCCAGTATACATATCAGTTACTTTGGAAAGTAAAGAGGTCAACCCTTTGGAAACTGAACTCGAACATCCTTAATAATCCAGTGGTTGAGGAAAAAATTAAATTAGAGGTAGAATCATACCTAATGTATAATGATAATGAGACAGTGACGCCACCGGTGCTCTGGGATGCACTCAAAGCAGTGATTAGGGGGAAAATAATATCCATTTCCTCATATGAAAAGAAAATCAGATCACAAAAACTACGGAATTTAGAAACAGAACTACAGACGCTTCAGAGGGAACACTCAGTAACATAAAATGAAGAAACTAAATCTACAATTACGAAGCTAAAGGGGCAAATAAATGAAATAAACACATGTGAAATACAGAAAAAACTTCTTTTTACAAAACAACAATACTACGAGGCAGGGGGGAAGTCCTTGAAGCTTTTGTCACTTAAATTACGAAAACAACAAGTAGAAAGAAACATACACAAGATCAGGAACCCTACATCAAAGGAAATAGAAATCTCCCAGGATAAAATCGAAATGTGCTTCAAAAAATACTACTCAGATCTGTACACCCAACCTCAAATGAAAGATGAACAACAAATAGATGACTTTTTATCTTAAATACAGCTCCCAAAGGTCACAGACAGCCAAAATAAATTCATTTCCAAAATAACAAAAGAGGAAATCACCTCAGCGATTAGGAGATTGAAGGGAGGCAAGTCCCCGGGTTTCACTTCTGAGTGGTACCAGCTTATCCCTACACTACTAAAAACATTTAACTGGGTTTTGGAAAAAAGAAATATTCCTCCATCATGGAGGGAAGCCATAATTTCTGTTATCCCCTAGGAGGGAAAAGATCGACTGAATTGTGGGAGTTATCGGCCAGTCAGTGTTCTGAATATTGATTATAAATTGTTCACCTCAATATTAGCTAAAGATTGGATTGGATCCTACCAGACCTTATACATAAAGACCAGACAGGTTTCATTAAACAAAGACAAACCCAGGACAGCACCAGGAGAGTAATGCACATCATGAGAAAAATATCAGCACAAAATCTAGAAGCAATAATAATAAGTTTGGATGCAGAAAAAGTATTTGATTCAGTGAGATGGTCTTTTTTATACAAAGTTATGACTAAATTTGGCTTCCACAGAACTATAAATGACACGATTACAGCATTATATGACAGACCAACAGCCAGAATTAACATTAATGGGAATTTAACTGACAGAATCCAGCTGCAAAGAGGAACGAGGCAGGGGTGTTGTGCTTCGCCCCTCCTCTTTGCCTTATTTATAGAATCGCTGAGCCAGTGGATCAGACAAAGTCCTGACATAAAAGGGGTGACAGTTGCTTCTGAGGGGCAAAAGTTGGCGCTGTATGCAGATGACCTGTTCATTAGTCTGCTAAAACCAACACAAACCCTTCCTAAACTGATGGAGATGCTTGGGGAATATGGTCAACTCTCGGGTTACAAAATTAACGTAGATAAAAGTCAGGTATCAACATTTAATTACAACCCCCCATTAGAAATTAAGAGTTTGTTTAACTGGAGGTGGGAAACAAAGTTCATTAAATATCTGGGAGTCATATTGCCTAAGGAGTCTTCTAAACTGTATGAAGCCAATTACGAACCTTTAATCTCAAATATAAAATCAGATATTCAGAGATGGAATACTGTCCCTTTCTTCAGCTTTGACCAGAGGGTAGAGTCCCTTAGAATGAATATCCTTCCACGATTCCTTTGTCTTTTTCAATGTCTGCCGATCAAAATCCTCCCAAAATATTTTTGGATTGGGACAGATTAATATCAAATTACATATGGAAGGGGAAAAAGGCCAGGATAAAATATAAAACCTTACAGTTGAAAAAAGAAAAGGGCAGTATGAACCTTCCCTGTTTAAGGGAATACTATCATGCAGCACAGCTTAGACCATTGGTGTGCATAAATTCCTCAACCTACACAGCAGGCTGGAAGGACATGGAAGGGACAGCTATGAATGGTTTACCAATTATGATGGTTTTAACAGATAAAAAATTGCAAGACAATCTGAAGATATCATTGGTGATACCATTAATCAAAAAATCTACTCTCAACCCATCCCTTCTTTCAAACTTCAGACCTATTTCCCATCTCTCCGAAGTCTTGGAAAAACTGGTCTTTACACAGCTAAAGTCTTTTTTGGATCAAAATCACATATTTGAACAGTTTGAATCTGGTTTCAGAGCACACCACAGCACAGAGTCTGCATTATTAAAGGGGCAGGACAACATCCTGCTGTCCTTGGACAAAAAAACCCTGCTGCTGGTAATGCTGGAACTGACTGCAGTATTTGACATAGTGGACTACTCCATCCTCCTGACCCACCTGGACCAGCAGGTGGGTCAGGAGGAACGGTGCTGCAGTGGTTCAGGTCTTATCTCACCAACAGAACTTTTTCAGCAATGATTAATGATCTCTCCTCCGCTTCCCCTCACTGTCCTGTGGTGTGCCGCAGGGTTCCATCCTGGGCCCAGCACTACTCTCTTCACATGCTCCCCTTAGCTTCCGTAATAGCAGAGCCGGCTCTTCAAGGGGCCCAAAGCAGAATAATGTTTGAAGTCCTGACCCCTTCATGCTAAGAACAACATTTGTGGGGAGACGCAACACCTCAAGTCATAATATAATCTGTATTAAAGGCGTTATAGAAGATGTTGCTTTCAACAATTTTTGCAACATTGGGTAAAACTGGGTTCACTACCCCATATGCTATGATTAATTTAAAGATTTAAATATATAAATATTATTCTACATCAGCTGTGAAAGTAACGGAGCTGAAAAAACATCCTCCAATCATCTCTGCATTCCTGAACTTTATCATTTGTCTACTGGCTCGTCAATCACTTTTACTACTGTAGTAAGAACGGGTCATAGGTGAGACTGATCAATGAGCGTGATTGATTGGTGAGAGTAATGCTCCGACCCGGAAGCTGCGTGCACACGTCTGACGTTTCCAGCAGGTAGCTATCATCATTCTGCTAGCAGTTAGCGACGTTCAGACGACATCTGTTTACTTGCGTTTGTGACATGATGGAGAATCAGTAGCTGCCGTCTGCTGAACACTGGAGTGGCTGCTGCACGTTATTCTGTGGCCAGAAGAGGGAGCTGTGAATCCAGCAGGTTGGTCTGTGCATGCGCATTATTCAAAAACTTGCTAACAGTCTCTGCTTTCTGAAATGCAGAAACATCCCCTATAGCACCTTTAACTTATTGAAAACATTCTATGAACATAGTAAGTAAAAATATGATAACATTTACCAGTAAAAGTGCTGTTAATTTGCTGTGAGTTCAGAGTCCCATGGATTACGGTTTGTTGTCTGGCTAGCTAGCTGCTCTTTCAGCTGGGCATGCATTAATGGCCAATAGAGTGTGGCGAACACCCCCAAGAACTAATAAAAAGCTAAATCTGAACTTACAGGACAATCGTACTCATTCGTTCATTCATTTTAAGATATTGGTAAAATTACTGAGTTTTGCTACAGATAATACCTTATGGAGGGGCCCGTTCATTCTGCCCCCTTCACTCCCATATATGGATGTGACAGATGTGTACTGGATGTTATAGGGGATTATCACGCTTACCGGAACTTCCCGGTATTTGGGCACTTCCTCTTCCGGGCCATCTTAACAACAGCCGTTCCTGCTCTGTTATACTGTTTAAATCGTATAAACTCCAAACATACTTAAGTTTTCATTCCAGACTGAAGTGATACTAAAGAAGAAGTGGATCAAAGTGATCGATTCGCCGCGGTGAAGGACCGAACTTTATAAGAAAACACACGTTTGTTTGTCGCCGGTGGGGCACAACACCGGCACTTCACAGCATGCTAGCATTAGCCAGCTAGCGTTTACTGACATGCTTAACATTGTGCGTCTTAAAACACACAAACATCTGAAAATCGGGTCTGTACCCCCCCGTTTCCAGTGGAACAACTGGGGACTGCCAAGAAAGGAGACGCTTTCAGATGCTTGTGTGTTTTCAGCCACACAAACTTAGGCACGTCATCAAGCTGGCTAATGCTAGCCTGCTAACAGTAGTCCGCCAGCTACTACTCTGTTAAACTTTGTTAATCGGATAAACGCCAATGCCAAGTTTTCATTCCAGACTGAAGTGATGCTAAGGAAGAAGTGGACCAAAAGACCGATTTGCCGCGGTGAAGGACCGAACTTTATAATAAAACGACACACGTTTGTTTGTGGCCGGCAGACTGCGCAGTCGTGTTAGCAGGTTAGCATTGGCCAGCTCGATAACGTGCCTAACTTTGTGCAGCTGAAAACACACAAGCATCTGAAAGCGTCTCCTTTCTTGGCAGTCCCCAGTTGTTCCACTGGAAACGGGGGGGTACAGACCCGATTTTCAGATGTTTTGTGTGTTTTAAGACGCACAATGTTAAGCATGTCAGTAAACGCTAGCTGGCTAATGCTAGCATGCTGTGAAGTGCCGGTGATGTGCCCCACCGGCGACAAACAAACGTGTGTTTTATTATAAAGTTCGGCCCTTCACCGTGGCGAATCGATCGCTTTGATCCAGCTTTTGATCCAGTATCACTTCAGTCTAGAATGAAAACTTAAGTATGTTTGGAGTTTATCCGATGTAAACAGTATAACAGAGCAGGAACGGCTGTCGTTAACATGGCCCAGAAGAGGAAGTGCCCAAAACCCGGGAACTTCCGGTAAGCGTGATAATCCCCTATTGAAAATACTGAACAAATCACATCCTGTACTGGTTCAATACTGTTTGTATTGAACCAGTACAGGATGCGATTTGTTCTCGTACTATATGGACCATCACTATTACACCAATAAAATGTTGGGATGGGATGCTTAATTACTAAATAAGGAACAACTACATATTTTACAGGATGGGTGGCAACCCTGTTGTTAGCTTGAGCTACAACTGCTTTGCTGGCTAACCCTCGGGACACACTGGATGCGGAAGCGCGCCAAAGCGCAGCAGTTTCATTCCGGCGTCCTTACAGATGGTGTCGACCACATCAGGTGCTGCGTGGTGTGCGGCAGCGCGCAGCACAAAATCAGCGTGCGCCGTGGAGCAATCGTTTCAGCTTCTGTTCAATTTTCTGTGCAAGCCGCAGCCAAATTTGTGAAGCCAGGCAGAAAAATAAGCAGGAACAGAAGGCAAATATCAAAACGAACCCATTTTCAAAGTAAAAACACCCTAGATGAGCTTTAAAACCCGATCTATTTTAAAGAAATCTAATTATATGTCAATTATGTCTTCATCTGTCTTGAAAATGCAAGTGGAAGGATTCACACACAGAAATGTGGCTTTCTGCTTGTAAATATTATGAAAGCAGAGCAGGAGATGTGGAATTATCAGCTGTAGAAGTCCAGCAGAGAAGCAGGACTGCTGCCCATTGTGCACGTCCGATGTAGACAGAAAGAGGAGCGGTGTCGACCAGAATCGGTGCGCTGCGCTTCCGCATGCAGTGTGTCCCTAGCGTAACAGTACCCAACCAACTACTAAATCTGTTAGCACCTGCTAAATCAAATCGCATTTTCAAAAATTGCTGTGACAGGCCGAGTCATCTTCATTACCACGGACACCTGAGTAATACCTGACATTACAGCGTCATGACAAAATAAACCACCTCGTCTTTGCCAGCTGCTGCTTCTTTCCTTCTCATCTTAATGAAGCCCATAAAGAAACAAACTACTTCCTTGGGGGGCCCCCCAGTGGTTCGGGGCCCTAAGCGGTCGCTTAGTCTGCTTAGTGGCAAAACCGGCTCTGCGCAACAGCCCGTCATAACGTCACTTTCCATCTGTATGTAGATGACTTACAAATCTATCTGCTGATATCCCACAATGCCCCGCATACACAACCCATCCAAGCTTGTCTGCAGGACCATGAAAAATGGCCGTCACAAAACTTTCTCTGTCTGAATGAATCAAAATCTGAATTCATTGTCTTCGGCACCCCCAGTCCTTCTAACACAGTCCCAGACCTGTCACCTCTGACCCCTCACCTCCCTCCCTCAGTCAGGAATCTTGCTGGAACTCCGGACAACAACCTCAAACTGGACAAACAACCAGACTCTGTCATCAGGGCAAGTTTCTGTCAGCTTCGTCTGCTCTCCGGGATCCAACCATTCCTCTGCCGTAAGGACCTGGAAAAAACAGTCCACGCTTCCATCAGTCCCCGTTTGGACGACTGGAACGTCCTCTACATTTGGATAAATCAGACCTCTCTCCATCGTCTCCAGCTCGTACAGAACGCAGCTGCCCGGTTCCTCACCAACATTCGCAGATACGACCATGACTCCTGCTCTGTGCTGCCTTCACTGGCTCCCGGTTCATTTCACGCCTTCCTCTGTGACCTCCTGACCCCTCACCAGCCCAGCAGAGCTCTGGGCTCCTCTGAACAGCACCTCCTGGGGGTCCCGAGGACCCGTTGCAAGCAGTGGGGTGATGGTGCCTTCTCAGTGGGGGGGCCGAGACTGTGAACTCTGCCCCCGGACCTTCGTGCCGTCTCAGACCTGCTGCTGTTCTAGGCCAGACTGAAGCACCACCTTTTTAAATCAGCTTCTGACTGCTGAGATAAGTCACAAATAAGTGACTGCATTCTCCCGTACTTTTGTTTTTAAACCCTGATTTTATCTCTGTGCAGCGCTCTGATCAGCCATGGCTGTTGTATATGAAATGAAATGAAAAATGAAATGAAATGAAATGAAATGAAGATACTTTATTCATCCCAGAAGGGAAATTCAATATTGTAAAAGCTCACTTTTTTTTTCTTCTTTTTTTTAAATAAACAAAAAAGTCAGTCAGTCTTGTTCTTCAGGGTGATGCTGCTGCAGGAATAAATTCCTGTATCTCTCCGGCCTACAGTGAACCTGACGCAGCCTCCCACTGAACACACTCTGTTGATTCTTCACCGTGTTGTGGAGAGGATGGGAAGTGTCCTCCATCATCTTCATCAGCTTGTGCAGCATTCTTTTCTGAACGATCAGCTCCAGCGGCTCCAGAGTTCTCCCCAGCACAGAACCAGCTTTCTTGATCAGCTTGTTTAGTTTCTTCAAGTCTCTGGTTCTGGTTCTGGTTCTGGTCCTGGTCCTGGTTCTGGTTCTGGTCCTGGTCCTCGTTCTGGTCCTGGTTCTGGTCCTGGTTCTGGTCCTGGTTCTGGTTCTGATGCTGCTTCCCCAGCAGATGCTGCAAAGCTGATGTCACTTTCCACAACAGACTTGTAGAAGATCTGCAACATCTTGGTGCAGACGTTGAATGATCTCAGCTTCTTTAAGAAGTAGCGTCTGCTCTGACCTTTCTTGTAGATGTAGTCAGTGTTGCATTTCCTGGTTCTGGTCCTGGTCCTGGTTCTGGTCTGTAGAGTCTGCTCTGACCTTTCTTGTAGATGTAGTCAGTGTTGCATTTCCAATCGAGTCTGTTGTCCAGCTGAACTCCAGGTATTTGTAGTTCTCCACCACCTCCACCTCCTCTTCCAGGATGTAGACAGGACTATGCTGCTTATTCTTGCTCCTCCTGAAGTCAACAATCATCTCTTTAGTCTTGCTGGTATTTAAGATGAGCTGATGCTACCATTTCACAAACTGACTGACCAGTTCCCTGTACTCGGCTTCTTGTCCATCACTGATACACCCCACAAAGCCGAGTAAAGGAAAGTAAAGAAAAGCACTTTTATATATATAAAAAAAAGAATTGATCTGAATTGAATATCGAAGTATCGACTCTAGGGTATCGATGAGCTCATTCCTAGACACAAACTTGTGGAACCAGCATCAGTATGGGAGCTGTGGAGGTAAAGCTTCCCTCCTGGACCGTTTTTCAGCTCACTGGTCAGAAAAGCAGTAAAACCTCCGTCCTGAACGAACAGATGAACTCCTGAAACGTCACTGTTTTCACTGTTCTCACTGTTTTCACCGTTCTCACTGTTTTCACTGTTTTCACCGTTTTCACCGTTTTCACTGTTTTCACCGTTTTCACTGTTTTCACCGTTCTCACCGTTTTCACCGTTTTCACTGTTTTCACCGTTCTCACTGTTTTCACCGTTTTCACCGTTTTCACTGTTTTCACCGTTTTCACCGTTTTCACCGTTCTCACCGTTTTCACCGTTCTCACCGTTTTCCCGTTTTCACCGTTTTCACCGTTCTCACGTTTTACTGTTTTCACTGTTCTCACTGTTCTCACCGTTTTCCCGTTCTCACCGTTCTCACCGTTTTCACCGTTCTCACCGTTCTCCCGTTCTCACCGTTTTCACTGTTTTCACTGTTCTCACTGTTTTCACTGTTCTCACTGTTCTCACTGTTTTCACTGTTTTCACTGTTCTCACTGTTCTCACTGTTTTCACTGTTTTCACTGTTTTCACTGTTTTCACTGTTCTCACTGTTTTCACTGTGTTTTTACTGTTCTCACTGTTTTCACTGTTTTCACCGTTTTCACCGTTCTCACTGTTTTCACTGTTCTCACTGTTTTCACTGTTCTCACTGTTTTCACCGTTTTCACCGTTCTCACTGTTTTCACTGTTCTCACTGTTCTCACTGTTTTCACTGTTCTCACTGTTCTCACTGTTTTCACTGTTTTCACTGTTCTCACTGTTCTCACTGTTTTCACTGTTTTCACTGTTTTCACTGTTTTCACTGTTCTCACTGTTTTCACTGTGTTTTTACTGTTCTCACTGTTTTCACTGTTTTCACCGTTTTCACCGTTCTCACCGTTCTCACTGTTTTCACTGTTCTCACTGTTTTCACTGTTCTCACTGTTTTCACCGTTTTCACCGTTCTCACTGTTTTCACCGTTCTCACCGTTTTCACCGTTTTCACCGTTCTCACCGTTCTCACTGTTTTCACCGTTTTCACCGTTCTCACTGTTTTCACCGTTCTCACCGTTCTCACCGTTCTCACTGTTCTCACTGTTTTCACTGTTCTCACTGTTTTCACTGTTCTCACTGTTCTCACCGTTCTCACTGTTTTCACTGTTCTCACTGTTTTCACTGTTTTCACTGTTTTCACCGTTTTCACCGTTCTCACTGTTTTCACTGTTTTCACTGTTTTCACCGTGTTTCACCGTTCTCACCGTTTTCACCGTTCTCACCGTTTTCACTGTTTTCACCGTTCTCACCGTTTTCACCGTTTTCACCGTTTTCACCGCTCACCGCTCACTGTTCTCACTGTTTTCACTGTTTTCACTGTTCTCACTGTTCTCACTGTTTTCACTGTTTTCACTGTTCTCACTGTTCTCACTGTTTTCACTGTTTTCACCGTTCTCACTGTTTTCACTGTTTTCACCGTTTTCACCATTCTCACCGTTCTCACTGTTTTCACTGTTTTCACTGTTTTTACTGTTTTCACTGTTCTCACTGTTCTCACCGTTTTCACCGTTCTCACCGTTCTCACCGTTTTCACCGTTCTCACTGTTCTCACTGTTTTCACTGTTCTCACTGTTTTCACTGTTCTCACTGTTCTCACTGTTCTCACTGTTTTCACTGTTCTCACTGTTCTCACTGTTTTCACTGTTCTCACTGTTTTCACTGTTTTCACTGTTTTCACTGTTTTCACTGTGTTTTTACTGTTCTCACTGTTTTCACCGTTTTCACCGTTCTCACTGTTCTCACTGTTTTCACTGTTCTCACTGTTTTCACTGTTCTCACTGTTTTCACCGTTTTCACCGTTCTCACCGTTTTCACCGTTCTCACCGTTTTCACCGTTTTCACCGTTCTCACCGTTCTCACTGTTTTCACCGTTTTCACCGTTCTCACCGTTTTCACCGTTCTCACCGTTCTCACTGTTTTCACTGTTTTCACTGTTCTCACTGTTTTCACTGTTCTCACTGTTTTCACTGTTTTCACTGTTCTCACTGTTTTCACTGTTTTCACTGTTCTCACTGTTTTCACTGTTCTCACTGTTTTCACTATTCTCACCGTTCTCACTGTTTTCACTGTTTTCACTGTTTTCACCGTTCTCACCGTTTTCACCGTTCTCACTGTTTTCACTGTTTTCACCGTTCTCACTGTTTTCACTGTTTTCACCGTTTTCACTGTTCTCACTGTTTTCACCGTTTTCACCGTTTTCACCGTTTTCACTGTTCTCACTGTTTTCACCGTTTTCACCGATTCTCACTGTTTTCACTGTTCTCACTGTTTTCACTGTTCTCTGTTCTCACTGTTTTCACTGTTCTCACTGTTTTCATGTTCAATCAACCAAAAGCAAACAGATGAGAGCTGCTGCAAAACACCACAGTCCCACAGCACAGCTGGAGACGGTGAAACAGAGTGGGACGCCCATAACACCAGGCTGTGCGCGTGTGCGTGTGTGTGTGCATGGGTGTGCATGTGTGTGTGTGTGCGTGTGTGTGTGCATGCGTGTGCATGTGTGTGTGTGCGTGTGTGTGCGTGTGTGTGCATGTGTTTGTGTGTGTGTGTGCGTGCGTGTGTGTGTTTGTGCGTGTGCGCGCGTGCGTGTGTGTGTGTGTGTGCGTGTGAGTGCATGTGTGTGCGTGCGTGTGTGTGTGTGTGTGTGTTGTGTGCGCGTGTGTGTGTGTGTGTGTGTGCATGTGTGTGTGTGTTGTGTTTCTGCTTTCTGGGAATCTGAGTGGATCCACAAAGAGCAGAATGAGGCAGTGAAAGAGAGAAAAAAGGAACTGAGTGTGTTAGTTCATGAAAACCACATGTCACTATCCTCTGAGGAGAGACAGGAATGCTGCAGGATGAGAAGCAGATGTGGAGGAGGGGGCGGGGCCGAGCCCAGGAAAACACGGCTGCTGATGACATCGGCAAAGGAGGCCCCTAGGAAAAACGGGGGGCAGCTTGTTCTGTAGTAATCTGGAGAAAGTCAGAGTGAATATTTACGTTACAGCCATGAAAACCCAAATCCACCTCGCTCTGATGCCGAGGACTCATCTGGTCCTCACAAGGTGGGAAACTTCAGCCAGTCCAGCTGACGAACAGGACAGATCACACCATCATTAACAAGGTTATAATAGTTTTGAAAAAAAAAAATTCAGTTTTTATTTGCTTTGACTTTTTTTTTTTTAATTAGTTGTTTTGTTTTTTTTGAGGTTTGTGTTTTGTCTTGCAGTTTTGGAAAAGTTTGTTTTGTTTGTTTTTTAGTTTCAGTGTTGTTTTAGTTTGTTTGGTTTTTTCCATAAATGATAGACTGAAATGAAACATTTAAGACTAAAGAGGGTGAAAGGGAAAAAAATTAAGAACAAGAAAGTAGAAGAGATTTAAAATGAAAACATTAAAAACATTTGAAATTAAAAAGAGAGATAGAGCTGTGCAAATTATAACTTTTGAATAAAATCTACGTAAACGCATCTGAGAACAGGTGGGTCTTCACCTGGATTTAAATAAACTAAGTGTTTCAGCTGATCTGAGACTTTCTGGGAGTTTGTTCCAGACATGTGGAGCATAGAAGCTGAACGCAGCTTCTCCATGTCTGGTTCTGACTCTGGGAACTGATAAAAGACCGGGTCCAGATGACCTGGGGTCTGGTGGGTTCAAGGAGCAAAGAAAACTGATTACATAGAAATAGATTTCATATCAGCCCAAAAGGCTGATGTATTTAACAAATTTACAAAGACTAAAACTAAACATGAGTTTTAGGGATGCATGATATTGGAATTTTGGCCGATATCCGAAATGCCGATATTTCAAAACTTATGTGGTCGATAACCGATATTGATATTAAATCTAAAAAAAAAAAAAAGCAGTCATTGCAGTTTTCTTATCCATTTCCGACACTTTGAAAAATAAGGGTGCAACGTCAAACTCACAAATTCAGTTTTCACCAAACCAGCCGATTTTTAAACCATCTTTTTATTTTTATCAAGCCTTCAGAAAGGGAAGATTTTAAAACCCCGTTTTCACGGTTCCATCTTTAAGCTCGGACAGCATTTTTTTTTCTAACACGCATGCGTCACAGCTTCGCCTCTAAACACGCATGCGTTAAAGCTTCGCCTCTAAACACGCATGCGTTAAAGCTTCGCCTCTAAACACGCACGCGTCACAGCTTCGCCTCTAAACACGCATGCGTTAAAGCTCCGCCTCTAAACATGCATGCGTTAAAGCTTCGCCTCTAAACACGCATGCGTTAAAGCTCCGCCTCTAAACACGCATGCGTTAAAGCTTCGCCTCTAAACACGCATGCGTTAAAGCTTCGCCTCTAAACACGCATGCGTCACAGCTTTGCCTCTAAACACGCATGCGTCACAGCTTCGCCTCTAAACACGCATGCGTCACAGCTTCGCCTCTAAACACGCATGCGTTAAAGCTTCGCCTCTAAACACGCATGCGTTAAAGCTTCGCCTCTAAACACGCATGTGTTAAAGCTTCGCCTCTAAACACGCATGCGTTAAAGCTTCGCCTCTAAACACGCATGCGTTAAAGCTTCGCCTCTAAACACGCATGCGTTAAAGCTTCGCCTCTAAACACGCATGCGTTAAAGCTTCGCCTCTAAACACGCATGCGTTAAAGCTTCGCCTCTAAACACGCATGCGTTAAAGCTTCGCCTCTAAACACGCATGCGTCACAGCTTCGCCTCTAAACACGCATGCGTCACAGCTTCGCCTCTAAACACGCATGCGTCACAGCTTCACCTCTAAACACGCATGCGTCACAGCTTCGCCTCTAAACACGCATGCGTCACAGCTTCGCCTCTAAACACGCATGCGTCACAGCTTCGCCTCTAAACACGCATGCGTCACAGCTTCGCCTCTAAACACGCATGCGTCAAAGCTTCGCCTCTAAACACGCATGCGTTAAAGCTTCGCCTCTAAACACGCATGCGTTAAAGCTTCGCCTCTAAACACGCATGCGTTAAAGCTTCGCCTCTAAACACGCATGCGTTAAAGCTTCGCCTCTAAACACGCATGCGTTATAGCTTCGCCTCTAAACACGCATGCGTCACAGCTTCGCCTCTAAACACGCACGCGTCACAGCTTCGCCTCTAAACACGCATGCGTCACAGCTTCACCTCTAAACACGCATGCGTCACAGCTTCGCCTCTAAACACGCATGCGTCACAGCTTCGCCTCTAAACACGCATGCGTCACAGCTTCGCCTCTAAACACGCATGCGTCACAGCTTCGCCTCTAAACACGCATGCGTCACAGCTTCGCCTCTAAACACGCACGCGTCACAGCTTCGCCTCTAAACACGCACGCGTCACAGCTTCGCCTCTAAACACGCACGCGTCACAGCTTCGCCTCTAAACACGCACGCGTCACAGCTTCACCTCTAAACACGCACGCGTCGTAGCTTCACCACTAAACACGCATGCGTCGTAGCTTCACCACTAAACACGCATGCGTCGTAGCTTCACCACTAAACACACATGCGTTAAAGCTTCGCCTCTAAACACGCATGCGTTAAAGCTTCGCCTCTAAACACGCATGCGTTAAAGCTTCGCCTCTAAACACACATGCGTTAAAGCTTCGCCTCTAAACACGCATGCGTTAAAGCTTCGCCTCTAAACACGCATGCGTTAAAGCTTCGCCTCTAAACACGCACGCGTCACAGCTTCACCTCTAAACACGCACGCGTCGTAGCTTCACCACTAAACACGCATGCGTCGTAGCTTCACCACTAAACACGCATGCGTCGTAGCTTCACCACTAAACACACATGCGTTAAAGCTTCGCCTCTAAACACGCATGCGTTAAAGCTTCGCCTCTAAACACGCATGCGTTAAAGCTTCGCCTCTAAACACGCATGCGTCGTAGCTTCACCTCTAAACCGAGGCCGGATACAGGCATGGGCAAGGAGGGGCAATGCCCTCCTAAATGCCATTACTGTCCCCCCAAACATGATGGCATGCAAAAATACCAAATTGAATAATTATTTCAAGGAAAATGGTCAGAGCGCATTCTGCTCTCTCTCTCTCTCTCTCTCTCTCTCTCTCAGAGTAGCTACTGATTGGTAGCTATGGTGGGTACATAGGAACGGTGTGTCAGTGGCTTCACGTTCCTCAGGTCATCCTGAGCTCTGCGTCTCACTTACAGTCACAGTCCAGCACACAGACATGCTGCCGTTAGCTCAGCCACTGTTTTCAGATTTCTTCCGCCCTCTGCCACGAAATTATTTGGTTTCTCTTTCTCTCATCGTGTTCTCGTTCTCTCTATGTCTCTCTTATCGCTCTCTCTGTTGTAATTTGAACAGTCGAGTCACTATGCGCAGATTTCTGGTTGCTAAAGCTAGCACAGCGAAGCTGCCGGTAGCAGAACTGCGGCATTAGCAGCAGCAGAGCGATCATTACTGCTCCTCCATAGTGACTCGCCACAAATTCTAACCATTCTAATGTGAGAGCTCTTTCTCCTCTTTGTCTCAAGTTTTTCCTCCTTCCACCGCACAATGCTACATGAGAGAAAAATGTAAGTTACTCTGGTTCACAAGAAGGCGATAACAACAGGTGTGAATATGGACGCATTTGTTAGGACTTTAACACAGAAAAGCAGACGACTGATGTTATAATGACTGATAAAAGCCATGCTGTGTAAAGAACTAAAGAAATAAAAATGACAAAAAATACACAAAAAAGATAGAAATAAAAAGGACAGATAGATGGATTTAAAAAGTAAAAAAATATAGACACACACACACACAATAAAAGATAAATGCAGCCTCAACAGGACACAATAGACCCAGGGTCTGTCCCAAACCGCGCACTTCAGCACTTCAAACACTGTTTTTGAGTGTGTAGTGCACACATGGTGTCATTTAAGCCAAAAATTCAGTGCACTGAAAGGACCAGGATGTTGCCCTAATCACGCCCAAAAATGCAGTGCAGAACGAAGCACACTACTGCACTAAATGGACGCCATCTCGTTGACGTGGAGGAAGAGGCGGGACTTTCAAACTGCTTTCAGAGCTGAATAATAGCGATGAATGACGCAGTGGCGCCCCCTGCTGCATCGGAGGCGGTATTGTACGTGATTTAAGTAACTTTTATGAAATGATTTAGACATAATTACTAATGTATATTGTGGCATGCTACCAAGCTGTTCACTCCCTGATGACCGTTATGATCTAGTCGTGTGTTTGAGGCTGCGGTTATACCAGCTCAGAAGAGTTAGCTCACGTTAGCGGGCAATGCTAGTACGTCACTTTCTGTAAGTGTAGTGCCCTAATAGGGTCAGCATTTAGCGACAATAGTGTGCACTCCAGATGAAGTACACGGTGCACACTATGCCCTGAATTCCAGTGCACTCAGGAAAGTGGGTGGATTGAGACACGGCCCTAGATATGGACGCATTTGTTAGGACTTTTGCAAGCAGACGGCTGATCTTATAATGAATGATATGAGCTACACTGTGTAAAGAACTAAAGAAATAAAAATGACAGAAAAATACACAAAAAAGTAATGGAGATAAAAATAAAAGGATGGATGGATGGATGGATGGATGGATAAACACGCATGCGTCGCACCTTCGCCTCTAAACACGCATGCATCGTAGCTTTGCTTCTAAACACGCACGTGTCCCACCTTTGCCTCTAAACACGCATGTGTCCCACCGTCGCCTCTAAACACGCATGTGTCCCACCTTCGCCTCTAAACACGCATGTGTCCCACCTTCGCCTCTAAACACGCATGCCTCGTACCTTTGCCTCTAAACACGCATGTGTCCCACCGTCGCCTCTAAACACGCATGTGTCCCACCTTCGCCTCTAAACACGCATGTGTCCCACCTTCGCCTCTAAACACGCATGTGTCCCACCGTCGCCTCTAAACACGCATGTGTCCCACCTTCGCCTCTAAACACGCATGTGTCCCACCTTCGCCTCTAAACACGCATGTGTCCCACCTTCGCCTCTAAACACGCATGCCTCGTACCTTTGCCTCTAAACACGCATGTGTCCCACCGTCGCCTCTAAACACGCATGTGTCCCACCTTCGCCTCTAAACACGCATGTGTCCCACCTTCGCCTCTAAACACGCATGTGTCCCACCTTCGCCTCTAAACACGCGTGCGTCCAACTTTCGCCTCTAAACACGCATGCATCGTAGCTTCGCCTCTAGGCACGCATGCTTCATAGCTTTGCCTCTAAACACGCATGCGTCATAAAAATGCATGCATTGTAGCTTCACCTCTAAGCACGCATGCGTCATTGCTTCTCCTCTAAACAGGCATGCGTCACAGCTTTTCCTCTAAACACGCATGCGTCACAGCTTCGCCTCTAAGCACGCATGCTTCATAGCTTTGCCTCTAAACACGCATGTAAGGCTGTGTTAAACGATTATTTTTTAAACGATTAATCTATCGATTATTTTTTCGATGCATCGATTAATCTAACGATTCACTTTTTTAGCTCGATTCGACTCGATTCGATTCGATTATTGATTATCTCCTCATAAATTGACAGACAGCAATTTATATATGCTGATATAGATATCTAAAATGTAAAAAAAAGAGCATGAATGAAAAGGCAGTGGGGGCCAGCAGCCTGTCATGGACTTTTTCATGAACCAACAGAATGTAAAATTTATGTTGGAAACGAAGCGGACTGAAAAACAGGCTTTTAATTCTTTCATTTACATGGAAATAATAATAAAAAAAAGTCATTATTGAAATAATATGATCATGTAAACTTGGAGGATTTAAGCTAAGACAGATATTATTTTCCAACAAAAGATAATGAAGATAAGTAAACATTCAGAGTTGAACATCTATATTGAACATGGGTCTAGCTTCCAGAAAAAGTGCATCTTCATCTTTATTCTGTTAATGCTTAATACGGGTGCCAATCACTTGGCACCCAAAAGTTCTTTATTTATCCCAGAAGTGACGACACAATACTATTACTAACAGATGAAACAAGAACATGAGGTTAATAACGTGACTTTAATTATATTCAGTCAGAGACGAGACAGCTCCCGGCATCAGCTGCAGTTCCACCCACGGCCAGCAGATGGAGCTCGTGCTTCATGCTGACCGTCTCAAACAGGCCTGACGTGTCTGAAGACATGGCGTCCATCTCACGGAAGTGTCTCATGTCTCATGAGGCTTCGGATTCGCCATCCCTAATATATAGTTATACCTTCGATAAACGAATGTGGGCCTTCACTGCCTTACACTTTGGAAACTTGGAAGAGCCACTCGCGGAGATCGCGCCGCCATCTTTGTTTTAGTCTGAAGTCGCATGGCGCCGGCATCTTTGTTTTGGTCTGACGACGCATCGGTACGCATATTTTGCATCGACGTACTTTTTGCATCGACGTAATCGGTTACGTCGACGAATCGTCCCAGCCCTAGCATGCGTCATAGCTTCGCCTCTAAACACACATGCGTCATAGCTTCACCTCTAAACAAGCATGCATCATAGCTTCGCCTCTGTACACGCACGTTTCACAGCTTCTACTCTAAACACGAATGCATCATAGCTTTTCCTCTAAACATGCATGCATCATAGCTTCGCCTCTAAACAAGCATGCATCATAGCTTCTCCTCTTAACACGCACGTGTCACAGCTTCTACTCTAAACACGCACGTGTCACAGCTTCTACTCTAAACACGCACGTGTCACAGCTTCTACTCTAAACACGCACATGTCACAGCTTCTACTTTAAACACGCATGCGTCACAGCTTCGCCTCTAAGCACGCATGCGTCAGAGCTTCGCCTCTAAACACGCATGTGTCACAGCTTCGCATTTAAACACGCATGCGTCATAGCTTTGCCACTAAACACCCACGCGTAATAGCTTCGCCACTAAACACACGCGCGTCACAGCTTCACCTCCAAACACGCATGCATCACAGCTTTGCCTCTAAGCACGCATGCGCAATAGCGTCGCCTCTAAACACGCATGCGTCATAGCTTCGCCTCTAAACACGCATGCGTCCTAGCTTCCCATCTTAGCACGCATGTGTCATAGCTTCGCGTTTAAACACGCACGCGTCATAGCTTCGCCACTAAACACGCACGCGTAATAGCTTCGCCACTAAACACCCATGCGTCATAGCTTGTCCTCTAAACACACATGCGTCACAGCTTCACCTCCAAACACGCATGCATCACAGCTTCGCCTCTAAGCATGCATGCGCATTAGCTTCGACTCTTAACACGCACGCGTCAGAGCTTTACCTCCTAACACGTATGCATCATAGCTTCCCCTTTTAACACGCACGTGTCACAGCTTTTACTCTAAACACGCATGCGTCACTGCTTCGCCTCTAACCATACATGCATCATAGCTTCGCCTCTAAACACGCATGCGTCAGAGCTTCGCCACTAAACACCTATGTGCTACACTCAGCATCACAACATTAACGGCTCCGTACAGGGCTGAATGGTTCCTGCTTGTACCTGTCTGCCCATTCGTACTTGCCGCCATCTTTTCGGTTTGGTTGCTCAACCTTCTTCTTTTTTGGGGTTTCTAGCGGATCGCAACTGTCGATTAGAGCATTCGATTTGGTTGTTTAACGTTTAACTGCTGCCCAGTATTTCATCGCTTGTTGTTTCCTTTTTTGCTTTAGCACCACAGCACCACCTACAGGCCTGGCATATATGTTGCAGTGTTTCCATGCATTCATGTGGTCGATCGGATTTTTTTTACGTCTCCGTCTTTTAAGACAAACGGTCGTAAAGTGTTCATTTTGACTTCGTGTAGACATGGTCTATGATCCAGAACACACAAAATTAAGGGAGTGGTTGGAATTTTCAATGCTGAAAGGTAACAAATGAAGATCCAGACGTGCAACTAACACCAAACAGTAGCAGAGACTCTGCTGAATCAGGAGTTTGTCAACGGAACTGACGCATCTTCAGCAGCAACCAGAAGATCCTGAAGAAAACCGCCATTATGGAAATGTGGATTTCTGGAAATAACTATTGAAGTAATGGTGATACGAGCGTGATTCCAGATGCTGTTGGGATGTTTTCATGGTCAAGAATCCAATGATGGAGATTAACTGAACGCAGGAGGAGAAGTTTCTGTTGTCAGTCACAATATGAGGGGACATGAGCTGCTTGGTGGAGGTCTGCGCTCTCTGAGTGCTTTTCTAGTTATTTTTTATTTCGGTTAACAAAAACGTTTTTTTCCATTTTAGTTTTGGTGTTTTGGTTAGTTTAATCAACTATAACGACCTTGGTCATTAATTGGTGTGAGAGCTGCCCCCGCCTCCTGGTCCAGCCCGTAGAGGCTCCATGAGTGCAGTGATTGTTTCCTGATGATGACGCTCCACTCTTCCTCCCATCAGTGTTTTATCCAGGCTGAGGTGTGGACTTTGATCTGCTGCCGGGTTTGGATCACCGTCCTGATGCATGAACCTGAAGGATGTTTACTCTGGAATACTTGGATGGATTTGGACAGATAGCAGAAGCAGAACCTCCTCCACTGCTGCAGCAGCGTTTCTGAGCGTGGCAGGCACGGGAGAAGAGAAGCAGGTCATGTTTACCAGAACATGAAGGAGGTCTGGAAATACGTGTGCAGTTTAAACAATTACAACGGCATGGTTGGTATGTTTGGGGGAACTGTTCTACCAACCATGTTTCCGTCCATCTCAACGAGATGTGAGATCATTTATGATCATGATGTTGTTGTTATTCATGTTACACACCAGGAGAAAAAAATAACTTCACTCTTGTTCTTGAGAAAGTCTATTTCTGGTGTCCCGTCCTCGTCTTGTGGGAATGTGAAAATCAGTGAACTCTGCAGAGAACAGAGAGAAGTCTCACCAAACGATCACAGAGCCAGCTGGACAGTCCTCGTCCCCGTCCATTTATCACTGTCAGAAAGGACAGATGCAGCGGGGATGAACCTGTCCAGGTTGGACAGGTTTGTCCCTGGTGCATCTGTCCAGGTTGGACAGGTTTGTCCCTGCTGCATCTGTCCAGGTTGGACAGGTCTGTCCCTGCTGCATCTGTCCAGGTTGGACAAGTCTGTCCCTGCTGCATCTGTCCAGGTTGGACAGGTCTGTCCCTGCTGCATCTGTCCAGGTTGGACAGGTTTGTCCCTGCTGCTACAATAAGGGAACTAAATGAGAATACAGAAAGAAAGAAAAAAAAGTACCGTTGAAAATTAATTAATGAAAATAAAAATATAAATAAACTAAATTTACGGCTAAATGGTCAAAATCTTCAGGTCTGTTTGTGAACAAAGTTCCAGCCTGTCTCATCTTAGATGGTGTCAGAGCTCCATAAGTGGTCCCCATGTCCTCAAAAAGACACCCCCCTTATTTTGTTGTTCCAGTGTCAAAGTGTCGTTCAGAATGTGTTTGAAGAGATTGGATGGGGGGGGGGGGGGGGGTGTCCCTGCTGGGATACATGTCTCTGCAACGCAGGATATTACGTTGATTCTTTTCATATATATGGGATGCAGTGACTCGGCTCGTTCCACACCGAAGAGATAACGTGTAGGTGTGATGTCCAGGGGGGGGGGGGGGGGGTTTCCACAACTTTAACAGTCAGATCATGGACAGCCTTCCAGAAGGGTTTGGGTTCCTCACAGTCCCAAAAAACATGCATAGTTCATCCAATACTTGTTTTACAGCGATGGCAGCTTGGGGATGAGTTGGGAAACATCTTACTTAGACGGAGGGGGGTGAGGTCGGTCCTGTGTATGAACTTATAACTCTGTTCAACTACTTTGTTACAAAACAACGATGCAAACACATTCAGATATATCAAATCCCACTGTTCTCCATCAAAGTCGCATCCCAGATCCGTCTGCCATATGTTCTTTAGTGGAGTAAAGGAGGAGCTGTGAGAAACTTTACCTTTCAGTGATGAGGTTTTCACTAATATTTCCTCTAGCTTCGTCAGTTCCAGGGACGAGTGTCCCTTCCCCTGTAGAGTATGAATTAGGTGTGGAATTTGTAGGTATTTGTAGAAGTCTTGCTTTGGTATGCCATATTCTGTTCTTAGTCTGTAAAGGATTTGAGTGTATCCCCCACAAACAACTGCTGAAACTGGTGGATACCATTCTCTTTCCATTTATCAAACAAAGAGTTGCCGATTGAAGTTGGTAGATCAGGATTGAAAGTTAAGGGGGCAAGCCTGGTTATTTTGTTAGAAGATTCACAAAACTTGTTTGCATCATGCCAGGCCCAAAGGGTGCTACAGATCACATACGTTTTTGTCACCTGGTTTAGTGCATTTAGATTGTTAATGAAAGGAAGTGATGTAATAGGAATAGGGTTACAAAGTTCTCCTCCTATTAAAATACCAGCTTTTGCACTGAAACTTTACAGACGCTCTGTTCTTGACAGAAACTAGGAAAATTATTTGGGGATGGGTGACATCACCCAAAAATATATATCATGATATTTTGAAAAGATAAATATTGCAATAAAGATATCACAGATGATACTGACGGTCACACAAGAAGTCACGATGACGATGACGATGACGATGACGATGAACTCCGTTTGCTTGAATTAACAGACGTACAGTAAAATAGATGAAGCCTCGGCAGATCCTGTTTACATTTCAGGTGATTTTTTTAGTTCAGGTTTTCTTTCAATAAACTGTTTTTTATCATTTGAAGCTGATCTGGTTTGATCTGCCACGTTTGATCTTTTTTTCTGAAGGGGGTGGAAGGAGTTAGCTACCACTCACATATCACACCGAAATATCATCTTTAAAGAAATCATAAGTAAGTTTTATCACTTTGAGTGGTACTGAAAAGTGAGGTTTCTATGTCCGGCCCATGGACTTTACCATGACTGCAGATCTGACCTCTGACCTCTAAACCCAAAAATTCCACCAAGTTTCCAGCAGCCGGTTTTCATCTCAATCACTTTGTTTTGTTCCAGAAAGCAAAAGCAACGTGTTCGTCTATAGACGATGTAGTACTGATGTAGTACTGATGTAGTACTGTTTAGTCTCTAAAAATCTACTAAATGATGGTTTCCAGTAAATTCTGGACGCTACCCACTCAGGACACGTGGATTACGTTGGACGAGCAGTATGGAGGAATATTGACAAGTTTTTGTGGACTTTTATGGACCTTTTTGGCTCGGACCCCGGTGAACTCCATTATATGAAAGTTGGGGGGAACGAGAAGCTTCCTGCCTTCCTGCCGCATTTGAGATATTAAAAAAGTGCTGCAGAGTCTTTCTCACCATGAGGGTGAGGAGAAGATGAAGGACCATCATTGTGGGGGGGTTAAAAGCTGAAAACATCGCTTAGTTGTGTGGAAAACAGCCTCTGAGGACAAACGTGTCCGTTTCCAGCTGTCAGCGGGACCCCCACCAGCAGCAGGACTCAGCGGGGACATATAAGCCCCGACCTGCTAAATAAAACAGCCCAGGACAGGTTTACTGCCGCGGAACCGGTCCAGGGCGCACAGACCAGGACCAGGAGTGACGCAGAACCGAGCTGGACCCGGAGCTGCTGTCAGAACTGGTCTCTGACGGTCCAGCAGGAGGGACGCGTCCCTGGTCATTGCTGTGTCCTGGATGACGTCAGCACCCGCGCGGCGTGCAGTGAAGCGGCAGGTATTTACCTTGAGGCGTCGCGGAGGTTCGGTTCGGTTCGGTTCGGTGGGAGATGTCGGCTGTCGCGCGGCGGGACCGTTCACCGTGGACGATGCGAGGAGCGCGGGACCAGCAGAGGAAGTGAAGGAGGAGCTCCGCTGGATCTCTGCCACAGATACTCAACAGAGTCCTCACGCGGCACGCGCCCGCCTGGTCAGCAGCGAGCCCGCGGACGCGCACTGGACCTCCCTGAAGTTGCACGCGGAGAAGGACGAGAAAGCGGAGTTTTACCGAGATAACAGGTAGGAACGAGACCGCCGGAGCTTTTACTCTACTCCGCAGCTGTCGGTGGGGGGGGTTGGGGGTCCATGTGCGGGCTGACGGCTGGAGAAAATGTCATGATATTACGCAATACGCCCCGATCGGTTGGTGCGTAAAGAGTGCGTAAATAATGCAGCCAGCTTCGTTCTGGTCGACTTTGGTTCGCGATCGGAGGGGGGGGGGATCCTCTCTCTGTGTTTGCTGAACAAACAAACAGACCAGCCGGGATCCAACATCTTCTTCATCCCAGCTGTTGTCTTCCTCATATCAACGCTGTCTACGTGCAGCCGGATGGGAACGGTTTTAAAAATCATCATGGGGGGGGGGGGGGGGGGGGGGGGGGGGGCTGTGAGCAGCACTTAGAGCCGATCCGACCAGTTTTTGACCAAAAAACCCAAGTTTGGACTTTTTGAGGAGACTCCGCTCTTCCCGTCTGAGCTTCCGAAACAGAACAAGAAACGTCACAGAGAAACGTGAATCCTAAAGATGGTTAAAGATCGCTGGACATTTATACATGGGGACGGGTGGGGGCCATGAGCCCGAGCGTTTCCTCTCTGAGAAAGAAAACACACTCACGTGCAATGCTGGGATCAGGGAGACATGAGGAATAAAACATCTTTACATGCATAATCTGCCCACATGACATCTGCAACAGCTGAAGAAGCTCCAGAGAGGTGAAAGTTCTCATGCTTCTGCATCCTGCTGTCATGCTTTTAGTATTTTAGGCACTTTGAATGATCCTGCACATGAAATGCTTTACAAATACAGCATGAGCTGGTTTCCCCACATGGTCTGGAAACAGGTCCAGAGCTGGGAAAGCGCCCACACGGACCCCATCTCACATTCCCGAAGGATTATTCCACACTGCTGAGGTGATGCTGGCGATTCATGCCTGGGGAGATGTTCTGTCCTCCAGTGACCTGTCAATCACCTGGGGTGTCCAATCAGAGGTGACCTGGTCATCCTCATGCAGTTGAGTCATCCCCTCCAGTTAAGAAAAGGCTAAATTCATAACAGTAATTCAAATAACAAGAAACTAAAGAAATTTATGATAAATAAAAAATTACTAAATTATAATTTAGAGAAATAAAATGTTTTTGAATTGCAGTTGAAAATAGTAATTCTAAAAAAAACAATAAATAAACAAAACTGTCTCAGACACATCAGAGCATCTTTCCCGTGAACATGAACCAACATACCTGTCAGCAGGTGCAGACGTCTGATTGGACGTTACAGAAACACCTGATTACAGTGATTGTGTTGCTCAGCAGCGTTTTAGCTTCAGAGCCCATCATACTTGTTTACTTGTTTATTTTTTGTGTTTGTTTGTCTCTGATTAAACACACTTCAAAATCAATGTCATGATTTTCATTCCATTTTATTATTATCACTTTTGTAGATTTCATCTTATGTCACTGCAGCTGATTTTTTCCTTCTTGAGTCTGAGGGTATGAATAATTTGGAGGACGACTGTGGCTCCGCCCTCACTGATGTGGTGAAGTGATGTCATCTGAAAACTGTTGATCTGAGAAAAACGGCCTCCCCGAGCCTGGAGTCCGGCCAGCGGTTCCGGTTTAGCCGGGGGAGGCGCAGAAAGCAGTCCTCGGTCCAGTTTCATGGGTGCTGTCCCCGGCAGGTGATGGCGGTGTCGGTCTCCAGAGATCTGACGGTCCAGGTGCTGGAGGACGTGAACACGGTCAAGCTGACGGACCGCCAGCACGAGCTGAGGGCCGCCATCCAGAGAGGAGAGCCCAAGAGTCTGGGGGTGGGTCACTGCTTATCATGGTAGTCACTGGTTACTGGTTACAGATTACTTGTTGCTGGTGAGCTGTTATTGCAGCGATAACTGGTGAGTTACTGGGCTTTCTGCACCACTTCCTGAACTTCAGCAGCTACTTTGTTTTCTGTCTTTCATTACTGGACAAACTGATTAATCCAGGTGTGCCTGGCCATTGTTGTCATGGTTACTGAGGTCAATGGCCAGGCACACCTGGAGGGCCTACTGGTTCACTGGTTAGTGAAATGATGGTTAGTTACTCCACTACCTGGTTAGTGGTTACTGCCTTGGTTACTAGATACACTACATTGCCAAAAGCACCTGTCTTTACTCACATAAGAGCTTAAAGGAATATTCCACCCACAGAATGATGTAACTTTATTTTCCACTTACCCTCATGGTGAGCAAGACTCTGGAACACTTTTTTAATATCTCAAATGCAGCCGGCGATCAGGAAGGCTTCTCGTTTCCCCCCAACTTTCATATAATGGAGTTCACCAGGGTCCGAGCCAAAAAGGTCCATAAAAGTCCACAAAAACTTGTCAATATTCCTCCATACTGCTCGTCCAATGTAATCCAAGTGTCCTGAGTGTCATGATCTGCTGTGGAGGTGGGCGTGTTCTGCAGGTGGAGCCCAGCAGCTGTTTAGGCTCAGCTGTCATCAATCATCTCATCAGCCCCTACCTGTATTTCTACCCCGGTCAGATCATCAGTCTTCACCGGATCGTCATCCTCACAAGTGAAACCTCTGCTGTTGTCTGAACGTCTGCCAGTCTGCTTGCCTGTCCGCCTGCCTGCTGTATCCATGTGCTGACCTCTCCTTTGCCTGAACCTCAGGAGCACAAACCTGGATTGGAGTCCTTAAAATAAAACCCCTTAAACCTGAGAAGCTGTACGTCTGCTTTTGGGTCCTCCTTCCCTGCTCCTGATTATGACACTGAGTGGGTAGCGTCCGGAATTTACTGGAAACCATCATTTAGTAGATTTTTAGAGCCTAAACAGTAGAACATGGAGCTGCCGGGAAGCACGTTCCTGCGAGTTCATGAAACTACGGAAACCACGCCAGACGAGATCGCACGTTCTCTTTTTCTTTCTTTCTTTGTTTTAAATCAACATCAACCCCTCTTGTGTTTGTCTGCAGCTCTGTCGCTCTTAGCACAATGTAAACAGTGAATTTCTTCTTCTACACCTGTATTATAGGCAGAGTAGGCTCTGAACGGAAGTTGGGGGAAAAAGAGAAGCCTTCCTGATCGTTGGCTGAATTTGAAATATTAAAAATTCTTCAAAATTTTTTTTAACAATGGGGGGGTGGAAAAAAAAATATAATTATTTTGTGGGTTGAATTTTTCTTTAAAGGCGGATTTCCCCCCGGGTGAAATTTGCCTTTTCTCTCTTTTTTTCTAAAGAAAAATTAGATATAATTTTTCCTCCCCCTTTTTCCTCTTCTTCTTTCTCTTCTTCTTCGTCTTCTTCTCCTCTTCTTCTTCTTCTTCTTCTTCTTCTTCTTCTTCTTCCTCTTTTTCCTCTTCTTCTTTTTTCGTCTTCCTCTTCTTCTTCCTCTTTTTCTCTCTTCTTCTTCTTTTTCTCCTTCTTCTTCCCCTTCTTCCTCTTCTTCTTCTTCTTCTTTTCCTCTTCTTCTTTCTCTTCTTCGTCTTCTTCTCCTTCTTCTTCTTCTTCGTCTTCTTCTCCTTCTTCTTCCTCTTCTTCTTCTTCTTCTCTCATTTTCCTCTTCTTCTTCTTCTTCTTCTTCTTCTTCCTCTTCTTCTTCTTCTTCTTCTCTCTTTCTCTTCTTCGTCTTCTTCTCCTCTTCTTTCTTCTTCTTCTTCTTCTTCTTCTCTTCTTCTTCTCTTCTTCTTCTTCTTTTTCCTCTTCTTCTTTTTCTTCTTCTTCCTCTTTTCCTCTTCTTCTTTCTCTTCTTCTTCGTCTTCTTCTCCTTCTTCTTCCTCTTGTTCCTCTTCTTCTTCCTCTTCTTCCTCCTCTTCTTCTTCCTCTTTTTCCTCTCTTCTTTCTCTTCTTCTTCGTCTTCTTCCTCTTCTTCTTCGTCTTCTTCCTCGTCTTCTTCTTCTTCTTCTTCTTCCTCTTGTTCCTGTTTTTTTTCTTCTTCTTCCTCCTCTTCTTCCTTTTCTTCTTCCTCCTCTTCTTCTTTTTCTTCTTCTTTCTCTTCTTCTCCTTCTTCTTCTGCTGCTGCTGCTTGGTGTTGTATATCACTGACAGTGTTTGTGGGCAGGTGAGTCAGGTGATGCTGGGCGTCATGGTGATCTCCTACTCCATTCCTCTGCACCTCATTGAGCCCACCGACGTTGTCGCCCTGGGTGTTCCCTGGTGGAGCGGCCTGATGGTGAGTCTGCACTCTGTTTCTGTACTTTTCCCAAATTCAGGCTGATGGGGTGGGGGGGCAGCATGTTTAAGTCTGCTGTTGTTGATCAACATTCAAGTGTTTTCTGATGTGTTAGCTAAACATAACATGCTCCACAAGAATGCAGCAGATGCGTCAGCCAGTCGTACTGGCAGATGTGGAGAAATACTTCTATAACTGTCATCTGGCCCTTGTTGACTGCATTCACTGCAGCTTTTCTAAACAGTCGGTGACAGTGAACGCACCATGCATGTTCTGATCACAAACACAGACGCCCTGATTTACTAAGATCCCTAGTAAAGAGCGCTAATTTGTTTGCGGCGCAGATAGGTTGCTGTTTTCACCGTGTACAGGTGATCTACTAAGATTGCTTACGCACACAGTAACAAGCACAGCCAGCAGTATTTAAACGAGGATTTGCATGGAAAGATGGAGAGCATGTCGTAAATGCAAAATGAAATTCGACCTGATGGACGGAGGTATTAGTGGAAGAGGTACAGTAGGTAGAATATACAATAAGTATGATAATTATAAAATAAAAACAACACAGCATCCCTGCAGAGTCTCAGAAGAAGACAGTTTATAAGGACGAGGACAAGGAGCTTCTCTTGGAATAAATGAAGATAGTTTGACTTGTAATGTGCTTAACCGATTTAAATGGCAACACTTGAATGCAGCACTTGAATTTTTTCTAATCGAATAATTTGAATAATTTGATTAATTGTTTCAGCCCTATCACACATTTTACAAACTAATCTTAATATTGGAAGGAAATGAATACCCACTCGTGCCATAACAGTGCTCAGATAAGATGGGAGGTCTATAACTGCACCTGTAGGCTGCTCACCGGTTCTCATCATCGAGGATAACTCAGTCATTAAATCGATTCATATTTAACTTCATGATTCTAATCAACAGCATATCACAAATATAGAGCAATATTACGCAAAATTTCCCACTCAACCTGTTTCTTTTTTTTTTTTTTTTTTTTTTTTCTTTCTGTCCCCGCACATCCGCCCCCCCAGTGTCCATGCCCCCCCCCTCCAAACCCAAGCCTGCACCCCCCACCCAGGCCGCGCCAGAGCCACCACCCACCCACCCACCCACCCACCCACACACACCCCCCACCCACCCCCCACCCACCCAGCGCCCCGCATCCGATCCCCCCACAGAACCATCCCCGCTCCCCACCCAAGCCCCCCCAACCCGACACACACAAACCCCACCAATGCACCACCACCCCCACACCCAAACACCCATCATCCATGCACCCCCACCCACCCACCCATCTCCACACACCCCCACAGGCAGCCACACACACACACAACCGCATTCACGCCCCCCCTCCAGTCACACACCCACCCACACATACCAAGGACGGGGACCACGGGGCCACCAGCCCCCCCCACGCCACAAGTCCACCGCCCCCAGCCCCCGGACCACGCGAGACCAACCCGCACGAGACCACCAGTGCAGGCCAGCCCCAACCGACACAGCGGCCGGGCGGGACAGGCACCCGGCGTGGAAAAGACCCGGCCACCCCGCAACCCCCCACCTCCACACACTAGAGCTGAACGATATGGACCAAACCCCACACCCCGACAGCCACGCCAGACACCCCAACATCGATACGACACAACACGACCACGGGTCCGCCGAAAACCAAGCACCCCGGCGGAAAGCGCAGCTCCGTCCGCGACCCCCAGAGCCCCACACGCAGGACAAGCACAGGGGAAATCCACACCCCCCACATAGCCGCCCCCGCGACACCAACATCCCGGATGCCCACATCCCGACACAGACACGACAACGATACATCCCCCAGCCCCCACCACACACACACCCCCACCAGCAAACTCAACCTGTTTCAATGTCAGCCTCTCAACAGCTTACAGGTTGAAGAAAGAAAAGTCAGCCTTCATTCGGGTTTGGGCCTGAGAACTACGAAAATCTGTCGGGTCGGGGCTCCGCCCATTTGGGCCAGGGCCGGACTTCAGCCCAGATATTTTTTCCAAGCCTGTTGATGATTCAGGTGTGAAAATGAAAGTTGCCTTTAAGACAGGCAGCGCAGTGAGGACTGGAATTGGGAAACACTGATCTACAATACCGTAAATCCTCTAATAGTGACCTCTATTCTTTTACAAACCGTCCCTCCATTAATGTCCGGGGGTAGTGTTGAAAAAAGTAAATCATTTCCATCCCTCCAATTCAAGCCTCCTTTTTTCCAACGAGAGGTTGTTGCTCTGTTGCCATCTCTTCAGGGGGGAGACGTCGCTGGCCTATAAGTCTCCAGAAGTCACTAGATGACATCACTGCGCCGGATAATCAGTGTCGCGTATGCGCACAATCATCAACAACACCTCCTACGTTTATTGTTTGACATGCTTCATTGCTTATTTATAAGGGTACTGGGGGGGGGGGGGGGGGGGGGGATCTGTCTCCATGAACACCAGAAAAAGTCACAAAGACACGAACACGGTACTTCCTCTGCTTGCAGAGCACGCGAGGAATGGAAACATAACACAGCAGCAACATGGCAACTACCGGCACCGATAAACAGAGAAGAAAGTTCAGAGTGAAATTAAAGAAACGTTCTGGAGTATGAACGGCAATATTCTGGAGCTAAAGCTGCAAAACACTTTGACGTTGACCCAACAGAAGAAAGTGTGCGGAGCTGAGAAAAGCCGAGCGGGGGGGGGGGGTTGCCACCCAGGACTGGGAGACAGCGCTTATCGGCTGGATTCATGATGTGCGATAGAAACACATCAGAGACGTAACTGTACTGCACTGTTTAAGTTATTCATGCAGCAGTTTTCAATAAATAACCCTAACCCATTTTACTGGTTCAAACTGACACAAAATGTTGATTTATTCTGATTTATTCTATATATCTGTTTGAAAAATAGAAATATGCGCCTCTCTTCTAATCAAAGCCTGGTCCTCGGTGCCCTGAAACAAGTAAAAGCCCCGCTCACTATTAGAGGATTTACGGTAAGCTAGTGTTAAATAGTAGTGTTGATTGTTATTTAACTAAATAAAGGAACTGCAGTGTGTTGCCCTCACAGCTCATGAGAAATGACGGCGACGTGGTGCTGCATGTCTGCAGTCCTGCAGCATTGCCTCGTTGCTCCTACAGCCAGTTCACACCTGCTGTCAGACCTGCTACAATACACGCAGAAACTAGCGCCGCTGTCCGTAGCACAGCTCATAAATCACATTGTGTGTGCAAAGTTGACTGGTTTGCATAATTTTGCTCGTCCCATCGGCAGATTTTCTGCTTATTGCAAGCAAAAGATCTGCAGATGGGACAAGCCAAATTTTCTTGACAAGATTTCTTGAAATAAGATGCATCACCTTAAAACACGTTCCTGCATCTGACTGAAATGTTTCTCTCTAAGTAATTTTGTCTTATTTGAGTGTGATGAGATATTTTGTCTAGAGATGATAAAAATGTACTTGCTAAGATTTGAGCTTTTGCAGTCTCCTCCTCTCCTGCATACTTCCCTACAGCAGACACGCAGAGTGGATAGCAGGTGCTGTTTAGCCCGTTTAACAGATGCAACTCTCGCTGGATCCTGTTAGCCGGTTACTGCTATGAGTCAAGTTAGCGCTCGTTTTAGGACGCACAAACATTTTGTAAATCCGGCTCAGTTTGTGTTCAGAACATGACGGTCAGAAGCAGGTTGTTATGTCTGACAGCTGCTGATGTGTGTGTTTGCTCTCAGTTCATCGCCGCGGGAGTGGTCGCTATCATCCTGGACAAACGCTGCACCATGAAGTTTGTAAGCCCAACACACACAACACATGGTCACCAATGGCGAGCTAAAAGCAGCATTTTTAGCACGACGCAGACACACACAACACACGGTCACCAATGGCGAGCTAAAAGCAGCATTTTTAGCATGACGCAGACACACACAACACACTGTCACCAACGGCGAGCTAAAAGCAGCATTTTTAGCACCACGCAGACACACACAACACATGGTCACCAATGGCGAGCTAAAAGCAGCATTTTAAGCACCACGCAGACACACACAACACACGGTCACCAATGGCGAGCTAAAAGCAGCATTTTTAGCACCACGCAGACACACACAACACACGGTCACCAATGGCGAGCTAAAAGCAGCATTTTTAGCACGATGCAGACACACAACACATGGTCACCAATGGCAAGCTAAAAGCAGCATTTTTAGCACGATGCAGACTCACACACACACGGTCACCAATGGCGAGCTAAAAGCAGCATTTTTAGCACCACGCAGACACACAACACACGGTCACCAATGGCGAGCTAAAAGCAGCATTTTTAGCACCACGCAGACACACACACACACGGTCACCAATGGCGAGCTAAAAGCAGCATTTTTAGCACGATGCAGACACACACACACACGGTCACCAATGGCGAGCTAAAAGCAGCATTTTTAGCACGACGCAGACACACACACACACACACGGTCACCAATGGCGAGCTAAAAGCAGCATTTTAGCACCACGCGGACACACACAACACACGGTCACCAATGGCGAGCTAAAAGCAGCATTTTTAGCACGACGTAGACACACACACACACGGTCACCAATGGCGAGCTAAAAGCAGCATTTTTAGCACGACGCACACACACAACACACGGTCACCAATGGTGAGCTAAAAGCAGCATTTTTAGCACCACGCAGACACACACACACACACGGTCACCAATGGCGAGCTAAAAGCAGCATTTTTAGCACCACGCAGACACACACACACACGGTCACCAATGGCGAGCTAAAAGCAGCATTTTTAGCACCACGCAGACACACACACACGGTCACCAATGGCGAGCTAAAAGCAGCAGTTTTAGCACCACGCAGACACACACAACACACGGTCACCAATGGCGAGCTAAAAGCAGCATTTTTAGCACGACGTAGACACACACAACACACGGTCACCAATGGCGAGCTAAAAGCAGCATTTTTAGCACCACGCAGACACACACACACACGGTCACCAATGGCGAGCTAAAAGCAGCATTTTTAGCACCACGCAGACACACACACACACACGGTCACCAATGGCGAGCTAAAAGCAGCATTTTTAGCACCACGCAGACACACACACACACACGGTCACCAATGGCGAGCTAAAAGCAGCATTTTTAGCACGACGTAGACACACACACACACGGTCACCAATGGCGAGCTAAAAGCAGCATTTTTAGCACCACGCAGACACACACAACACACGGTCACCAATGGCGAGCTAAAAGCAGCATTTTTAGCACCACGCAGACACACACAACACACGGTCACCAATGGCGAGCTAAAAGCAGCATTTTTAGCACCACGCAGACACACACAACACACGGTCACCAATGGCGAGCTAAAAGCAGCATTTTTAGCACCACGCAGACACACACAACACACGGTCACCAATGGCGAGCTAAAAGCAGCATTTTTAGCACCACGCAGACACACACAACACACGGTCACCAATGGCGAGCTAAAAGCAGCATTTTTAGCACCACGCAGACACACACAACACACGGTCACCAATGGCGAGCTAAAAGCAGCATTTTTAGCACCAAGCAGACACACACAACACACGGTCACCAATGGCGAGCTAAAAGCAGCATTTTAAGCACCACGCAGACACACAACACACGGTCACCAATGGCGAGCTAAAAGCAGCATTTTTAGCACCACGCAGACACACACACACACGGTCACCAATGGCGAGCTAAAAGCAGCATTTTTAGCACGACGCAGACACACACAACACATGGTCACCAATGGCGAGCTAAAAGCAGCATTTTTAGCACCACGCAGACACACACACACACGGTCACCAATGGCGAGCTAAAAGCAGCATTTTTAGCACGACGCAGACACACACAACACATGGTCACCAATGGCGAGCTAAAAGCAGCATTTTTAGCACCACGCAGACACACACAACACACGGTCACCAATGGCGAGCTAAAAGCAGCATTTTTAGCACGACGCAGACACACAACACACGGTCACCAATGGCGAGCTAAAAGCAGCATTTTTAGCACCACGCAGACACACACAACACACGGTCACCAATGGCGAGCTAAAAGCAGCATTTTTAGCACCACGCAGACACACACACACACGGTCACCAATGGCGAGCTAAAAGCAGCATTTTTAGCACCACGCAGACACACACACACACGGTCACCAATGGCGAGCTAAAAGCAGCATTTTTAGCACCACGCAGACACACACAACACACGGTCACCAATGGCGAGCTAAAAGCAGCATTTTTAGCACCACGCAGACACACACACACACGGTCACCAATGGCGAGCTAAAAGCAGCATTTTTAGCACCACGCAGACACACACACACACGGTCACCAATGGCGAGCTAAAAGCAGCATTTTTAGCACCACGCAGACACACACAACACACGGTCACCAATGGCGAGCTAAAAGCAGCATTTTTAGCACCACGCAGACACACAACACACGGTCACCAATGGCGAGCTAAAAGCAGCATTTTTAGCACCACGCAGACACACAACACACGGTCACCAATGGCGAGCTAAAAGCAGCATTTTTAGCACGACGCAGACACACAACACACGGTCACCAATGGCGAGCTAAAAGCAGCATTTTTAGCATGACGCAGACACACACAACACACGGTCACCAATGGCGAGCTAAAAGCAGCATTTTTAGCATGACGCAGACACACACAACACACGGTCACCAATGGCGAGCTAAAAGCAGCATTTTTAGCACGACGCAGACACACACAACACACGGTCACCAATGGCGAGCTAAAAGCAGCATTTTTAGCACGACGCAGACACACAACACACGGTCACCAATGGCGAGCTAAAAGCAGCATTTTTAGCACGACGCAGACACACACAACACACGGTCACCAATGGCGAGCTAAAAGCAGCATTTTTAGCACGACGCAGACACACTAATCCATAACGGACATTTTTAAAAAGGTGACCCTGAATCTGCATTTAAGCAGCGGTTCTGGTCGCGTGTAAATCCGTGAGATGAAGTGTGTGTTCAGCTGCAGGTGTGTCTGATGGTCAGCGTGGCGAGTCTGCTGCTGTCCATGGTGGCTGTGATCATCTACTCCGTGGACATGGACAAGAATCCAGAGCTTCCCTGTCAGAAGACGTTCCACGGCAGCTGTGATGACAAGCACTTCGCCACGGTGATGACATTATGTCTGTCTTTCACCTGCAGCTGTCCTCTGTCTTTCTGTTGACGTCCAAATCAGAGATGCGCGATACCCAAATGTTTTGTTACGATACGATACCGGTACTGTTTCTGCAGTATCGATACAGATACCGATACTTTTTCCTCCTTAAAGGACAACCACATAATGGAACACAATAATAATTAGGGATGTTCGATGTTGGAACAAGATCTCGTGCCGTTACGAAGTCTTGTAATACTTTGTTAGTAAAAATGAAAAAAACAATACAGATATTTTACGATATCACATTATAATGCCGATATCGGTAGGTTGATATCATCAGACATCCCTAATAATGATTTTATTGTGAGGGACAATTACAGTGTTATCAACTCCTCGGTAAGAAAAGTTGCTAAATGATGTCATCGTCTCATTTGCATAATTAGCCTGGTACATATAATTGCAATGGATGCTGCAGCAGAGTGGCAAAAAGGGAAAAAGACCCCTACATATGTCTATAACAGAAAAAAACTAGGGATGGACGATATTGGAATTTTGGCCGATATCCGATTATGTCTTAATCGGATATCAATTAAGACATATGTGGTCTTAAACATATATAGTACTATCTGATACCTTCTACTATCTGATATATGGTAGTATCTAATGAAATGAAATGAAATGAAATGAAAAATACTTTATTTATCCCAGAAGGGATAAATAAACTTTAAATAAATAAATAAATTTATTCATTTAAATAAATTTTAAATAAATATATAAATAAATTTATTTTAAATAAACAAATAAATAAATTTTAAATAAATAAATAAATAAACAATAAATTATTTTAAATAAATAATTTCAAATAAATAATAAATTATTTATTTTAAATAAATGATTTTTTAAATAAATAAATAAATTTTAAATAAATAAAATAAATTTTACATAATTTACACAATTTACATTCAATTATGTAAAGCTCTCTTTTTTTTTAATACCTGCTAGTATCTGGTATATGGTAGTATCTAATACCAGGTATATGGTAGTATCAGATTCGAGCAGGTAGTACGCAGATGTCCAACATGAACTCCTCTGGCTGAGTTCAGGCGATTTCGGTGTCTTTGCTTTCTGAGCAGAGTATCGTTGTATCTGTCATAATATGACAGATACAGATACAGATACATGGCCATCGGCCGCATAGATCGGTATCAGCTCATATCGCATATCAGAATTTAATGAATAATATGAATGAATAATTTTGGGGACGACTGTATGTGTATCTGCATGAAGCATGCAACAAGGGGTTAATTGATGATGGAGAATGTCAGAAAGCAGCTTATGTGTAACATGGTGTTGCTATGACGACACTCAGAAACAAACTGGGAGCTTGCAGTTGATTTATTGGCCAGCGCCTCTGGAACGGTGGATCTTTGCAAACAAGTCAAATTGGAAATGGTTTTGGCGCCGTGAGCAGCAGAACGGTGAAGCAGAGATCCTATTTCAGACCATTCTGTGGTCTGTTCGGCTTTTCAGACCAGTCACACACATCACCTTCTGACTTAGAGGAAATGAGAGAAAATGTTCACTCCTTCTGTAATCTGAACACATTTCTGCCAGAAAGAGGCAGGAAACGATTTTTTCAGACCGTGTTTGGAGGAAAATAACAAAGCTGTTTCCTTTAAACAAGCCTGCCAAAAAAAGTTTCAGTCTGGCTTCCTCAGAGTTATGAGGCGAGATAAAGCCTTGTTTTTCGTTCCTGCCGTCCTCCCTCCTTTCTGAAATGTTAAATCAGTCATAGGGATGCTTTTTGGAAATGTGCCCAGCTGGTGCGGAGCCTCACAGTGCAGCCCAGGCGTGTACATCTACATTATTCTGTTGTTTTATTTAACTGAGTTTCATGTAATTCCACCATATGTTCCTGTTCTTCTTCTCTGCTTTTATTCAGACGGCAGATGTGAAATCAGGCAGTTTGTTCTCCACATGAGTGTGATTGGCTCCATAAATCCCAGCCTTCACGGTCACGCCATTCCTCTGAGTTTGCTTGACATCTTTAAACCCTCTCTTTCAGGGCTGTTGCTGAAATGAGAGCTTTGCACATGTTTCACTTGCACATTTTTGTTTTTGTCTAAAGTCATGGACAACGGAAGGTCCTGAGGTTTTCCTTATGAAGATAGCATCATAACTCAGCATCTGGTCTCCTGTTCTGTTGTTTACGTCTGCTTTAAGCTTCTTCTTCACTTCATGGTGAAGATTTATGCGTCTTTGTGCTTGTGTTTGTGTTTTTTAATGACATAACTGAGTAATTATTCCCACCAGTTTGTGTCGGTCTCTCTGTGGCTGGATTCTGTGTAATTACAGGAGACTTCGGACTGAAGCTTTGGTTTTGTGTGTGTCGTGTGATCCGTTCCACATGCATGTTTTTGTGATTTGGCAGTTTTGTGGAAAATGACCAAACACGTGCTGAGTACAGATCGTCCTCTGTGTAGTTAAATTCAGTCAAAGTTTATCAGAAATGAAGGTCTTCAAACTCAGAATGAATCTGGAAAACAACACGTTGATGCATTTCTGTTTGCTGTCCTGATGCATTTATCTCTGAATGTTTCCATCCCTGTCCACCGTGGCAGCTGCAGGTGCCACTGATCACACCAGGCTTACTGTCATACTGAACCGCCATGTTTGTGTCCTTCCTCCTCCACCAGAGGCTGAGCAGAGGGATCAAGTCGTCCCTCCTCATCTTCACTTTGACCCAGACGGCCATCTCTGCCATCATCTGCTTCCTCCTCTACAGGCAGCGCCGCAGCTTCGGACCGTACGCTGTAAGGCTGCAGTTATTAGTCAAGTTTGATTAAAGGGACAGTACACCCATAGAATGATGTTCTTTCATCTTCTCCTCATCCTCATGCTGAGACTCTGGAGCACTTTTTAACATCTCAAAAGCAGCCGGAGATCCGGGGCTTGAGCTCACTGTTGTCTAGAGACGCTCCTGAGAAGGAGTTTGACCCTGACATGCACCCACAGACGCGCTGATAACAGCTGCTCCTCAGAAAAGCATTTCTCTGGATGTTCATATATGAGCCTGAATGCATACATGCCTGGGCCCCCGCTGGGCCCCTGCCTGAGGGCCTTCCTCTGAAACTCCTTCATATTAATAAGACTCTCTCTCTCTCTCTCTCTTTCTTTCCCAGTCTCTCAGCCAAGCCTCTCCACCGAGCCCAACATCTCTCATACCACCTGATCAAAACTGACGGACCGCTGCAGAGAGCCAGCGGCCCGTCTGATCAGCTCCTTGTATCTGTGACTTGTGGATCCACGGACCTGCTGTCCGTCCCGGTCCAGGTCTTCAGAACCTGGTCCTTCAGCCACACAACTCAGACTGAAGAACATCCAACTGAAACACAGCAGCAGAAAGATTCACGTACCAAACACGGAGAGCGAAGGTCCTGGGTGGACGGGAGAGGGGAGGGGGGTTCAGCGTCATCGCAGCAGATGCAGTCATTTACATCAGCTCGTTGTCTTTTATAAGACACAGAATCATCATTCAAGAGTTCATTTACAAAAACAAACACCATTTAGAAAAAACGGAGAGAACTGCTTCTGCAAATAAACTCCTCATTTAATTTTTGAATATTTTCACCAAATCAAGCTCACGTGAAGTAGAAGGTTTTAATGAGGTAAAATGGAGATAGGAGGTTTGTACTCGACAGCAACGAAAAGCAGTTAACTCCGTTTTTCCACAGTGATGTTTGTTCTTGTAAATGAACTCTTCAATTACACTCAGAGACCTCTTTCCTAGGTCCATCTGTTTGATTCATCGTTTGCATAAATATCTAATCAGCGAATCACACGGAGGCAACTCAACACACGTAGAACGTGTCCCAACACCACCCTGAACCCTACACCCCTGTGTGAGGGTGCAGGTTTGTGCGGGAAGATGCCAGAACTGGGACGGTGATGTTCCTCCATCATTTCATGTCATCGCTTCCAAACTCAGCTTCATCTCTGTTCCTGGGGAAGAGACGTCATTTTCATGACTGAATAAAGTTCATTTCATCTGTTCTTGTAAAATATATGTTATAAAATCCACAAGTTTAATTAATGAATAAATGAATTACTGAACTCATTTCTGTCGGTGTGTGTAAATTTCACCAGAACAGGTTAAGTAACAGCTACATTCTGAGCTAATTTATAATCATGATTAAACTGTCACTCTGTGACTGTTATCGTTAGATAACAGTCACAGAGAATGTCCATAGAATGTCCATAAATGTCCACATGTCCATAAAAACATGGATGTCAGGTAAACAGGTGTCCCTTGTTAAAGACGCCGTGGGACTAACCTGTGTCAATAAAGTTTAGATAAAAATTTAATTTAGCTACTTTTATCAGTGAACGGATAACTTTCATTGTTCATTGTATTTGGAAGTAACAGGAGGGATGCACGATGTTGGAATTTTGGCCGATATCCGATATGCCGATATTTTAAAACTCATGTAGCCGAAAACCAACATTGATACCGACATTAAAGATGAAAAAAAGCAGTCATTTCAAACAGCAGTTTTGTTTTCTGTTTCCGAAACTTTAAAAAATAGCGGTGGGAAAAAATATCGAAACAATTAATTATCACAGTATTTTCATATGCATCAAATCGATATTTAAAAAGGCAATATCGATGTATTTTACTTACAAAATCTTGCAAGATTTCATGAATTATGACAAGATTTTGTAACAGAACGATAAAATATTGCAAGATTTCGTCAGTAAAATAGATCGATACCGCGTTTTTAAATGTTAATATGATATCAGCTTATCAAAATATCGCAAAATTTTGGTGAATTCTCGCGAGATTTCATAACAGGACAATGAAATATCGTGAGATTTCTTCAGTAAAATACATCGACACCACGTTTTTAAATGTCAATATGATATCAGCATATGTAAATATTGCAAAATGTTTATGAATTCTTACGAGATTTCATAACAGAAAGATGAAATATTGCAAGTAAATTAGATCGATACCACGTTTTTAAATGTCAGTATGTTATCAACATATTAAAAAATCGTAAAAATTTTTTGAATTTTCACGAGATTTTGTAATGGAACAATGAAATTTCTCAAGATTTTGTTAGTAAATAAGATCGATAACGCTTTTTTAAGTGTCAATATGATATCAGCATATGAAAATATTGTGATATTTCAGTGTCTCGATATTTTTTTCCACCCATGGTCTTTAGAAGTTTTAAAGTCTGTAAAAAAGACGTTTTTGAAGAAGTTTTTAGTTGTTTTTTTTTACTTTAGAGACAGCAGGCTGATCAGTTAAATATCGGTTAAATATTGGTTAAATATCGGTTAAATATCGGTTAAATGTCGGTGGGGTGGCCGATGTCCGATCCTCAGTTTTAAGGCCGATATAGGCTGATACTGATAGGGGGCAGATTATATCGTGCGTCGCTACTTTCAGTGACTGATATTCCACATTAAACCTGTCACACAGCTCAGTTACGGGGGGGGGGGGGGGTTATTGGAGGAGCTCCTATAACTTCATATTTCCTCATTCATACTGTGTGAAAACTGTGAGGAAAGATCTGGATGCTGATGGTGTAATCTTGACAAGAAGGAAGGAGGTAGGAAAGCTTGAAGTTTCACTTCGTGTTGGTGTAACGGCGGCGCTCTGCAGCTGCCGGTCTGTGACTGACGGATGTTTACAGCTGCACACTTCTGTTTTCCACAGATCTGCTCAATCAGCCGTTTGTATTGGACGTGTTCTGTTGCCACATTCTGATTCCTCACTTCTGATTCACCCTCTCTGTAGAAACTCTTTTTCCATGCTGTTTATTTTATGTTAAATAAATTTATAATCAGTATAAATGAAAGATCTGGTGGTGTGTGTTTGTCGGAGACGTGCTGTTGAAGACAGTTGGGACAGAAAGTCAGAGCGTGATGGAGGACACATCTGGATCTTCATCATGTTTCATATGTCAGCTGTACATCTTATTTCTCAAAGGAACACGACTCAGTGGTGTAACTTCATATTCATGAAAACGTCTGCTTACCACCGTATGCTCACAACATAGTTGTTTACACAGCAGGGGCCGGATCCATCAAAGGTTTGCACCAATAAAAACGTGTGCAAATTCC
This sequence comes from Atherinomorus stipes, assembly GCA_023101725.1. Taxonomy (NCBI): domain Eukaryota; kingdom Metazoa; phylum Chordata; class Actinopteri; order Atheriniformes; family Atherinidae; genus Atherinomorus; species Atherinomorus stipes. Next base: position 47,454 of record JALJCO010011530.1, read on the forward strand.
CTGCACACGCAGAAAAATGCACACTGATCTACGAACAGCGTGCAAAAAGGGTTGCATCCTTCAGAGGTGCAAAATAGCACGTCTGCATCCAGTTAGTACGTCTGCTGCAGTGAACATGCAGCCGTGCATGCTGGGAGACGAAAACGTAAACGTTAGGGGTGCGACTTTTAACGCATTAATTACGATGAACTAACTACTAGAAAGTGAACACATTTAGTTGCAGTTTTCATTAGAATCAAAGCAGAACCTTTGTCAGGGCCAATTTTCTGGTACATCGGTTATGCAGACGGACGAAGCAAAACTACGAGTTTCTGGCCCTCTGATGACTTTTTTTATAAAGCAGCGAGCAAAAAGTCCAGCAAGACTTTCCGGTGTTATTTGAGAGTTTTAGAGACGAACTTGAAAGAACTATTTGCTTCTGTTAGCTGTGGGTGCTACTGCAGGCTCCGCCCCCTTCCCAGGCCCCTCCCCCTTCTCAAACACACACTCGAGCAGGGTTTCTCAGTCCTGGTCCTCAGGGACCCCCGCCCTGCATGCATTCCAGGTTTCCAGCTCCACCACACCTGATCCAGATCAACTCATCGGGTTACGTCTGCTGCTAACGAGCCTTTCATCTGAGTCAGGTGTGTTGAAGTAGGAATGTCCTGAAAACCAGCATGGCGGGGGTCCCTGAGGACCAGGACTGAGAAGCACTGCACGAGCTGCAGACCGCAGGAGATGTTCACCTCTGCTCCGTGAACCAGAACCCAGAACCTAGAAGCTATGAGCAAGCAGCTACAGATGAGCAACGGCCTCCTCAAAGCTAAGCTGAATGACCTGGGGGGTCGCTCTCGCAGGCTCACCATCAGCTTAACTGGCATTGCAGAAGGTGAGGAGAAGGGGGGGGCGTCTCGCTTCTCATCCCCGAGCTCCTCGGCCCAGACAACTTCAGCAAACCAGTAAAAGTTGACCGAAGCCTCCCCCACCGAGCGGCCATGAGTTATTATCGCCAAGCTCCAGGATGATGGCGACGTAATGAAGATCCTGCGACCCCGGAGTTACCGCGGCTCGAAGGTCTCAACATCTCCAGCCTTCACTGCAGAGGTCTCCTCTCAGCGCCGAGCCTACAACGTGGGACGGAGGAGACTCGTCCATGCTGGCGCCGGGGGCAGCATGCGGTTCCCCGCAAAGCTTCAGGTCGTCCACGATGACAAGGTCACCATCTTTTCATCGCTGGCTGAAGCCGAACGGTTTGCAGACTCCATCATGAAGTGATGGATCCTCCTTCTCCTCACTCTGAGGCCTGCTCGTCTCCATTTGCCTCCACAGGTGGCATTTATACCTTATGTTGTGCTACTTTCATTTAATGTTCATCCCTCTCACCGAGCATGCTGCCCTCCCACATGCCACCGGCCCCCATCCCTCCGCTGCAGATGGGCTTAACACCGTGCTGTTCGCCTCACCGCTGGAGCACACGGAGCTGACCGAGTCCACTGAGGCTTCAACACCGCTCTGTTACCCAGAAGCCTTCGTACGTTTCAGGGATTTGCTGCACAGCCTTCTGTTGCGGTTGTATGTTCTGGGATTTTTTTTTCGCCTCCCTCTCTGTTGTTTTTTGCCCCCCACTCCCCCTTTTTTCCTCTTCCCCTTGTTTGTCTGTTGGTTCAGTTCAAAGGTTCATTTCTCTGCCAGCTTGCCTGTTTTGTGTACCTTTCAGTGTCTCTGCGTAGTATTCAGTGTAACTGACCATATGTATAACTGAGTACTGTTACTTTTACTCCCTGGAACTGTGGGGGTACGGGGAAAGCTATGAAACGGGGTAACGTGTTTTAGCATCTGAAATCTTTGTCCTCTGATTCGTATTTCTGCAGGAACCACACATTCAGCCCACTGATGAGGCGTCTGAGAGCTGTTCGTGTGTCTCGGCCACTGGTGGGAGATATATTCTTGTTAATGGCTCAAACATTTATGCGCCGAATTTTGACAACCCTGATTTTTTTCTGCAAGATATTTAATCTTGAAATGTGTCACAGTTCTTAACGTGTCGTTTGATTTGGCTGACATCTGGAGGCATCAGCACCCTACAGATAGTCCCATTAAATTCCATCTTAGTGAGAAACCAAAGTGCTGCAGACGAGCAGCTGAGGATGTGTCCTCGTGTCCTCCTGCCACAGACTGAGGGACGGCCATGCAAACACCACATAACTGCATCACCCTGTGAATACGTATGTTGTGATCAAAACAATCTGTTTTTGAATGTTTGTATGATATTGTTTGATATTATATATATGATATTATTGTACTGTTATTTACTTTGGCAATATAAGCACTGTCTTCTCATGCCAATAAAGCTTTTGAAATTGAAACTTGAAATAGTCAGTATTCCTTCTCCTCCCCCGTCCATGGTTCCTTCACTAGAATGGATAACTTCTTCGCCTGCTCCAGTCTTATTTCAAACATATCAAGCGCAGCATTCTGATTTCTGATCATGCCGCTCTCTCGATGAAGGTAGATCTTAACCTCCCTCCTCGTTTTTTAATTGGATGTTTGACCCGTCATTATTGTCTGACAAACATATTTGTGACTACATATCTGCCTGATCTCTGACTCAGTAAAACTGGTCCACAAAATCTCTCCTCCTGCTGGACTAACTGACCCCAAGAGCATTAATGACAGATTTTACAGCTTTTATAGTTAGTTATATACGTCGCAGTCCAACACAACCGATTCTGAGATTAAAGGAATAGTTCACCCTCAGAATGTTGTAACTTTATCTTCCACTTCCCCTCATGGTGAGAAAGACTCTGCAGCACTTTTTTAATATCTCAAATGCAGCCGGAGATCAGGGCGACTTCTCGTTTTCCCCCCAATGGAGTTCACCGGGGTCCGAGCCAAAAAGGTCCATAAAAGTCCACAAAAACTTGTCAATATTCCTCCAAACTGCTCGTCCCATATAATCCAAGTGTCCTGAGTGGGTAGCGTCCAGAATTTACTAGAAACTACGCCATTTAGTATATTTTTAGAGTCTAAACGACACTACATCGCATGCCCAGCAAGCACGCTGATGCATGTTCATGAAACTACGGAAGCCACGGCAGACGAGTTCGCTCGTTCTCTTTTTATATAACTGGCAAACTACGGCAATTGGGCTGATTGATGTTGCCATGGAGACCTGTTAAGGACTGAAGGCAGACACCACCACGTCTGACCTGCTTCTAAACATCTTCTGCTATCTGCTTTGGCGACCCTGATGGGGGGGCTGTGTTTGGGTTAACACGGGCCGTCTCTGCAAACTCCCCGAGAAAGTTATGCGAATGGACTCTCAGCATCCTTCCCTGTTCCCTCCCCCGCACATCTCTCACGGGAAGTGGACCACCTGGCAGCACCCCCAAGGCCACCATAACATCTGTGGACAGAGACTGGGTGTGAACTAAGGCGGGTTCACCCCCCCCCCCCCCCCCTCCTCAGGTGGAAAAAATGTGATCATATTGCATTGAGAGACCAGTTGACCAAATCCATCGTAGTTGTTGTAGAGATTTAGAAAGTTAAACAGACAGAGGCTCAGAGAGTCGACCAGACAGGAGTAAAGAAGGGAAGATGGGGGGGGGGGGGGGGGGGATATTTAAAAGCGTCCGCCTCCGCCGAGAGCAGGAATGGGAAATATATGTATCTATATCACCATGTATATAATACATCGTAATATTTACACCGTAACACGATGAAGCTTTACATCACTGCTTCTCGAAGTGGCCGGTTAGAAACTTTATCAGGCTGTCATGTTGTAACGTCGCCTATGACATCATAACTCGTCATAACTGTGCATCTGTGTACATAACTGTAGTTACGGTAAACTACCGGTTATGGTAGAAAATGTCATTTAGCTGATCTGCAGCCGTTTACTGCAACCAGAACAGGAAATTCACTGGAAGATGCAAGTTTTCTCTGGAGAGTTTCTTTGTGCACGAGTATGAAACGTGCACGTTATTTCGTGCACGTTGAGTAGGAGGAGAGAAAAATGAGTAGGTTTGCCACCCCTCCCGTAAAATACGGAATTGTCCTTTAATTGTCAATAAAACATATTGAACAAATACAGGACGCCATTTGTTCCGTATTATGTCTGTCACATATATAAACATTACATTCAGTAATAATGAGCTAAATAAAACAGGAAATTTTAAAAGCAGCAAAAACCAGCAGGATCTGCAGGATCCTCCAGTCCCGTATCTCTGCCTGCGCGCCTGCGTGCGCTGCTGTCACGCGCGCTGCTGTCACGCGCGCTCCTTACAGCACCGCGCCTTTTAAAACATACGCACCTGATACTCCAGCACGTTCTCAAAAGCTTCCATAGGATCAGTTTTTATCGGGTTGTGTTTTTGCCAGAAGATGTCAGAGCCTAGTTTAGGAGAAGGTGGTTTGGTTAGTAGGTTGATTGTTTAGGATGATGACTTTTTAAAGTTGAATGAATGATCATTTATTCAATGTACACAGAATCCATTATTAGTAGCAGCCAATAGAAATGTTATATATGGTTATTTAAACAATAAATCACAGTGATGAATTAACATTTGATAGATAAATTAATATAAATTGAATTAATATTGTTTCATATATATATATATATATATATAATATATATATATATATATATATATATATATATATATATATACATGTTGGTGTGGTTTAACTGTCTGGATGACCCGACTTTCTTTCAAGTCATAAGAGGCAGCAAAAGAAATAAGTTTAAAGAATCTGTCTTCCCTCTCTAGGTCAGAGTTGAGGTGACACAGGTGAACCACAGATTCAGACACATCAGAGCTGTCTACAACAGATCACTTTAACAGTTACATTCAGTTCTTCGTGTATTTACTAGACCTTATACTTTAAGTTAATTGTTGCACACACAAACAGATAAAACTACACTCATCACCTCGCTCACGGTTCACCTCGCAAACGTGCAAAATCAGCCACAGCACCTTTAAGCCTGTTGAATAGCGACCAAAGGATCATTGCCAAAACCGTGGCTGTGCGACTCAAACACACTGACACACTCATTCATCCTGATCAGACAGGTTTTTCCCTGAAAGGTTCCCATTTTCAAACTCACTGCGCCTGTTAAATGTCGTGTATACAACCGACCTCCCACATTCAGCTGTTCCACCGTAGGACGCACAACAGGCATTCGCTCTAATTAATGGAAATACATGCTCACCACTCTTAAAGAATTTGGCTTCGGCAGGAGGTTTATGGCCTCCCCCAAAATCATTTGTTCTGACCGATTATGACACATCCCCTCCGCTCATGCTTCATCGGGGCACTAGGCAAGGATGTGGCCTCTCCCCCTGGTTATTTGCTCTCGCGCTTGAGCCCCTTGCAATGACGATCAGAAGTAGCCCCCACATAACTGGGATTGACACAGGTTCATCTGTTAGTACTACAAGCCTTCATGCAGACCATCTGTGTTGGTTCAACAATATGGTTTCCTGTCTCCACCTGGAGGAGGTCCGGTTCAAGCTCTCTGACTCCCATCACAAGTTTCTGGCAATTTAGGGCCCTTTTATTAAACACATTAGAAAATAATAATAACTTGATGCGTGTTGTATTCAGTCTCATGCCCCTCTGACGTGTCTTTTTATTTATTCATGTTGGATGTAACACATGTGAAAAACCTGCTTAGGACTGGATGTGTCTGTAGGTTTCCTGTCTCTGCAGCTCCATGATTTGTTTATCCCTTCTCATGCTCTGGTATGATGCATTGCTGTTTGAGAGGACCAACTTTTTCATTTATTTTCCATGTAACCTCTGTTCTCCTTGGTAATCTGGCAGCGTGTTCATCCATGTTCTCTTGTCCTTTTTCCTTTTTGTAAATAAATAAGAGTGTGCAGTCAGAATTACTGCCATCTAGTGGTGCATGAGTTGGATTCAAACAACCAAGCACGGCTGTCTGGCCTCTCCCTGTTTACGTATGTCATCACCACTTCCAAAGCTATGGAGCTCAGCGGCGACTGAACCAAAAAGTCCACAAAAACGTGTCAATATTCCTCCAAACTGCTCGTCCAATGTGATCCAAGTGTCCTGAGTGGGTAGCGTCCAGAATTTACTGGAAACCATCATTTAGTAGATTTTTAGAGCCTAAACAGTACTACATCGTACTTCCCCGATGCGTCCATGCAGGTTCACGACACTACAGAAGCAAAGGTCTGACAGGCAGGTCCCTCGGCCAATCCTAGGTGGGGGCCCCACTGCAAGGATTGGTTGTAGTTTTCATTGAAAATGTAGAGATTGGAATAATATCTTGTTGTGATTAATGGAGGGTCTGTCCTGTATTTCAGAGTTCCATGACTTCATTCATAGCATTTCACCCTGTTAAAAAATAATGCAACAATGCAACATTGGTAAGGGCTGCTTTAAGACAAATGCATCTTATTTCAAGAAATCTTAGCAAGAAAATTTCAGTTGTCACAACGGCTGAATTTTTTGCTCATTACAAGCAAAGAAATTCTTGGCCACTCATAAAATAAGCAAAATAAAAAAGAGCCGAGAGAACAAGCAAAACTTTCCTGATAGGATTCGATGCATTTGCCTTAAAACAAGTTCCTATATCTCACTGAAATGTTTCTCTTTAGGTCATTAGGTCTTATTTTGAGTGTGATGAGATATTTAGACGAGAAAAAGAGAAGTACACTTGGTAAGATTTGAGTTTTTGCAGTGCGGAGTGAGTGACAGCTCCAGAACAGGTGTATCACAATTTCAGGTTCAGACCAATGCTCTGATAGTTCTGGAGTTTTCATTAGCTTCAGTTTTATCATTTAGTTTTGACGTTTTGCTTTTTAATTCAGTTAGTTCTTTGAGCAGGTTTGCTAGTTTTTATTAGTTTTCATTTCTTGGAAAATGTTTAGTTTTAGTTTAGTTTTAGTTTTAGGGATTTTTTTTTGTAAATTATAGGCATTTGTCTGGCGTGACATTCAAAATCATCAGAAAGTTACTCGAAATAAAAGCAAAGTAAATGGATTAAAGGGACGAGAGGCAGGAATTTAAAAAAACAAACATGCATGTCCGTGTTTTTCATATTAATGGGTGCTGAAGCGCTAAATACCAAAAATAACGTTTCCACCACGTTTCTCTCCGTTGCCTTGAACAGGCTGTGTGCTGCATAAAGCTGCAATTCGGTGTCTGAATTTCCCACGCTGCCCTGCAGACGTGACGTCATCAACGCTGCATCCACAGTTCTGATGCAGGAAGAAGCCGGTCGCGGTAAATTCAAACACTGTAAGCGATAGTTATGGATTCTTCTGCCGTCAGCAAACGATCCAGATCAACTGAAAGACACTAAAACGTGGAACTACGGAGAAAAAGCGTGTAAACAACATTATAGCTTCAGTTTGTGCTCCGTGACGGCTTGGTGGGGGCTGCAGGTACCTGAAGCGCCAGTCGCGAGTTTCGTTTTTAATCTTGCCTCAAATCCCTTTAAACAGAAATAGATTTCATATCAACCCCAAAAGCTTTTGTATTAAATAAATTTACAAAGACTTACAATGAGGATGTTTTTGCAATAATTTTAGCTTGTTAGTTTTTTAGAGACACAACACAGTTTCGGTCATCGCTTTTTGAAAAAATGTCATTTTAATTTTTAATTTAGTTAAGGAAAATGTTTTTCCATTGTAGTTTTTTCGTTAGTTTTAGTGAACTACAATAACCTTGCGTGGGGTTCAGCGTCTTTCCCGAGGACACTTCGGCCTGTAGCTTGGGGAAGCCTGGCGTTGATCCCCCGGCCCTCCGGTTAAAAGACGACTGCTCCTCCACCTGAACTACAGCCGCCCTGCAACCACCGCAATCAGGTGTCTCTGTAACGTCCAATCAGACGTCTGCACCTGTTGACAGGTACAGGGGTTAGACAATGAAACTGAAACAGCTGTCATTTTAGTGTGGGAGGTTTCATGGCTAAATCAGACCAGCCTGGTGGCAAATATTCATTAATTGTACATTGCACCAGTAAGAGCAGAGTGTGAAGGTTCAATTAGCAGGTAAAAAGCACAGTTTTGCTCAAAACATTGCAATGCATACAACATTATGGGTGACATATCAGAGTTCAAAAGAGGACAAATTGTTGGTGCACGTCTTGCTGGTGCATCTGTGACCAAGACAAGTCTTTGTGATGTATCAAGAGCCACAGTATCCAGGGTAATGTCAGCATGCCATCAAGAAGGACGAACCACATCCAACAGGATTAACTGTGGACGCAAGAGGAAGCTGTCTGAACGGGATGTTCGGGTGCTAACCCGGATTGTATCCAAAAAACGTAAAACCACAGCGGCCCAAAAATAAACCAAAGAAGGAAGATCACGGCATTCGCTTGGCCCAGGACTTGTGCTAGATGGGCGGCCGCCAAGGACTACCGAACCATTCTGGAGGACCATGTGCATCCAAAGATTCAAACATTGTATCCTGAAGGCGGTGCAGTGTATCAGGATGACAATGCACAAATACACACAGCAAGACTGGTGAAAGATTGGTTTGATGAACATGAAAGTGAAGTTGAACATCTCCCATGGCCTGCACAGTCACCAGATCTAAATATTATTGAGCCACTTTGGGGAGTTTTGGAGGAGCGAGTCAGGAAACGTTTTCCTCCACCAGCATCACGTAGTGACCTGGCCACTATCCTGCAAGAAGTATGGCTTAAAATCCCTCTGACCACTGTTCAGGACTTGTATATGTCATTTCCAAGACGAAGTGTCGCTGTATTGGCCGCAAAAGGAGGCCCCACACCATACTAATAAATGATTGTGGTCTAAAACCAAGTGTTTCCGTTTCATTGTCTAACCCCTGTATGTTGGTCCATGTTCATGGGAAAGGGTTTCAAATGTTCCTGGCAAAGTTTTGCTTTAAAAAAAAAAAAAAAAAAATTCCCAACCGTAATTCAAAAGGAATATTTTATTTCACTAAATTAGAATTTTCTAAATTTTTATTTATTATTAGTTTATTCAGTTTCTTGTTATTTGAATTACTATTGTGAATTCAGGGTTTTCTTTAATCAGAGGGTATGAATAATTATGAGGATGACTGTATGTATCAAATAAATTTACAAAGACTAACAATGAGGATGTTTTTGCAATAATTTTAGTTTTAGTTAGTTTTTTTTAAAGACACAATACAGTTTCAGTTGTTTGTTTTTCTTTTCATTTTGTTTTTTTAAAAAGACTGTCATTTTAATTTTTTATTTGAGTTCATGGAAATGTTTTTTCAATTTGAGTTTTCGTTTTTTTGTTAGTTGTAGTTAGCGATAATAACTTTGGTTCAGACCCACACAGAGAGCAGTTCACACATAATATTTCTTCCATTTTAACAAGCATTGTTTGACAGGGTAATATCTATAAGTTTTCATATATTTGTATGATGCTTTCTCACTTTGTTTGTTAACAGTAATGAACAGCAGGGTGGTGGTGATATCTGCCTTAAAAAAGACGTAAAGACGTGGTTATTATTTTAGGTTTTAACAGAAAAGCATATGTGGCCCGTTGGTGTCACGCAGGGGTCAAAAGTAGGAACCCATGTTGGCTGAGTTACGAGATCTACAGCAGGTACAGAAAGTATTCAGACCCCTTTAAACCAAGGTTATTATAGTTAACTAAAACTAACGAAAAAACGGAAACTAAAATTGAAAAAACATTTCAGTTAACTAAAATAAAAATAAAAACGACAGTTTTTAACAAAAAGTGAGTGTGTGGAGAGGCGCGTGTCTGCAGCCTGGAGACCGCAGGTTACTGCTGAGTGTATGAGCGAGTGTCTCCAGGTATCTGCGTATCACTCCGCCTCCTCTCTGCGAGAGCAGCAGCACAATATAGTCCCAGCAAATGTGAAACTTCTGTTCACCAGGAACAAAAATGAATCTCACATACAATAGTAACGCTGTCAGTGAAGGCCAGTAACGGGAACGGCGTTGTGATGACAGATTTAGTAATTAGTTAGATTAACCCGTTACTGAAAAAGTAGTGCCGTTAGTAACGCCGTTCATTTCTAACGCTGTTATTCCCATCACTGCAAGCTGCTAACATAGCTAAACAAGCTAAAGATGCTACACAGCTCTGACTCACATCGGACGTCCGCTCCGTGTTTTCGTCAGAGTCCAGCCCTTCTTCTCCGCGTTTTCTCTCCATCCACCGAACCATGAGCTTCTGATCATGCTTTTCTCTGCTGGGACGCCATTTTCCTTCACTCGCTCCATCCTGAGTTCTACAAACCAAACCCTGTTCTGGTTTGTGAGGCTCGCCTCGTGAATGCGCTTCCAGACAAGTCTACTTCTCGTTCTTTAACTCGTAAGAAAAGAAGTGGAAAACGAGGGCTGAGCTGATTTAACGTTCCTCCCACCCAACTATGATTAAAACTAAAACTAATTTAAGGAGGTTTGTGTGTGTAAAATACCAGATTATGACACCTTTAAGTGATGGAAGACGATGGTCCCCACTATCCTAGACCTGAACCTGAGCCTGGATATGAACCTTGAACTGGACCTGAAGTGGAAGACGATGGTCCCCACTATCCTACACCTGAACCTGGACCTGAACCTGGAAGACAATGGTCCCCACTATCCTAGATCTGAACCTGGACCTGAACCTGGAAGACGCTGGTCCCCACTATCCTAGACCTGAACCAGGACCTGAACCTGGATATGAACCTGGACCTGAAACTGGAAGATGATGGTCCCCACTATCCTAGACCTGAATCTGGACCTGAACCTGGAAGACAATGGTCCCCACTATCCTAGACCTGAACCAGGACCTGAACCTGGACCTGAACCTGGAAGACGATGGTCCCCACTATCCTAGACCTGAACCTGGACCTGAACCTGGAAGACAATGGTCCCCACTATCCTAGATCTGAACCTGGAAGATGCTGGTCCCCACTATCATAGACCTGAACCAGGACCTGAACCTGGACCTGAACCTGGAAGACAATGGTCCCCACTATCATAGACCTGAACCAGGACCTGAACCTGATATAAGACCTGAACCTGGACCTGAACCTGGAAGATGATGGTCCCCACTACCCTAGACCTGAACCTGGACCTGAACCTGAACCTGGACCTGAACCTGGACCTGAACCTGGAAGATGATGGTCCCCACAATCCTAGACCTGAACCTGGACCTGAACCTGGAAATGAACCTGGACCTGAACGTGGAAGACTGTGGTCCCCACAATCCTAGACCTGAACCTGGACCTGAACCTGGAAGACAATGGTCCCCACTATCCTAGACCTGAACCTGGACCTAATCCTGGATATAAACCTAGACCTGAACCTGGACCTGAACGTGGAAGATGATGGTCCCCACTATCCTAGACCTGAACCTGGACCTGAACCTGAACCTGGACCTGAACCTGGACCTGAACCTGGAAGACGATGGTCCCCACTATCCTAGACCTGAACCTGGACCTGAACCTGGACCTGAACCTGGAAGACGATGGTCCCCACTAACCTAGACCTGAACCTGGACCTGAAGATGATGGTCCCCACTATCCTAGACCTGAACCTGGACCTGAACCTGAACCTGGACCTGAACCTGGAAGATGATGGTCCCCACTATCCTAGACCTGAACCAGGACCTGAACCTGGACCTGAACCTGAACCTGGACCTGAACCTGGACCTGAACCTGGAAGACCATGGTCCCCACTATCCTAGACCTGAACCAGGACCTGAACCTGGACCTGAACCTGGAAGACGATGGTCCCCACTATCCTAGACCTGAACCTGGACCTGAACCTGGAAGACGATGGTCCCCACTATCCTAGACCTGAACCTGGACCTGAACCTGGAAGATGCTGGTCACTATCATAGCTGAACCGGACCTGAACCTGGATCTGAACCTGGACCTGAACGTGGAAGATGATGGTCCCCACTAACCTAGACCTGAACCTGGACCTGAACCTGGAAGACAATGGTCCCCACTATCCTAGACCTGAACCTGGACCTGAACCTGGATATAAACCTAGACCTGAACCTGGACCTTAACGTGGAAGACGATGGTCCCCACTATCCTAGACCTGAACCTGGACCTGAACCTGGACCTGGACCCGATATCCTAGACCTGAGCCTGGACCTGAACCTGAAAGATGCTGGTCCCCACTATCATAGACCTGAACCTGGAAGACAATGGTCCCCACAATCCTAGACCTGAACCTGGAAGACGATGGTCCCCACAATCCTAGACCTGAACCTGGACCTGAACCTGGAAGATGATGGTCCCCACAATCCTAGACCTGAACCTGGACCTGGAAATTAACCTGGACCTGAACGTGGAAGACGGTGGTCCCCACAATCCTAGACCTGAACCTGGACCTGAACCTGGAAGACAATGGTCCCCACAATCATAGACCTGAACCTGGACCTGAACCTGGATATGAACCTGGACCTGAACGTGGAAGACGATGGTCCCCACAATCATAGACCTGAACCTGGACCTAAACCTGGATATGAACCTGGACCTGAACCTGGAAGACAATGGTCCCCACAATCCAAGACCTGAACCTGGACCTGAACCTGGAAGAGATGGAAACCTAGACCTGAACCTGGACCTGAACCTGGAAGATGATGGTCCACAATCCTAGACCTGAACCTGGACTAATTGGATATTAAACCTGGACCTGAACGTGGAAGATGGTGGTCCCCACTATCCTAGACCTGAACCTGGACCTGAACCTGGAAGATGATGGTCCCCACTATCCTAGACCTGAACCTGGACCTAATCCTGGATATAAACCTAGACCTGAACCTGGACCTGAACGTGGAAGATGATGGTCCCCACTATCCTAGACCTGAACCTGGACCTGAACCTGGACCTGAACCTAGATATGAACCTGGACCTGAACCTGGAAGACGATGGTCCCCACTATCATAGACCTGGACCTGGACCTGAACCTGGAAGACGATGGTCCCCACTATCATAGACCTGAATCTGGACCTGAACCTGGACCTAATCCTGGAAGACGATGGTCCCCACTATCATAGACCTGAACCTGGACCTGAACCTGGAAAATGATGGTCCCCACTATCCTAGACCTGAACCTGGACCTAATCCTGGAAGATATGGTCCCCACTATCCTAGACCTGAACCTGGACCTGAACCTGGAAGATGATGGTCCCCACTATCCTAGACCTGAACCTGGACCTGAACCTGGAAGACCATGGTCCCCACTATCCTAGACCTGAACCTGGACCTGAACCTGGAAGATGATGGTCCCCACTATCCTAGACCTGAACCTGGACCTGAACCTGGACCTGAACCTGGAAGACCATGGTCCCCAATATCCTAGACCTGAACCAGGACCTGAACCTGGACCTGAACCTGGAAGACGATGGTCCCCACTATCCTACACCTGAACCTGGACCTGAACCTGGACCTGAACCTGGAAGACAATGGTCCCCACTATCCTAGACCTGAACCTGGACCTGAACCTGGAAGACGATGGTCCCCACTATCATAGACCTGAACCTGGACCTGAACCTGGAAGACGATGGTCCCCACTATCCTAGACCTGAACCTGGACCTGAACCTGGAAGACCATGGTCCCCACTATCCTAGACCTGAACCTGGACCTGAACCTGGAAGACAATGGTCCCCACAATCCTAGACCTGAACCTGGACCTGAACCTGGAAGACGATGGTCCCCACTATCCTAGACCTGAACCTGGACCTGGACCTGAACCTGGAAGACGATGGTCCCCACTATCCTAGACCTGAACCTGGACCTGAACCTGGAGGCCCCCCGCCTGAACCTGGACCTGAACCTGGAAGACGATGGTCCCCACTATCCTAGACCTGAACCTGGACCTGAACCTGGAAGACGATGGTCCCCACTATCCTAGACCTGAACCTGGACCTGAACCTGGAAGACGATGGTCCCCACTATCCTAGACCTGAACCTGGACCTGGAAGACGATGGTCCCCACAATCCTAGACCTGAACCTGGACCTGAACCTGGAAGACGATGGTCCCCACTATCCTAGACCTGAACCTGGACCTGAACCTGGATATGAACCTGGACCTGAACCTGGAAGACGATGGTCCCCACTATCCTAGACCTGAACCTGGACCTGAACCTGGAAGACGATGGTCCCCACTATCCTAGACCTGAACCTGGACCTGAACCTGGAAGACGATGGTCCCCACTATCCTAGACCTGAACCTGAACCTGGACCTGAACCTGGAAGACAATGGTCTCCACAATCCTAGACCTGAACCTGGATGAACTGGAAGACGATGGTCCCCACTATCCTAGACCTGAACCTGGACCTGAACCTGGAAGATGATGGTCCCCACTATCCTAGACCTGAACCTGGCTACCTGGAAATGAACCTGGACCTGAACCTGGAAGACGATGGTCCCCACTATCCTAGACCTGAACCTGAACCTGAAACTGGAAGAGGATGGTCCTCACTATCCTTGACCTGAACCTGGACCTGAACCTGGAAGACGATGGTCCCCACTATTTCCTAGACCTGAACCGGGACCTGAAGCTGGAAGACCATGGTCCCAACTATCCTAGACCTGAACCTGGAAGACGATGGTCCCCACTATCCTAGACCTGAACCTGGACCTGAACCTGGAAGACGATGGTCCCCACTATCCTAGACCTGAACCTGAACCTAAACTGGAAGAGGATGGTCCCCACTATCCTAGACCTGAACCTGGACCTGGACCTGGAAAGATGGTCCCCTTCCTAGCTGGACCTGAACTCTGGAAGACGATGGTCCCCACTATCCTAGACCTGGACCTGGACCTGAACCTGGAAGACGATGGTCCCCACTATCATAGACCTGAATCTGGACCTGAACCTGGACCTAAGGAAGATGGTCCCCACTATCATAGACCTGAACCTGGACCTGAACCTGGAAGACGATGGTCCCCACTATCCTAGACCTGAAACTGGACCTGGACTGAACCTGGAAGACGATGGTCCTAGCCTAATCCTAGACCTGAACCTGGACCTGAACCTGGAAGATGATGGTCTCCACTATCCTAGACCTGAACCTGGACCTGAACCTGAAAGACGATGGTCCCCACTATCCTAGACCTGAACCTGGACCTGAACCTGGAAGACGATGGTCCCCACTATCCTAGACCTGAACCTGGACCTAAACCTGGAAGACGATGGTCCCCACTATCCTAGACCTGAACCTGGACCTGGAATGAACCTGGAAGACGATGGTCCCCACTATCCTAGACCTGAACCTGGACCTGAAACTGAACCTGGAAAACGATGGTCCCCACTATCCTAGACCTGAACCTGAACCTAAACTGGAAGACGATGGTCCCCAATATCCTAGACCTAAACCTGGACCTGAAACTGGAAGACAATGGTCCCCACTATCATAGACCTGAACCTGGACCTAAACCTGGAAGACGATGGTTCCCACTATCCTAGACCTGAACCTGGACCTGACCCTGAACCTGGAAGACGATGGTCCCCACTATCCTAGACCTGAACCTGGACCTGAACCTGGAAGACAATGGTCCCCACTATCCTAGACCTGAACCTGGACCTGAACCTGGAAGACAATGGTCCCCACTATCCTAGACCTGAACCTGGACCTGCTGAACCTGGAAGACGATGGTCCCCACTATCCTAGACCTGAACCTGGACCCTGAACCTGGAAGACAATGGTCCCCACTATCCTAGACCTGAACCTGGACCTGAACCTGGAGGACGATGGTCCCCACTATCCTAGACCTGAACCTGGACCTGAACCTGGAAGACGATGGTCCCCACTATCCTAGACCTGAACCTGGACCTGAACCTGGAGGACGATGGTCCCCACTAACCTAGACCTGAACCTGGACCTGAACCTGGAGGACGATGGTCCCCACTAACCTAGACCTGAACCTGGACCTGAACCTGGAGGACGATGGTCCCCACTACCTAGACCTGAACCTGGACCTGAACCTGGAGGACGATGGTCCCCACTAACCTAGACCTGAACCTGAACCTACACTGGAAGACGATGGTCCCCACTACCCTAGACCTGAACCTGGACCTGAAACTGAACCTGGAAAAGGATGGTCCCAATCTATCCTAGGACCTGAACCTGGAGGACGATGGTACCCAGGACTCTGTAGTTATCCACTGGAGTCTACGACACATGCAGTAATTACCTAGACCTGAACCTGGATCTGACCCATCGGAGGCCAGACAATGCACTAACTTCTCCAATAGGAGGCTCTGACCCATGCTGTGATTATCCAATAGCTTAAGGTAAAAATGAGTAAGCAACCAATTGGAGGCCCTGACACTTGGAGTTAAATTATCTATGTGGCACGACACTGAGTAATGATAGGAGGCATTCATACATGCAGTAATTATCCAATAGGAGGCTACGACACATGCAGTAATTATCCAATAGGAGGCTACGACACATGCAGTAATCATCCAATAGGAGGCTACGACACATGCAGTAATTATCCAATAGGAGGCTACGACACATGCAGTAATCATCCAATAGGAGGCTACGACACATGCAGTAATTATCCAATAGGAGGCTCCGACACATGCAGTAATTATCCAATAGGAGGCTCTGACACATGCAGTAATCATCCAATAGGAGGCTACGACACATGCAGTATTTATCCAATAGGAGGCTTGGACCTGTTTGCTGAGTTAAGTCCATGTGGAGACTTTTGTCTGGCCAGGCAGTGAACAAGCCATATACTCTGATAATAATCTTCAACATTCTGCTCTTGTCTAGTTTATTACTCTTAAATCAAGATGGTTACAGACAGTTTTTGCTGAATAGAAGAATATGAGACTGGTTAGTTGGATCGTGTTTGCAGTGAAATAACGAGATTCCCAAACTGCATGAATCGATAAATTCCTAAATTTATCTGGATGAAATCCTTTGAACATCCAGTGATGTCCTGCGGAGCTCATGAAGGAATCTGAGTCGTTCTCTCGTGTTCATTACAAACAGATCAGCTTTTATTGAAAACAGTTCAGGCTGCTCATTCATTCCTGCACATGAGCGGATCTTTGTTCATCTTTCATCCATCAGTCAGAAGAGTTCATGCTGGAAACATCTCAGCTCGTTAAAGCGTCCAGCTTTCATCCAGGAGCTGCTCCACATGCCGAGTTCTGCTGGTCTGGACCAACCAGTCCAGCTGAGTTCATCTTTTACCGGTTTAGGGAACAAACATCTGGAGACCAGCTGGGAGAGTCCAGTCCTCGGAGCGGTCACAGTCCTGCAGCCCGAGGACCACCTGGAGGTCCACAGCTGCAGCCAAAGGAGACCACGGTCAGAAAGCAGGGGAACGTGTTTCCCTCCTGCAGCACCAGAGCTCCTCGTTCACCTGGAGCTGCTTCCTCTGGATGTTCTCAGCCAATCAGAGAACACAGGGTTACGGGGAGGTGGAGCCTATCCCACCTGGACAGGTCATTAGACAAACAGCCACTTACTGGGGTCAGACCAGAACCCCCAGTTAACCTGACATCTTTTTGGTGGACTGTGGGAGGAACCGGAGTAACTGGGGGAACCGGGAGAACCGGGAGAAACCGGAGTAACTGGGGGAACTGGGAGAACTGGAGGAACCGGGAGAACCAGAGGAACCGGAGAAACCGGAGTAACTGGGAGAACTGGGGGAACCGGGAGAACCAGAAGAACTGGGGGAACCGGGACAACCAGAGAAACCGGCGGAACCGGGAGAACTGGGGGAACCCGGAGAACCAGAGGAACTGGGAGAACTGAGGGAACCGGGACAACCAGAGAAACCGGCGGAACCGGGACAACTGGGGGAACCTGGAGAACCTGAAGAATTGGGAGAACTGGGGGAACCGGGAGAACCAGAGAAACCGGCGGAACCGGGAGAACTGGGGGAACCGGGAGAACTGGATGAACAGGGGAAACCGGGAGAACCGGAGGAACTGGGAGAACTGGGCGAACCGGGAGAACTGGAGAAACTGGGGAAACCGGAGTAACTGGAGGAACTGGGAGAACTGGAGGAACTTGGAGAACCTGGAAAACTGGGAGAACTGGATTAACATGGGGAACCGGGAGAACCGGAGGAAACTAGGGAACCAGAGTAACCGGGGAATTGAAGTAGCCGGGGGAACTGGAGGAACTGGGGAAACCTGGAGAACCGGGAGAACTGGATGAACAAGGGGAATCAAAGGAACTGGAGGAACCGGGGGAACCAGAGGAACCAGGGGAACCGGGGGAACCGGGGGAGCACCCCGCATGGACATGGGGTTCTCCAGGTTGGAGCAGTAGAACCAGGCAGGGTTGCTGTGACGTGCGGAAATTTTCCATGTTCTCGGCTCTTCTCTGATCTCAGCGGTCTGAAGATGTGAAGTTGGTTCTGCAGGAGGAACAAGGAGAACCTGCAGCTTCTTCCTCTGTGATGATGATGACGATGATGATCTGGTGGAGATTAAAAAGAAGCTTGGTCCTTCACTCCTCCGTCCGACTCCACCTCTCCACGTCCCTCAGACGTCTCTCCAGGACCTTCACCTGCTCCTCCAGACGAGCCGTTTTATCCGCCGCCCCCCCAGAGCTCCCCACCCCCAGCAGCACGCAGACGCCCACCAGGACGGCCAGCCGGACCAGCATGGTCTCCGTCCCCGCCCGGTGGTCGCTCAGGATCAGGCTGAAGCAGGCCAGGGCCACGCCCACCTTCAGCAGCCACAGCGTCCGGCGCAGAGCGGAGGCCACCAGGCCGAGGGTCAGGGAGATCAGCCAATAGCAGACCAGCGCCGCCAGGACCCACTGGCCCACGAAGACCAGCCCCTCGGGGGTCACCTTCCTGACGGGGAAACCCACTGTGGACAGAGACACCTGTGGTCAAACACCAGGACACATTTCTGTTCTCCAAAACTACATGTAGGTACTTCCACTACGTTTGTATTTACCTATGAGTACTTCCACAATCATGTCTGTACTTCCAGACTGAAGTACAGATACACGTGTCTTAGGTACAGATACATGTGTCTGAGGTACAGATACACGTGTCTTAGGTACAGATACACGTGTCTGAGGTACAGATACACGTGTCTGAGGTACAGATACACGTGTCTTAGTTACAGATACACATGTCTGAGGTACAGATACACGTGTCTGAGGTACAGATACACGTGTCTGAGGTACAGATACACGTGTCTGAGGTACAGATACACGTGTCTTAGGTACAGATACACGTGTCTTAGGTACAGATACACGTGTCTTAGGTACAGATACACGTGTCTTAGGTACAGATACACGTGTCTGAGGTACAGATACACGTGTCTTAGGTACAGATACACGTGTCTGAGGTACAGATACACGTGTCTGAGGTACAGATACACGTGTCTGAGGTACAGATACACGTGTCTTAGGTACAGATACACGTGTCTTAGGTACAGATACACGTGTCTGAGGTACAGATACACGTGTCTGAGGTACAGATACACGTGTCTGAGGTACAGATACACGTGTCTGAGGTACAGATACACGTGTCTTAGGTACAGATACACGTGTCTTAGGTACAGATACACGTGTCTGAGGTACAGATACACGTGTCTTAGGTACAGATACACGTGTCTGAGGTACAGATACACGTGTCTTAGGTACAGATACACGTGTCTGAGGTACAGATACACGTGTCTGAGGTACAGATACACGTGTCTGAGGTACAGATACACGTGTCTTAGGTACAGATACACGTGTCTGAGGTACAGATACACGTGTCTTAGGTACAGATACACGTGTCTTAGGTACAGATACACGTGTCTGAGGTACAGATACACGTGTCTGAGGTACAGATACACGTGTCTGAGGTACAGATACACGTGTCTGAGGTACAGATACACGTGTCTGAGGTACAGATACACGTGTCTGAGGTACAGATACACGTGTCTGAGGTACAGATACACGTGTCTGAGGTACAGATACACGTGTCTGAGGTACAGATACACGTGTCTGAGGTACAGATACACGTGTCTGAGGTACAGATACACGTGTCTTAGGTACAGATACACGTGTCTGAGGTACAGATACACGTGTCTTAGGTACAGATACACGTGTCTGAGGTACAGATACACGTGTCTGAGGTACAGATACACGTGTCTGAGGTACAGATACACGTGTCTGAGGTACAGATACACGTGTCTTAGGTACAGATACACGTGTCTGAGGTACAGATACACGTGTCTGAGGTACAGATACACGTGTCTTAGGTGCAGATACACGTGTCTGAGGTACAGATACACGTGTCTTAGGTACAGATACACGTGTCTTAGGTACAGATACACGTGTCTGAGGTACAGATACACGTGTCTGAGGTACAGATACACGTGTCTGAGGTACAGATACACGTGTCTGAGGTACAGATACACGTGTCTGAGGTACAGATACACGTGTCTGAGGTACAGATACACGTGTCTGAGGTACAGATACACGTGTCTGAGGTACAGATACACGTGTCTGAGGTACAGATACACGTGTCTGAGGTACAGATACACGTGTCTGAGGTACAGATACACGTGTCTGAGGTACAGATACACGTGTCTGAGGTACAGATACACGTGTCTGAGGTACAGATACACGTGTCTGAGGTACAGATACACGTGTCTTAGGTACAGATACACGTGTCTTAGGTACAGATACACGTGTCTTAGGTACAGATACACGTGTCTTAGGTACAGATACACGTGTCTTAGGTACAGATATACGTGTCTTAGGTACAGATATACGTGTCTTAGGTACAGATACACGTGTCTTAGGTACAGATACACGTGTCTTAGGTACAGATACACGTGTCTGAGGTACAGATACACGTGTCTTAGGTACAGATATACGTGTCTGAGGTACAGATACACGTGTCTGAGGTACAGATACACGTGTCTTAGGTACAGATACACGTGTCTGAGGTACAGATACACGTGTCTGAGGTACAGATACACGTGTCTTAGGTACAGATACACGTGTCTTAGGTACAGATACACGTGTCTGAGGTACAGATACACGTGTCTGAGGTACAGATACACGTGTCTGAGGTACAGATACACGTGTCTGAGGTACAGATATACGTGTCTGAGGTACAGATACACGTGTCTTAGGTACAGATACACGTGTCTTAGGTACAGATACACGTGTCTTAGGTACAGATACACGTGTCTGAGGTACAGATACACGTGTCTGAGGTACAGATACACGTGTCTGAGGTACAGATACACGTGTCTGAGGTACAGATACACGTGTCTGAGGTACAGATACACGTGTCTGAGATACAGATACACGTGTCTGAGGTACAGATACACGTGTCTGAGGTACAGATACACGTGTCTTAGGTAAAGATACACGTGTCTGAGGTACAGATACACGTGTCTTAGGTACAGATACACGTGTCTGAGGTACAGATAAATGTCTGAAGTAAGATACACGTGTCTGAGATAAGATACACGTGTTGAGGTACAGATACACGTGTCTGAGGTAAGATACACGTGTCTGAGATACAGATACACGTGTCTGAGGTACAGATACACGTGTCTGAGGTACAGATACACATGTCTGAAGTACAGATACACGTGTCTGAGATACAGATACACGTGTCTGAGGTACAGATACACGTGTCTGAGATACAGATACACGTGTCTGAGGTACAGATACACGTGTCTGAGGTACAGATACACGTGTCTTAGGTAAAGATACACGTGTCTGAGGTACAGATACACGTGTCTTAGGTACAGATACACGTGTCTGAGGTACAGATACACGTGTCTGAGGTACAGATACACGTGTCTGAGGTACAGATACACGTGTCTGAGGTACAGATACACGTGTCTGAGGTACAGATACACGTGTCTGAGGTACAGATACACGTGTCTGAGGTACAGATACACGTGTCTGAGGTACAGATACACGTGTCTTAGGTGCAGATACACGTGTTGAGGTGCAGATACAGTGTCTTAGGTACAGATACACGTGTCTGAGGTACAGATACAGTGTCTGAGGTACAGATACACATTTCTGAGGTACAGATCGTGTCTGAAGTAGGGATGGGCGATATTTTATGTGTGCGATATATCGTAAAGAAATTCCCAAATAACAATTTGAATTTATGTTTTTATGTGAGATGAAATTTACAGGTTGTGTTTTCTTTGGTTTTTTTTAATAGAAAGTTAGTTTTGTGTTTGCACGTTGAATAAATGTGGATTTGGTCTCTCATATTTAGATTGTTTGATTGGTGTCACTACATTTTGCAATAAGGTGCACTACTTAAACTTAATTGATATAGTGGCTTTGGTATTTTGTAGGGCTTTAAGACAGAATTTAGTGACAGATTTATAATAAAAATATTTTGCTGATGCTTTTATCATCATTTATGTTACCGTGATAAATAAGAGAAATTATGCGATAATTTTTTAGTCCATATCGCCCATCCTAGTCTGAAGTACAGATACACGTGTCTGAGGTACAGATACACGTGTCTGAGGTACAGATATACGTGTCTTAGGTACAGATACACGTGTCTGAGGTAAGATACACGTGTCTGAGGTACAGATATAGTGTTGAGGTAAGATATAGTGTCTTAGGTAAGATATACGTGTCTTGGTAAGATACAGTGTCTTAGGTAAGATATCGTGTCTTAGGTAAGATACAGTGTCTTAGGTACAGATATAGTGTCTTAGGTACAGATACACGTGTCTGAGGTACAGATACACGTGTCTGAGGTACAGATACACGTGTCTGAGGTACAGATACACGTGTCTGAGGTACAGATACATGTGTCTGAGGTACAGATACACGTGTCTGAGGTACAGATACACGTGTCTTAGGTACAGATACACGTGTCTTAGGTACAGATATACGTGTCTTAGGTAAGATATACGTGTCTTAGGTACAGATACACGTGTCTTAGGTACAGATATACGTGTCTTAGGTACAGATACACGTGTCTTAGGTACAGATACACGTGTCTGAGGTACAGATACACGTGTCTGAGGTACAGATACACGTGTCTTAGGTACAGATACACGTGTCTGAGGTACAGATACACGTGTCTGAGGTACAGATACACGTGTCTTAGGTACAGATACACGTGTCTGAGGTACAGATACACGTGTCTGAGGTACAGATACACGTGTCTTAGGTGCAGATACACGTGTCTGAGGTGCAGATACACGTGTCTTAGGTACAGATACACGTGTCTGAGGTACAGATACACGTGTCTGAGGTAAGATCAATTTTGAGGTAAGATACAGTGTTGAGTGGGTGGGGTATTTTTGTGTGGATATAGTAAAGAATAAATAATGAATTGTTTTTTGTGAGATGAAATTTAGGTTGTGTTTTCTTTGGTTTTTATAAGAAAGTTAGTTTTGTGTTTGAGTTGAATAAATGTGGATTTGGTTTCATATTTCAGATTGTTTGATTGGTGTCACTACAGTTTTGCAATACAGGTGCACTACTTAAACTTAATTGATATAGTGGCTTCTGGTATTTTGTAGGGCTTTCAAGACAGAATTTAGTGACAGATTTATAATAAAAATATTTTGCTGATAGCTTTTATCATCATTTATCGTTACCGTGATAAATAAGAGAAATTATCGCGATACATTTTTTAGTCCATATCGCCCATCCCTAGTCTGAAGTACAGATACACGTGTCTGAGGTACAGATACACGTGTCTGAGGTACAGATATACGTGTCTGAGGTACAGATACACGTGTCTGAGGTACAGATACACGTGTCTGAGGTACAGATACACGTGTCTGAGGTACAGATACACGTGTCTTGGGTACAGATACACGTGTCTTAGGTGCAGATACACGTGTCTGAGGTACAGATACATGTGTCTGAGGTACAGATACACGTGTCTGAGGTACAGATACACGTGTCTTAGGTACAGATACACGTGTCTTAGGTACAGATATACGTGTCTTAGGTACAGATATACGTGTCTTAGGTACAGATACACGTGTCTTAGGTACAGATATACGTGTCTTAGGTACAGATACACGTGTCTTAGGTACAGATATACGTGTCTTAGGTACAGATACACGTGTCTTAGGTACAGATATACGTGTCTTAGGTACAGATACACGTGTCTTAGGTACAGATACACGTGTCTGAGGTACAGATACACGTGTCTGAGGTACAGATACACGTGTCTGAGGTACAGATACACGTGTCTGAGGTACAGATACACGTGTCTGAGGTACAGATACACGTGTCTTAGGTACAGATACACGTGTCTGAGGTACAGATACACGTGTCTTAGGTACAGATACACGTGTCTGAGGTACAGATACACGTGTCTGAGGTACAGATACACGTGTCTTAGGTACAGATACACGTGTCTGAGGTACAGATACACATGTCTGAAGTACAGATACACGTGTCTGAGATACAGATACACGTGTCTGAGGTACAGATACACGTGTCTGAGATACAGATACACGTGTCTGAGGTACAGATACACGTGTCTTAGGTACAGATACACGTGTCTGCAGCCCCCACTTTGATGGGTGGCTGCTTCCACCACACGAGGAGAAAACAAACAAACAAACAATCATGGTTGACTCCTCACCTTGGATCCCAGCCGCGTGCAGGAAGTGGGACATGTACTCCAGCAGAACGTTCAGACCACCAGCCAGACTTTCTGCCACCACACCCAGGACCTGAGAGAAGGCCTGCAGGGAGAACACATAAGCTGCATTCAGACAGAGCCGTTCTAGGAGGCTCTAGGATCTAGGATCAGAGAGGTTCTAGGGTCAGAGAGGTTCTAGGATCAGAGAGGTTCTAGGGTCAGAGAGGTTCTAGGATCAGAGAAGTTCTAGGATCAGAGAAGTTCTAGGATCAGAGAGGATCTAGGATCAGAGAGGGTCTAGGATCAGAGAGGATCTAGGATCAGAGAGGTTCTAAGATCAGAGAAGTTCTAGGATCAGAGAAGTTCTAGGATCAGAGAGGATCTAGGATCAGAGAGGGTCTAGGATCAGAGAGGTTCTAGGATCAGAGAGGTTCTAGGATCAGAGAGGATCTAGGATCAGAGAGGATTTAGGATCAGAGAAGTTCTAGGATCAGAGAGGATCTAGGATCAGAGAGGATCTAGGATCAGAGAGGTTCTAGGATCAGAGAAGTTCTAGGATCAGAGAGGATCTAGGATCAGAGAGGTTCTAAGATCAGAGAAGTTCTAGGATCAGAGAAGTTCTAGGATCAGAGAGGATCTAGGATCAGAGAGGGTCTAGGATCAGAGAGGTTCTAGGATCAGAGAGGTTCTAGGATCAGAGAGGATCTAGGATCAGAGAGGATTTAGGATCAGAGAAGTTCTAGGATCAGAGAGGTTCTAGGATCAGAGAGGTTCTAGGATCAGAGAGGTTCTAGGATCAGAGAGGTTCTAAGATCAGAGAGGATCTAGGATCAGATAGGATCTAGGATCAGAGAGGTTCTAAGATCAGAGAGGTTCTAAGATCAGAGAGGATCTAGGATCAGAGAGGTTCTAAGATCAGAGAGGATCTAGGATCAGAGAGGTTCTAAGATCAGAGAGGTTCTAAGATCAGAGAGGATCTAGGATCAGAGAGGATCTAGGATCAGAGAGGGTCTAGGATCAGAGAGGGTCTATGATCAGAGAGGATCTAGGATCAGAGAGGGTCTAGGATCAGAGAGGTTGTAGAATCAGAGAGGTTCTAGGATCAGAGAGGTTCTAAGATCAGAGAGGATCTAGGATCAGAGAGGGTCTAGGATCAGAGAGGTTCTAGGATCAGAGAGGTTCTAGGATCAGAGAAGTTCTAGGATCAGAGAGGTTCTAGGATCAGAGAAGTTCTAGGATCAGAGAGGTTCTAAGATCAGAGAAAATCTAGGATCAGAGAGGTTCTAAGATCAGAGAAGTTCTAGGATCAGAGAGGTTCTAAGATCAGAGAAGTTCTAGGATCAGAGAGGTTCTAAGATCAGAGAGAATCTAGGATCGGAGAGGTTCTAGGATCAGTTCCTAGAACTCACTGTCTGGAGTCTAGTTATCAGAACTACCGTTCACCTTCAGTGTGCGTTCACATATGAGGGAGAACCTTGATAGGAACCATGTTTGACACAATCGTCCGTGACAGAAACACATTCATGCCCTAGATCATCTGATACAAAACTGAGATTTCTCATCTCTTTTATTCAAAGCTGTTATAAAGCTAGCTTACGCCTGGACACTTTAGTGGACGGACCGGGTTCGTCCACATAAGTGTCCGGGCGGCAGCCACAGATTCTACTGCCACACTTAGCAGCTGTATTTGGGTCATTAAATTAGTATAAAATAATTTCTATTGGACATTTCAGAATAGTTCTGGATTGGGGACGTGTTCCACTGTGATGGATTTAATCATGAATTGGTACGCTCCTATTGTCAGGGTTTCCCCAGTGCTTTATAGGCCTGACGGGCCGCCAGGCATCTGGTATTTAGGCACAATGGCGACATCTTATGGTCGATACGTGAACACTTGTTGCGGTGAGAGGTGAAGTGTGTTTTCCATCATCTGGACTCCCGGTACTTCTATCTGTCGACACGCCACGCGACATGTCTAGGAGAAAGAGCCACGGTACGGTATGTATTTTCAGAGAAGCACGGGGAAGACGATTAGCTGGCCGCTAGGTCAACTACAGGGCTAGGCCAGAAGGAGCCCCCTGCGAGTGTCCCATCCCCGGCGAGCCGACCGAACCGCTGCATGATAATGATGCAGAGCCAGTGCAAGTTAGCACAAATATTAGCTTACCGTCGGAGCAACAGTCTACGAGCCACGATGCTAAACATCGAAGGAGCAGATTTAATCCGAAATGATTAACTGACGCCAAATATAGCGGATGGCACTACAAGACCGAGTATGGTAAGCATGTTTTATACTTTACTGAAATATTAACGATATTATGCTGCAGATAAGCTTCATTTTACACAAGGCTCTTTAACCAGAGTCTTTATTGAAGCACCTTGTACATCTTATAGACTGATCCTGCCAAACACCGCAACTAAACCGTCTGCCATTGCAGTGGGGGGGCGTTTCTGTTCATGTGTAACATGTAACAGAACAGATGAGAATGGGACTTTTTTCTTTCCAACATGGAGGAAATGTGGAAGGACGTCACATTCCTGGTTGTTGGAACATCAGAGGAAACTTTAATGTGGTAATAAGTGAAGAAGAAGATCACGGACATTTATTTCAGGAAGATTTCTGCTGTTTGGGACAAAAGTGGACGGTGCTGCTCAGTCCACTGATGTCAGTGTGTTCGTACAGGGAGGAATATCGGCCAATCAGAGCAGAGGAGGAATAACTTGCTGCCACGGTGGAGAAAACACTGGATTTAATCCCCAACAACAAAAACACGGTAAATTATGGTGAACACTCATTAATCTGACACTTTATTTCACGTATCTATGCTCCCGAAAATGACGCACCACATAACGTTCTCATGCTAGCTAATGCTAACAGAGACAGCTGTGGTTCATGCTAGCTAATGCTAACAGAGACAGCTGTGGTTCATGCTAGCTAAGCTAACAGAGACAGCTGTGGTGTTGCTGAGAGTTAATGACTAATCTGGGAGATATTGTGAAATATCAGGTTATTGTCTCTGATCAGGGCAACGTTGGGACCAGAAAATAAAACCAGTTCAGTCAGAAACACAAACGGATCAGGAAGACGGTGTCCTGCAGCCTTTAGTTTCATCTGGAGGACATGTGAAGCTACGTGGTCTGTACAGTCCTGAAACAATACCAAAAGCCAAATATGGGAGAAAATAGAAAAGGAACCACCTTTGAAAGCGTTTAGTTTTTCAACTTGATAAGTAATCAGAGATGTGCGTGTTATTCCAGTGTGGCTTGTTATTAAAGACAGTTTCCGGAGATCAATAATAGTTTAAATTAATGCTCTGATGTAAAAAATAAAAATTTCATAAATGTCAGAATACTTCAGAGATCTATGGATAACATAGCTGTAGGTTATCACGACCTTAGACGACTGTCCAACGTTGTAAATCCAGATATTCACGCTGCTTTCCATGTTGGCAGATACAAGGTCATTGGGACTCGTCCCCACTGTAATGGCGGCATCGCAAGGGCGCAACACACAAAACGCTCGTCGGATTAGTCTATAGTGTGCTAAACACACATATCGGGCCTCTACACCATCACACTAGCATTGAGATGGCAGCAAGCAAAAGCAAAAGTAAGCCATAAACAGTGTAAATACAATACACTAACAACAGATAAATATCTATTATGATTTACCGATAGCTTTTACGTTTTTCATTTTGTAGGTTTGCCGATTACTGAAGCCTTTCAGCCAGAATGTATTTCAAAATTGTGCCCCACATATTGTTAATAAATTATTAACACATAACAGTCACAGTTTCAAAATTCCTGTCATTTCAGTTCTACCAATCACCAAACATCTACATATTTCAGTTCCTATGGAAGCCGAAAAGACCCTGCCTCGGAGTAGGAGCTAGAAAGGTTGTAGGAACTGAGGCCGAGGTCCCTGGTGTGGTCACTGTGATTTTCTCTGGGAACTTCAGCTGTCTCCCTCGGTCAGCCTTCAGCTACCAGTCCTGAGCTGTAGGCAGCAGCCCCCCCCTGCCTGGCTCTGATGCTGTTGTGGCTTCTCCCCGGCCCTAACAAAGGCCATGGGCTGCCTTGCTGGTTGTCTGTGCTTGCTGCTGGAGATCCCCGTGGACTGCACAGGCTACTTATGGGCTACTTATTTACACCAGCACAAGCTCAACTCAACACAATTCAGCTTGGCTTGGTAGCTTTTAAATTACAATCCATTACCCCGACCACAAGTGGGCGGGGTCAGAGTGAAGCTGCTGCGACGTACTACACTGTTCGGTGTAAACGACAGCAGCAACAGTTCACACTCCCTACCAGTAGGTGGTGGTAACGCACCTCATTAATTGCTAGCCAGCCACCAGTAAAACCAGCAACAGAGGAAGAAGACGAGGAGACGTAAGATGGGAGGGACGGATCATATCATTACTTGCGCTGCCTATGGAAACACCTATGCGGTGCAGTCGGTTGCAAGCTTGCCTTGCAATCTAAAAGTTCTGGGTTCAAGTCCCTTATTAAGCGAACAATATTCTTTTTTTAGGTGGCATGCAGTGAGATGACGTCAGACATAGCTCGCTTCAGCACGCTCAGAACCTCACAGAGCAGGTACAGCAAATGTATCACCTCAGCTCGGAAACCCCCCAGTGGAAAAGCCCAATAACCGAGGAGAGGTGGGGGAGTTGAGCAGAAGAGTGATGGTGGAAAAGGGGCATTAGAGGGATTTAGGCTTCCGGGTCACAGCGAAGATGGCCGCATAACTCAAGTGCTCTCCGACGGTAATTTTTAAAAGACCCTCCTGACAAGCCAGCGCATTACAAAAATGGAGACCAGGAGTGGTAAAGGACGGAGAGAGAGCACGGACACGGAGCTTAACGATGAGGAAATAGGATACGAACGAAGCTGTTCTCCGGTTCGCGAGGATTCGGAAGCTAATGGAACAGAAAGAGCTAGCTTGGATAGCATACTCAAGGAATTGAAAGATTTTAGACGAGACAATAAGAAACAACTCTCTGATATCCAACAAAACCTTCAATCAACAAACAGTCGCCTGGATGAAGCGGAATGTCGCATTGGCGAGGTCGAATCGTCTATGCAAGCAGCGTCCACATGACTGGAGCAGCTGGTGCAACGACAGAACAGCATGGAGGCCAGGCTCACGGACCAGGAGGCCCGGGCACGTAGAGACAACATCAGAATCTACGCTATTCCAGAGCAAGCTGAGGGCACCAACATTATTTCCTTTTTGGAGAAAATGCTGAGAGACTCACTAGATATCCCGCGTGACGTTGAAGTGAAGATTGAGCGAGCCCACAGAGCACCAGGGTATCTGGTGATACTGATCCATCAAAGCCCCGCTCCATCATTGCCAAGTTCGCCAGCCTCCGAGTTAAAGAAGAGGTAATAAGGAGAGCTTGTCTTTTACAACAACAAACGTTACTTTGTAGACCACGATTACCCACTGGCTATCCTTAAGAAGCGGGCCGAGTATAGCCAGGCAAAGAAGGTGCTCAAGGAGAAGGAAATCAAGTTCCAAACGCCATACCCGGCGAAAATGCGAGTATAGGGGATTATCACGCTTCCGCGTTCCGGATTCCGGAAGTTGAAACATTTGACACTTCCTCTTCCGGGCCATGTTAACGACGGCCGTTCCTGCTCTGTTATACTGTTTAAATCGGATAAACTCCAAACATATTTAAGTTTTCATTCTAGACTGAAGTGATACTAAGGAAGAAGTGGATCAAAGCGATCGATTTGCCGCGGTGAAGGGACGAACTTTATAATAAAACACACGTTTGTTTGTCGCCGGTGGGGCACAACACCGGCACTTCACAGCATGCTAGCATTAGCTAGCTAGCGTTTACTGACGTGCTTAACATTGTGCGTCTTAAAACACACAAACATCTGAAAATCGGGTCTGTACCTCCCCGTTTCCAGTGGAACAACTGGGGACTGCCAAGAAAGGAGACGCTTTCAGATGCTTGTGTGTTTTCAGCCGCACAAAGTTAGGCACGTCATCGAGCTGGCTAATGCTAACCTGCTAGCAATAGTCCGCCAGCTACTACTCTGTTAAACTTTGTAAATTGGATAAATGCCAATGCCAAGTTTTCATTCCAGACTGAAGTGATGCTAAGGAAGAAGTGGATTAAAACGACCGATTCGCCGCGGTGAAGGACCGAACTTTATAATAAAACGACACACGTTTGTTTGTGGTCGGCAGACTGCGCAGTCGTGTTAGCAGGTTAGCATTAGCCAGCTTGATAACGTGCCTAACTTTGTGCGGCTGAAAACACACAATCATCTGAAAACGTCTCCTTTCTTGGCAGTCCCCTCTTGTTCCACTGGAAACGGGGGGGTACAGACCCGATTTTCAGATGTTTGTGTGTTTTAAGACGCGCAATGTTAAGCACGTCAGTAAACGCTAGCTGGCTAATGCTAGCATGCTGTGAAGTGCCGGTGTCGTCCCCACCGGCGACAAACAAACGTGTGTTTTATTATAAAGTTCGGCCCTTCACCGCGGCAACATGGCTTTGATCCAGCTTTTGATCCAGTATCACTTCAGTCTAGAATGAAAACTTAAATATGTTTGGAGTTTATCCGATTTAAACAGTATAACAGAGCAGAAACGGCTGTCGTTAAAATGGCCCGGAAGAGGAAGTGTCAAATGTTTCAACTTCCGGGAACTGGAACGCGGAAGCGTGATAATCCCTATTCCGACAAGAAAGTATCGATATCCTGGTCATTATCTACATGGGGTTGCGAATAAAGTTGTCTGTAGTAATTCTGAAAACATTGTTGAATTCTGCCCTGTTCAGTTTCTATTTGACCATTTAAAGCGGGGGTGTCAAAGTGGTTCCAGAAGGGCTGTGTGGCTGCTGGTTTTCTTTCCAACCAAGCAGTAGCAAACCAGACTCCACTCAGCTCATCAAGTGAATCCAGTCTTAACCTGAAGACTTGATGAGATGAGTGGAGCTCGGGTTTGCTACTGCCTGGTTGGAAAGAAAACCAGCAGCCACACCGGCCCCTTTCTGGAACCCTTTGACACCCCTGATTTAAAGGGTTCTTTATTTTGTGTATAGTCCTGTCCGCCTGTTGCTTTCTAAGTCTATAAGAAAGAAGTTTTAGTGATTTTCCCCCTACTTCACAGTGTTGTTGCTTGGCAAAAATAATTTTTTTCTGTATGTCAATCGTGTGTAGGTCATCTAATTCTTTTTTCAATTTTGTAATATCAGATTTAATGTCATCATTCAATGTCGCAGAATGTTGGTGTTGCAAATTTAATAATCTATCTTCTAAGTATTTAAGTTTTTGCAGATTTTCTTTCTTTAGGTGGGAGGAAATACTAATTATTTTCCCTCTGATTACAGCCTTCAATGTGTCCCACACTATTCCTGGTGACACCTCTTCATTATCATTTATTTCTAAATAAATTTCTATTTCCTTTTTAGACTCTCTATAATATTGGGATAATTTAAAATATTTGTGTTCAACCTCCATAAGGTAGATCTATTTTTCCTGTTCAGAGATATATCAGCATAGACTGGGTTATGATCAGAGATAGTACAGGGACCTATTTCGCAGCTTTTGAGCATAAATAGATCATTTTTTGAAAGTAAGAACATAGTCCAACCTAGAATATACATTGTGTGGATACGAAAAGTGGGTATATTCTCTTTCAGTTGGATGACAGTGTCTCCATACATCAGCTAATCCAAATTCACCCATGAGGTGCATCATTCTTTTCCAATGTTTCGTACATCTCCTTCCCACTAGAAGAATCCAACTTAGTGTTTAATGTAACGTTAAAATCACCACCACATAAAAGAATTCCCTGACTCTTTGTTATTGCTATTTCTAAGATTTGTTTATATACAGACCAATCGCTGCCAGGGGGTAAATACACACTCAGGAGGGTGATCACTGTACCATCAATCTTGCCCGTTATCATCACATATCTACCCTCTTTATCCTTGTATTCCGATATATGTTCATAATTAAGAGTTCCGGATAACAAAATTGCCACCCCCTTCGCCTTCCAGAATTGTGGGAAGAATAAAAAACATGTTTAAAACCCAATTTGTTCAACTTAGCGTGTTCGTCATCAGTTAAATGTGTTTCCTGTAATAAAACAATTTGGGCTTTGTCTCTTTTAAATTTAGATAAGGCCTTCCATCTTTTTACTGGACTATGTAAACCATTTATGCTGTTTGACACCAGTTTTATTAACCTGCTACTCATAGAAATTGTGATCCTTAATTAGACACAGTTTAATGGGCTCCCCACTCACCCCTGCAAACACTGAACAAAGAACATATGGAAAAGTAAACATCAAAAGCAAACAAAACTCAAACTTAAGTCCCAACTTCCAGGGTAGGGGTCTCAAGAGTGGACCCTGTTTCGCCTTTAAAGGCGGCTTCCTCATCTGTTTATGAAGGAGGCCCTTAATGGCTAAGGCCTCACTGTAAAAAGCAGCACCCACCAGAAACCTTGCTTATTTACTTATTTGTGCACCATAAGCCAAATGCAAGTCTTAATTAGAAGAGACACAGTGGATAAACCTCAATTTCCCGAGTGTGGAGGTGATGTCCTCTTGAAGGCTCTGAGTTTTTCTTTGTATATGGCAGCAGGATTCCCTTTCTTGTTCACTGCACCGCTCCTTGGTCCTTGCCCCACCCTGCTCCAGGTCAGCTGTTTCAGTTGATCCAGGACGGTTTCTGGTGATTTAACGACCTTCACAGCATAGCCTCTACTGGACATGTCCTCAGTGGCCTCCATCACCGTGTTGTAAATCTTCGTTTCATCATCATACCTCACCCTTAGCCGAGCTGGAAAGAGGGTCTGAAAAGGGATCTGCTGCTCTTTCAGGATCTTGCGCACGTCTGCATACTCTCTTCGTTTTTTTAAGATCAGAGGGGGATAGTCATGATCCAAACTCACGTGTTTGCCGTTCCAAGTAAATCCTCTTTTTTGCCATGCCTTACGAAGCAGAAGTTCTTTGGTTTTAAAGCTGAGGAATTTCACAATAATAGATCGCGGTGGAGCGTCGCTTGGGGATGGCGGGCCCAGAGAGCGATGTGCCCGTTCGATACGCATGTCGAACTCGTCTTGGGACAGCTCTAAGCCTTCACGGAGCAATTTCTCGACAAAGTCACTCATTGTTAGAGCGTCCCGCTCTGCTGTCTCAGGTACGCCATAAATTCGAATGTTCTCTCTTCTTGTACGGCTCTCTAGATCCATAAATTTATCGTCCAACTTTATCTGTAATTTTATTATTTCAGACAAAGCATCCTCGGTGTTCTGAATCCTCTCCTCCGCTTTCTCCATCCGACTCTCGGCCTCATCTAGTCTCCCGTCCATCTTCAGAATTTCTTCTTTAATTTCCCCCAGCTGCGCATTATTCTCTTGGCGAAAACCTCTTATTTCTTGAAGCATTGTGTCCAGTTCAGCCATGTTTCTGCAGTTGGGTTGTTTTGCTCAGGTCAAAGCGCAATTTCGTATTGATTAGTGATTAGCTAAAATGCTAGCGGTATTTTTCAACTTTAAGTTTCAGCTTTTTTGCCACTTCGAAGTGTCGGTCTTGGTGTATTTCGCTCGCCCCCCTCCTTCTTCACTTCTACGAACAAGTTTGCGTCATGCCAAGGGGGCTGTTATCTCTATGTCTTAGGTTTCCTCAGGAGCCCCTTCACAGCGCGGCCATCACGGT
This sequence comes from Atherinomorus stipes, assembly GCA_023101725.1. Taxonomy (NCBI): domain Eukaryota; kingdom Metazoa; phylum Chordata; class Actinopteri; order Atheriniformes; family Atherinidae; genus Atherinomorus; species Atherinomorus stipes. The sequence goes on from JALJCO010011530.1 coordinate 81,670, forward strand.
GACGTTCGAACCGGAAGTCCAGCGAGTTTTTTAATAATGCGAATGACAGACCTGCTAGCTTCACAGCTGCCTCCCCGACCACAGAACAACGTGCACGAGCCACTCCGATGTTCATCAGACAGCAGACGCAGTAAACAGATGTCGTTGTCTGAACGTCGCTAACTGCTAGCAGAATGATGTTAGCTTCCTGCTAGCAGAATGATGTTAGCTTCCTGCTAGCAGAATGATGTTAGCTTCCTGCTAGCAGAATGATGTTAGCTTCCTGCTAGCAGAATGATGTTAGCTACCTGCTAGCAGAATGATGTTAGCTTCCTGCTAGCAGAATGATGTTAGCTTCCTGCTAGCAGAATATGTTAGCTACCTGCTAGCAGAATGATGTTAGCTTCCTGCTTGAAGAATGATGTTAGCTTCCTGCTAGCAGAATGATGTTAGCCTCCTGCTAGCAGAATGATGTTAGCTTCCTGCTAGCAGAATGATGTTAGCTACCTGCTTGCAGAATGATGTTAGCTACCTGCTTGCAGAATGATGTTAGCTTCCTGCTAGCAGAATGATGATAGCTACCTGCTGTAAACGTCAGACGAGTGCGCGCAGCTTCCCGGTCGCAGCATTACTCTCACCAATCAATCACGCTCATTGATCAGTCTCTCTTATCACCCATTGAACTGACCATCAATCACTATTACTACAGTAGTAAAAGTGATTGACGAGCCAGTAGACAAATGAAAAAGCTAAGGAAGGCAGAGATGATTCCAGGATGTTGTTCAGCTCCGTTACTTTCACAGCTGATGTAGAATAATATTTATGTATTTAAAGCTTTTCATAAATCATAGTGAATGGGGTAGTGAACCCAATTTTACCGATTATTGCAAAAAATTGTTGAAAGAAACATCTTCTATAACGCAGGGATTAAAGCAAAATAAATTTGTTTGACTGAATGTTTTTCCCAGGCCAGCTGCTATTTCCCGGCTATGTATGTCCAGCTGCACCAGCTTTCAGAGCGACCCCCGCTGCCATGAGGTCACTCTCCAAAGTTTCTAAGTAAAACAGTAAAATGCTGCATCAGCCGTCGGTTCTCGTATGCAACATTGAAGTTGTAAGCAGGCTTTACTTTTCTACACTACTGAAATATCCAGGACTAACAGCATTTTAGAAGAAGAGTCAGATCTGACAGTTTGCTGTAAGATAATCCAGTTCTGTCCTGTTTACCAGCTGGGGGGAGTGACACACCTGAATTTTCTGCCAGGTATCAGTAAAGTATTCCTTTTTCCTTTCCATCTATCTAAAATGTTTTTGAACCATTTCACTGATTTTTGTTTCTACTCAGTTTTTAATGTGTTCTTACAAATAAATGACCATCTCTAAATGTTTTCAGTGCTTCTTTTATTCCTCTTAGAATATCTAATAAATCAGAGGAAACGGCTGTAATTGGTCCAGCGGTGCCGGTAAAGATGTCTGGATACATCAGCACAGAACCAATGTAAATGTGGTCACATCCGGGTCTTTTTAGAGAAAACAAAGGTCACCAACATGTAAATCTAACGGACTAGTGGATCCTCATCAGTTTGTCTTTCATTTCTGAAGATCTTCCTTTAAATACACTTTATGTTCGGCTGCTATAAACATTATTATTCTACAGAGAAGACGGGAGGATTTTTAAAGCTACAGAAAATAAAACCAATAAGTGACATGATAACTAGCGAGTGGTATTTTCATGGCTTTATGAGACGATGACGAGTAAATCAGTGACATAACTTAGTAATAGTAACAGCTGATATAATTCTTATATGATGAAGCATGTTAACTGGAACGTACATGCAGGTGGAACCAGAAAGATCACAACATCGGAAACGTAACATCTGTATGGATGACATGGTGTCAGAACAGCATCTGGTAGCTTTATCTGTCATTTCTGATAAAAACAGTTTATAAAGAAGCTGCTTTTACAGATGTTCTTAAAGCGGTAAGCCCAGAAAGGGGGGGGGTGGGGGGGTTTAAAATAAAATAAAGATAATTAAGGGGGTGGCGCGAGGAGGGGAGAACGAGAAAAGATAGATGGGGAGAGAGGAAAGGGGGGGGAGGAGTAGAAGGAGAAGAGAAACAGAATAAAAGAATATGCAAGAAGATATAATATGTATAAAGAGAGCTGAGAAGAACAACATGAGGGGGAAGGAAAATAAGAGGGGGTGGGAGGGAATCCCCCAGTCTTCATCCAGGTTAAAAAAGAGGGGTGGGAAGGGAGGCTGACCTCTAGGGGGGGGGGGGTAGGGGTTCTCAAAGCTAATGTGTTTGGGGGAGGGATATGGCGCCCGGGGGGTGGGGGGGGGTGGGGGTAGGGGGCGGGACCTTGGGGGTGTCGTCGTGGGGGGGGGGGGGGGGGTGTATGGAGGGGAACTATTGGGGGGTGTTCGGCAGGTGCCCTTAATCGAACCTTAAAAACTATAGAGGAATTGGGAGCAAGGTGAGGGGAATCGGTTGGGGCAGGGGTGTGAAGTGGTGGGTGGTCTCCTGAAAGCAGGGGGGGAGAGAAAACCAACAAGGGAGGACGGGGGTCCTGGTCCAGGTGGAGGAGTTCAGGTATCTCTGGTCCTGTTCAGGAGTGAGGGAAGGATGGACGGGAGATGGACAGACGGATCAGTACGGCGTCTGCAGTGATGAAGACTGACATTTATTTTTATTCGGTTTACAAAGTGGAACAGAGCAGGGACATTGGATTCAGCTACTGTTGAACTGGCGCTTAAATTCAACAAGTTCCGGAAACAGGAACACGAACACTATTAAAAAAAGTGCACATGCAACCGCAACAAACTCAAGTTGATCTATTTTTTTCCTCTTTTTTTTTTTTTTTTTTGTTATACTGGTAAGATCCCCCCCACTGAAAAGCTTGTGGATGATTTCATTTCTGCAGGAATGTGCCGACCGAACGAGCAAAGAATCTCCATGCAGCTCCGTCTCCTCCTCAGGAGGTTATAACGGCTTCCAGCCCCCCACCAAGAAACACGAAGTTTCTAATAAACATTTCTCATCATGTTCATGTCTTTTATCTCTGAGGGAAACTGATGTTTGTGATGATTCCAGGTTAGAATTCTTCCTGTTGTGCGCGAGTGTTCGGCTGCCGACTCGGGTTTAATCAGGCCTTCATCATCATCATCACTGCTTCTGTTTCTCCGGTCAGACAGACAGATCTAACGAGCAGAACTAGTAACATATCTTTAGTAGTAACTAGTAACTGAATTGGGGTCATGGGTGAAGTAAATAATTCAGGGAAACTTGTTGCTGGAATATGATGCTGTTTTCTTTCTTAAACTGGATTCATACTCGCGCTGCATCTGCGTCTGTGTCTGTGTCAGGTTGGTGAATCCGTCACCCCCGTACGTCCACAGAGACTTAAGGTGCAGATGACACGTTTTTGACATTTTTTGCCATGTTTTATAGACCAAAACGTCCTTCATGATGATCTATGTAACATAAACAAGCGCAGCTGCATAGATGAGTTATTAGAAAACATGGCTGCTTTTCTGACCAGATTGTGGCGCTGTGAGGCGAAACCGGATATGACGTCTGCGAGAGTCCTCTTCTTCGCTGCTCATTTTACACTGAAGTGGCTTCATTGCGGTTCTTAAGCTCCTTTTCTAGTTTTACAGAAAAACAGTAACGACTCAGCCTTCAAATTGTGTTGACAGTTAGTGGTTAAAAGCTCGTAAGTGCAGCGTTAGTTTATTTAGGTATTCTAAAGATTCTGAATTTTATTTTGAAGAGGATAACGAAAATCAGATCGGAGTCGTACCTATGAGTCGTACTCACCGGTAAACAGGCAGCAACCGGACCTCTCTGATCGTCTAGAGCATCTGTTTGCTGAAAGTTCAGGAACCAGCGTGTTGAGACTTCTAACACAATAAAACTGCGATCATCTCCTCGGAAATCGTCTTTTTCATCCATCGTTGCTTCATCACATCGGTCATACAGCTCCTGCTATCGGGGGAAAGCTGCTGCTCTGTTATATGAGGATGTCTCTGGTCATCAGATCTCCTCCAGCTGCTTCCAAAGCTGCATCCTTTCCTCCATCTTCATCCTTATAAACGGGAACTTTTTAAAACTCCACTGGAACCATGTAAGTTGTTATCTTCTCACTGTTTAAAGGCTAATTATTAACCGCGGCTAGCTTGCGGCTGCTGTTAGCTGTGAGCTAACACGGGGACAAGTGCCTCGTTTCTGTCACGCCTGGCTCTAGTGTATGTCAAACTCTTATTTGGGTCTGTTGTCTGTTTTTCTTGTTCCGGGTCGCTCCTTCCAGTTCTGGTTCCCTCGGTATGGTCTTGCAGGCTTTTATCTGAACCAGTGGACCTGAGGGTGGAGACAGACTGTAGGCAGCGGCTACAGCTCTACGCCGGTTCTAGCTTGTAAAATGTGATTTCCCCAAATTCCTCAGCATTATCACACTTTTCTGAACTGGCTGATGATCCAGCACACAATCCAGTTCCAATCCAGCTGTTCTGGAGCATCTTTCATGTTTTCTACGGCTTAGATTATACATGTAAGTCAATGGGTGGACCGCAACTCTGTACCGTCGCTGACGTCACAACATGGCGGCTCGTTTCACGACTGAAAAGCTATTAGCCTTTAGCCTAGCCTCCTAAACATCGGATATTTATGTAAATACATGTCTGATTAACTTCTAACTGCACAGAACTACTTATTTTGTCTTGGTGTGTTGTTGTATGGCAAAGTTACTTGAAGTTAAGGTCGTGTCATCTAGCACTTTAATACGAAATTCTTCCAGCCGGACGTGCAGCCGCGTTCATCAGAATGCAGCAACTCTGTTTTAGGTCAACATGAGTGTGTGGAGAGGAACGTGTCTGCAGGTTACTGCTGATGTACGGATGAATGTCTGCAGGTATCTCAGTATCACTCCGCCTCCTCTCCACCAGGTTACTGCTGATGTATGGATGAATGTCTGCAGGTATCTCCGTATCACTCCGCCTCTCTTCTCCACCAGGTTACTGCTGATGTATGGATGAATGTCTGCAGGTGTCTCCGTATCACTCCGCCTCCTCTCCACCAGGTTACTGCTGATGTATGGATGAATTTCTGCAGGTGTCTCCGTATCCTCCGCCTCTTCTCCACCAGGTTACTGCTGATGTATGGATGAATTTCTGCAGGTATCTCCGTATCACTCCGCCTCTTCTCCACCAGGTTACTGCTGATGTACGGATGAATGTCTGCAGGTATCTCCGTATCACTCCGCCTCTTCTCCACCAGATCACCATGACAACAGAAGCAAGCATGCCTTCTGGTCCCGTCCACCGAACCTCAGTCATTGAACAGCAGTGCTAACAGTAGTGCTAACTAGTAGCGCCTGCTAATCTATGACAAGACAGAGTTACGGCGAACGATCCTTTCATACAGTATTCAGGTACTTAGAGTCTGACTGAAAAGGGGCCGAAAGTCGCCGGGAATTTCATGTTACTGGCACTTTGTTTAATTACACTGCAAATTAATGCATTAAAACAGATAATAGCGATTAATTCAGAGTGCCAATTCAATGCAGAGGCATTTTAAATTTGGCCCACTGAATGACCTGGGCAGAGGGTGGCCATAATGCACCTAAAGCTGTTTGCCGACCGCCAATAAACACCAGCAGAAGAAGAAGAGGACGTGTCAATGAGTCACTGTCCAGAACCTCATAGCTGTGTTGCTGCAGGGTTGCATGGAAAACTTAAAGGACCGTTGTTCCCCACAACTGCTTTAGCAGATATGAGATTAATTAATCTAATTAATCACATTTTAATTACAAATCCTGTAATTAATTAGATTCATTCTTTAAATTGCCTTAGTTTTTACACAAAAAACTTTAAATATGTATAAACTACAAACTCTTTGGTAATGACATGTAATAAAAATATGCAAAATTAAGGAAAAAACTTGCTGTTCCAGTGTTTAAAGTGTCTTTCTTCTGTCCAGCATGTGCTGGAGTGGCAGCACAAACTGACACAGTTAAAGAATCAGATTTCAAATAAACTTTATTGATCTAAAAACATTTAATGTGGTGGTAATGACCACAATATTAAGGGGCAGACATAGTTATTATAAAAAATAATAATAATAACTGGATTAGACATTTTTGTCAAATATTGTAAGAAATCACTAATTCTATTGTATTTTAAGGAATTTATACAAAAAAAACTGCACAATTTTACCATTTTTCAAGATAAAGCACTGCATATTTAAAACCTATTCTGGGGACAGAGAGAAAACGGTAAAATAGCTCCATAAAAACGCTTTTAAAAAGTTGGAAATGCTCTAATGAACGTGAAATTTTAGACAGACGTGAGAAATTTTGCACAATCACCACTGGTTGTTAAAACATATGTAGGCTTTATGTTTTCTTCAAATTCCATAGATACAAAAAAAAAGGCCTGAAATCAAATGAACAACACCACTGAGATGTGACTCAGCCGTTCTAGTTCACTACAAAGAATCGGTTCATACAACCGGGTCGTTCACGAACTCCACATCAGGAGTCTGCGCAGTGGGACTCTGCCAACCACTCTTTCTTGAGCCAGACTGTTGTTCTCGTCATATTAACAGCCAGAAAACGCGCTTTCCTCCAGTTTAAACAGCGCCCTGTCCTCAGAGAACCCCAGAACCCCAGAACTCACCTTCTGGACCGACAGCACCGTCTGCTCCTCCGCCAGGCTGCCCAGGAAGGTCCCCCCCTTCCCTGCCAGGTCAGCCACCGCTTCCCGGAGCTCCTGGATCAACCCGGAGCGGCTCTCCGACACTCTTCTCCCCCGACACGGAAAACACCACAACGACGAGCACGAAAAGCCCGCAAAGAAACTCCCGCTGAAAACAAGGAAACATGGCGGAGTTTGACTTCAACAAGTGGGTGACACACACCTACAACAAGGTGGGAGGCAGGAGCAAAGTTTCCAACAGGATGTGGGAAAAACGATGCATGAGGGAGGAGGGAGGGAGGGCTGCCCCCTGCTGGGCGCCCCGCAGCACTGCACCGCACTGCCACGCAGCCGCTCTCCAGTGAAAGAAAACACTAAATACACAGCAGTAACTCAAATAACGAGAAAATAAAGAAAGTAATAATAAATTAAAATTTACAAAATTATAGTTTACTGAAATAAAATAATAAGTTTTAATTGTGGTTGAAAATAATAATTAAGAAAAAACAAAACTGTCAGACACATTAGAGCAGGGGTCCTCAATTAATTTTCACCAAGGGCCAAAAAATGTCCTCGCTGCCAGCAGAAACTCCTGTGACATGGCTTTGTAATAAGTGTGATATTACATGTATGATTAATAAAATGTAAAATGTATGTTATGTAATAGTATAACACTTTTATCTTCCATCCAGGCTAGACTGCACTGACAACCTTAAAATCAGCTCTGCTTCTTGATGTGTTTATGAACCATGTAACAGATTAATTAATTAATTAACAGGTTTATTGATCACTCTAAATTGTCCCTGAATGAATGTAAGTATGAATGGTTGTCTGTCTCTCTGTGTTGGTCCTGTGACAGACTGGATACCTGTCCAGGTGTACCTGCCTCTCACCTGGTAACAGCTGGATAGACTCCAGCAACCCCCGAGACCCTGAACTGGATAAGCGGTACAGAAAATGACTGACTGGTGATATAATAAATCATATTAATCATCATGTGACAGCTGAATGCTGTGAAGATGTGAGCACCGTGCTGAGACCAAAACAAAGTGATTGACAGTCTCTTATGCCCGCCCCCTCCTCCCTCACCCCCCTCGCTCCTCATCAGCAAAGGACCATCTGCCAAAACAGGAACATTATCACAACAAAACGCCGGATTTTGGGAGACGTTGTGTGATGAAGAGAGTAACGTCTAACTTTATAATGCTGAGAGCGATATTATTTTATTTAGCAAGTTCTAGGTTATAGTTTAGTCCGTAAGTAATTATTACGCTGTTGATTTCGCCTCATAATTAGCATCAAAGGATGCTAATAGTGTTGGCAAGCAGCACACAGTAACAAATGTACAATATAACGGCTGTATATAAGTTTTCTGTAAATAAAAACCCAAGTTAGTCGCTAATAGTTGCAAAGTAAATTCATGGATAGTGAAACTATCCGATTAAAGATGAGGGTTACGTCTGTTACTGTTACCCACTCAGTGTCTGATTTTAGTCTGTTAATAACTCATAATCACTCAGAGCGTTTGCTAACGCTGCTCTGAGCTACGTGTCTGCAGTTATGTGGACGCAGCAGAAACTGTTTGTTTTTACTTTTCTTTTCTTTAAATGTGTTTTTATCAAAACCACATTCATTTGTCACAAGATGACATTTGATTTTTATCTGATTACTAACTGTGCGTTCAGACCGAGAGCGACTAAAGCTGTAAAATCGCCGGAAGTCATTCACTTTCAATGGACAGGAGCGACAAGAGCGAATAAAGCGACAGAAGCGACGAGCTACAAAAGTTGAGCGATTAGAGCGACTAAACAAAGTTAAAAATAGTTTAACTTTATGCAAATTGGCTATGACACGTTTCAGCTGTATAACCCTGACAACCAATTGGAATGTTTGGCCTGAGTGTTGCAAGTCACACCGCGTCTCCTACGGCTGCGATAAGCAACAGAGGCCCAACTTTTTGTAGGTTTCTATGAGCCCCAAACGCAAAACTTGCCTGCTAATCAAGCGCCTATCATGCTATGTTAATGGGACGATATGATTTATAAATATCTTAAGTAGTATGTTATAATAATAATAATTGACAGGGATAAAAATACGTATTTCCCTTTTGTCCCTCGTCTTGACATTTAGTTTGAGAGTGAGAGATGAATGAGTGAAGATCTGCAGATGCAGATCAGTGAAGATGATGTACTTAAGCTACAACATTATTTTGTTTTGGGGTGTAATTTAATCAGTTATGTTCAGACCGTTGTTTTTCAGTAGGAGACGGATTTCTGGTTAATCACAGGCTACAACTTGTCAAAGCACAAGGCAGCAATCACGAAAAGCATCACAGCAAAAGCTCTGCTAATGCTAAAAAGCATACGGTCCTTTTAAAATGATATGCAAAATTGAACGTGATGTCATAAGCGACTTGAGCGACAAAAGCGAACAGATTTATTGTAGCAGCTATTTTTATGAGCGACAAAAGCTATTTTACAGCTTTAGTCGCTCTTGGTCTGAACGCACAGTAAGACAGGCAGCAGCTGTCTGCCTGCTGAGGCTGGATGTACCGAGGGTGGAGGGGGGCTGGAGCAGGTGTCTCTGTCCAGGACGTGGTCTCTTTAACGGTCTGGATAAGATGACATCACCACGTTGTGGCTGAAACGTGATTTCTAGAATGTTTTATTCGGATGTTGCAGAAGCAGCTTCAGCAGTTGTCCCGGATGAGAGCAGAGTTTGGATCAGGCACTCTGAGGGACGGCCTGGACTGGTTTTTGATGCTGTGATGGTGCATCAGGGTCGCCATCGTGCTCCAGCATCTGCAGCTTCACGGAGCACCGTGAAACTGCAGGGAAACGCTCACAGACGTGGAAGCGCTGACGTCAGAAAACCTTAATCTTTGTCTCTTTACTGTCTGATGCTGCATCTCACGCCGGCATCATCCGGTCATGAGGACATTCAGGCTCAGTCTGCACAACTGAGACATTTTAAATAAAGTTTCACATTCAAGTGTTCTTTTTGTTGTATGTTTGTTTGTCTTTTTTTAATGGACCTGAGTCTAAATAAAAAAGATTGATTGGGTTTTTTGGTAAATAAATAGATAAACATGATTGTGTGGATCATTTTCATTCAAATGAAATTATAAAACCCTTTTTCCTTTATGAGCTGTTGTTAGACTTAAGGTTCCCATGCAGGTCAGTAAAGAGCATAAACTGTATGATATAGTGGAACAATTACACTGATTTGTTTCTGGAAACTTACAAAGAAAACAGGAATTTGAGAAAAATCTTTGTAATCTGATTTTCAGCATTTAGTTTCATCATCTTAGTGATATTTGCTCCAAGATATTTCAAATTTGAATGAGAAGTAAGTGATATGAAAAACTACAATACAGTTCAATTCAATTCAATTCAACTTTATTTGTATAGCGTCCATTCATGACAGTGTCACCTCAGGGCGCTTAAACAGACAGAAAAGTTCAGGTCAGATTCATAACAGCCTAGTTAAGGAAACCAACAGATTGGATGGAATCTTGACTTGACCTGGTCCAATCCCCCATCCTGAGCAAGCACGGAGGGGTGGCGACAGTGGGAAGGAAAACACCCTTTTAATGGGGAGGGAAAAACCTCCGGCAGAACCCGGCTCAGGTAGGGCGGCCATCTGCCTCCACCGGGTGACAATACAGTGATTTTACATCATTTTTATTTTTGTGACATTTTCATCTGACAGCTGATGAAGGTCCAGGCAGCTGTGTTGGCTTCCAAACAGCATCTGTACAGTGAGACGGTGAAATTAGTCAGGGACTAAAATAAATGGATCTGCAGCTAACTCCAGAATGATAACCAGCTGTTCTGAGACGCCGCTTGCCCGCTCAGCCGTGGGGGAATGGGTGGAAGTGGGCCTGGTCTTCTGGCTTCTCTTCTAACCGGCCTCCTGTCACCTGAAGCCGGTCTCTCCGCCACAGTCTCGGTCTGCAGTTCCCACATAGATCCAGGAGTTCTGGGAGTTTCGTGCACGCATCACCGCCTGGCACGTACTAAAACATACGAAAACGTACGAAAACGTACTAAAACACAACGTACTAAAACGTGCTAAAGCGTACTAAAAAATACGAAAACGTACTAAAACATACAAAAACGTACGAAAACGTACTAAAACATACGAAAACGTACGAATACGTACTTAAACATACAAAAACGTACGAAAACATACAAAAACGTACGAAAACGTCACGAAAACGTACTAAAACATACAAAAACGTACGAAAACGTACGAATACGTACTAAAACATACAAAAAACGTACTAAAACATACGAAAGCGTACTAAAACACACAAAAACGTACGAAAACGTACTAAAACATACAAAAACGTACGAAAACGTACTAAAACATACGAAAACGTGCTAAAACGTACGAATACGTACTAAAACATACAAAAACGTACTAAAACATACGAAAACGTACTAAAACACACAAAAACGTACGAAAACGTACTAAAACATACGAAAACGTACTAAAACATACAAAAAACGTCACGATGACGTACTAAAACATACGAAAACGTACTAAAACGTACAAAAACGTCCAGCTTACTTTTACTTTTAGAAAGTACACTTTAAAGTATACTAAAAGTATACTTCTAGGTATACTGTTAATTTACTTGTACTAAAACTTTAAGCTTACTTTTACTCTTACATTAAGTATACTAAAAGTAATATTCTATGTATACTGTTAGTTTTCTAGCAGTAAACTTTTTAGATGCCCTTTTTAGTTTAAGAGATAGTCGACCTAACCTTTTAGGTTTGTTATGAGTTTACTGATAATACTTATAGTACACTGTTTAGTGTTAAAAATACATTTTCAAATATACTGAATATGACCTTATTGTACTTCTACTCCACCTTTGATGCTGAGTTTTAAAAAAAGCGGAGAACTCTGAGAGGAACACACACCTGCAGCTATGATGCTGTCATGTTCACCAGTAAGCCAGGTCTGTAGGGGAGGGGGGGCCTGCCTATGTAATGACTGGACACATTGAAATCGAACCAAACATGCTTTATTTCACCTTTTTGAAGTGAACATTGTCTCACTGGGTCTGCGGGGCCGGACATTTTGCTCTCGCGGGCCGCTAATTGGGGACGGCTGCATTAGAGCATCTTTCCATGAATACTGGACCAACATACTGGTCAACAGGTGCAGAAGTCTACTGGCAGATTTTCCTTTTTGCTTATTACAAGCACAAAAATAGAATCTTTTTTTACTTATTTCAAGAGTGGCCAAGATTTATTTTGCTTGTAAAAAGCAAAAAGGAAAAAAAAAAAATCTGCCAATAAAACAAGCTAAATTTTCTTGATAAGATTTCTTGAACTAAGATGCATCGCCTTAAAACAAGTTCCTGTATCTCACTGAAATGTGTCTCTGTAGGTGATTTTGTCTTATTTTGAGTGTGATGAGATATTTTGACTACTTGCTAAGATTTTAGTTTTTGCAGTGTTCTTTAATTAAAGGGTGACGACTGACACGTCATACACAGAAATGTGCTGTATATAATCTCACTTTACTGGTGGGCTAAATTTGACAGATTTTCTGACCCTCAATAATCAATAATATCTTTAAAATGACTTGGATAAAGCAGTTTTTACAAAACCGACTTCTACATGGAACTTCATACCGTATCACATTTCGTCTACCATTGGAAGCCCTGGATTTGTACTCTTATGTGATCATGAAATAGAGAAACTTCCCCTGCAGTTATTAGATTTTCACAGACAAATGTTGCTGGCATGTCACTGGTCATTAATTTATAAACAACTTTTCTCCACACAAACGTTTTATTTGGAAAAACCAGCACATTCTATACAAAATAAAGCCATCTTTTTCAAATCCTGCTTTGACAACAATATATGATGTGTATGGAAAGTATCCAGACCCCTTTAAACTTTTCACTCTTTGTTTCATTGCAGCCATTTGCCAAAATAAAAAAAGTTTATTTTATTTCTCATTTATGTCACTCAGCACCCATCTGGACAGAAAAAAATGAGAAATGTAGAAATTTTTGCAAATTTCTTAAAAAAGAAAAACTGAAATATCACATGGTCATAAGTATTCAGAGCCTTTGCAGTGACTCATATTTAAATAATATTCTGTCCATTTCTTCTGATCCTCCTTGAGATGGTTCTCCTCCTTCATTGGAGTCCAGCTGTGTTTAATTAAACTGATTGGACTTGATTTGGAAAGACACACCTGTCTATATAAGAGCTTCCAGCTCACAGTGCATGTCAGAGCAAATGAGGATCATGAGGTGGAAGGAACTGTCCAAGGAGCTCAGAGACAGAATTGTGGCGAGACACAGATCTGGACAAGGTTACAAAAGAATTTCTGCAGCACTAAAGGTTCCAAGAGCACGGTGGCCTCCATAGTCCTTAAATGGAAGAAGTTTGGGACGACCAGAACTCTTCCTAGACCCGGCCGTCCAGCCAAACTGAGCAATGGTGGGAGAAGAGCCTTGGTGAGAGAGTAAAGAAGAAGCCAAAGATCACTGTGGCTGAGCTCCAGAGATGCAGTAGGGAGATGGAGAAAGTTCCACAAAGTCAGTATCACTGCAGCCTCCACCAGTCGGGGCTTTATGGCAGAGTGGCCCGATGGAAGCCTCTCCTCAGTGCAGACATATGAAAAGCCCGCATAGAGTTTGCCAAAAACACATGAAGGACTCCCAGACTGAGAGAAATAAGATTCTCTGGTCTGATGAGACCAAGATTGAACTTTTTGGAGTTAATTCTAAGCGGTATGTGTGGAGAAAACCAGACACTGCTCATCACCTGCCCAATACCATCCCAACAGTGAAGCACGGTGGTGGCAGCATCATGGTATGGGGGTGTTTTTCAGCTGCAGGGACAGGACGACTGGTTGCAGTTGAAGGAAAGATGAATGCGGCCAAGTACAGAGATCCTGGAAGAAAAGCTCTTCCAGAGTTCAGGAGCTCAGACTGGGCCGAAGGTTCACCTTCCAGTAAGACAATGACCCTCACACACAGCTGAAATAACAAAGGAGTGGATCAGAACCACTCTGGACCATTCTGGACCGGCCCAGCCAGAACCCTGACTTAAACCCAACTGAGCATCTCTGAGAGACCTGAAAATGGCTGAACACCACCGTTCACCATCCAACCTGACAGAACTGGAGAGGATCTGCAAGAAGAACCAGAAGATCCCCAAATCCAGGTGTGGAACATTGTTGCATCATTCCCAAGAAGATTCATGGCTGTACCAGCTCAGAAGTACTTCTACTCAGTACTGAGCAAAGTACTCAATACTTATCACCATGTCAGGTTTTCTGTAATAAATTTGAAAAAATTCTGTTTTCTCTGTCCAGATGGTGCTGAGTGACATTAATGAGAAATAAATGATGTCCCAAATGTCCTACTTCCATACATAGTACTCAAAATCTCAAACTGAGTACACTAACCAAACTATTTTTTTTTTATTTTGGGGGGGGGGGGGGGGGGGGGGGTCTTGGTCTTGGTCTCGAGCTGAACTAGTCTTGGTCTTGAGTTGGTCGTCTTGGTCTTGGCTCTCTGGTCTTGGTCTCGGTTTAGGCGGTCTTGACTACAAGTCTGTGCTACTGGCCGAAGCCGCGCAGCTGAAGCTGTGCAAGCTTCCATTTTTCTGCTCGTGATGAGTGAGCCGAAGGTCTTCTTCTTCTTTTTCTTCTTCTTCTTCTCTTGAGTTTTATAGCAGTTTGTTGCCCCTTTCAGGGAGCATCATCACCACCTACTGAACTGAATTTGGGACGAGTGCGGTGAGTGTCCACAGTCACCTGCTCAAGATCTTGACGGGTTTGAGTACATCATCCGGGTACTTTTGCATACTCAGTTTTCGCATACTGTGTTTTTCATTTAGATGCAGTATACTCAAAATTTCGAGTATTGAGTATGGAAGTCGGTGATTTGGGACACAGCAAAAACAAACTTTTTTGATTTTGGCAAACGGCTGCAATGAAACAAAGTGTGTAATGTTTAAAGCAACCTTTACCGATCTTGCATTTCAGAAAGCACAGCAAGATTATTTGAATATAAACAGTCCCGCCTCACTCCTAAGACGCACCCCCTTCATTCCCTCCACCTCCCAATGCAGAATCAAAGGTCTGACAGGCAGGTCTGTTGGACAATCCTAGAGGTGCACCCCACTTCAAGGATTGGTTGGAGTTTTCATTGAATATTTAGAGATTGGAATAATATTTTATTTTGATTAATGGTGGGTCTGTCTTGTATTTTAGAGTTCCATTACCTCATTCATAGCATTTTACCCTGTTAGAAAAATAGTGTAAGAATGCAACATCGGTAAGGGTTGCTTTAAGGGGGTCTGAATACTTTGCGTACCGGCTGCATATCTGTGTTCATTTGTTACAGTTTTTTTAACAAGGCTAAATGTTTATGTCCAGTCTGACGGATTCACTCACACGGCAACGTACAGTATACGGTTCGTTCATTCGACAGTATCGGATCAGTATTGGCCGATACACTCAGCCCAGGTATCGGTAATGGATATCTTGGCAGTGAACATCCTTTCAGGATTCTCAGGTAAATTGTAGGAGCATTTGCGGAGGTGATGTTGCCGCGGTGGTCACTTAAAAAGTTTTGCTCGTTTCCTTTCTGTCATTGTGTGTGTGTGTAATCCACTGCTAGTTCATCAATGCATTTTAGTGCAGGGACATCCATGGGAGTTCCCGCATAGGCTACATCATCGCTCAACGTTTCCAGGTCTCTCACCACATGACATCATAATCAGCACGTTTTGCTGCTGCAGACTCGCCTGAGAGTTTTCTGTTCTTTCACAATGAGGACTGATAACTTTACATGGATGCATGCAGCATCGTCCCTGCAGCCTTCTTCTTCTTCCATGATGCGGAAGCGGTGATTTACTGAACGTTTGTCACACATGAATCAACATAGATGTCTCAGCAAAGATCATTTAGTTAACGAGTAATTGACTGTTCAGTGGTACAGTACGTGTTTAAATCATGAGGTCCATAAACCACAACATGGTTGCTGTACACCTGCAGGTCTTGTTCCATTACTGTCTCGAGCTGTCTACCGTGAATGGGCCGTGTCCCATTTCAAATTGCCATCATCCAGCAATATTGAGGGATTTGTATGTTTTGTTTATGTCCATTTTTTATGCATATTTCACAAATATACAAAGTTTTTTGCTTGTGCAAACTAAACTTTGATTTCTTTACAGTCACCATGATCAAGATGGAGTTACGCAGCTTTTTAGACTGTATCCTCAATTAATCCTGCTGTACTTTTATCGGTTCAGTCAAATTTGACAATGGCATCGGATTGAAACCGGTACATTATTTAACAATGACAGTTTATTTGAAAAGCATCCAAGGACACTGTTCAAGCAGATAAAACGTTAAAGACAGGAAGCTAAATCAGTAAAAACACAAGCAGGACAGGTACCACGACAGCAAAACTATGGGAAACACAGGAAAAACAACAGTGGAGTGATGCAAAAAACTGACGTAGAATATAAGACGATGGAAGGAGTCCACTTTATGGAGATCAGGAGGGAAGGAGTTCCAGAGATGGGGAGCAGAGCGACACCAGCTCCCCATTGTGACAGGACGGGCCGGGGGGGGGGGAGCTGGAAGGTGCAGGGGGATGGTGGTGAGCAGGTAAGGATGTTTGCATGAAGGAGATCAGAGATGGAGTGGTGTTGTGGAGGGCCTGGAATGTGGTGAGGAGGAGTTTGAAGATGAGCCTTTGTTCGATGGGGAGCCAGCAGAGTAGCTGCAAGATGGGAGTGATATGATGAGTAACGGGGGGTTAGATTTTAGCTAACCAAAATATTCATCAACAAATAACTATCTAATATATAAATATGATAGTAATCATAATAGTGTTGTAATCAAGACCACACCACCAAGACCAAGACATTACTGAGACCAGCAACCGAGACATGACATTGTACAAGACGGGCTAATGTCCTGGTCTCTGTACAACATTAAATAACAATAATAGTAATAACTTTTATCTTTCTGACAAGGATGTAGGGTACTCAGCCTTGAAGTAACCTAAATGTTGTATCTTTCACAATTGTCATCAAATAATTTCAAAAGTAACATCAGAACAATGGGAAACAATGTACATGTAGACGTACAGAGAGCTGTGCTGAGCTCGTCTCACAGTTCATGTCTCACAGTTTATTGTTAAATAGTAATATAAATGTGTACAGTTTATTGTAAAATAGTAATGTAAATGTGTACAGTTTATTGTTAAATAGTAATGTAAA